>PYAF01003999.1:2298277-2343662 GCA_007407185.1 Glycine tomentella | reverse complement strand
CACCTTCCCCGTGCGTAAACGACTCCCGAATCCTTTTTCTCTAAAAACGTAGACCACGACTTATCTTTTGGTTTTTCCGACGTTTTCCTTAAATAAACGTTGGTGGCGACTCCTCTCTAGTTTTCCCTTTCTTTTGGGGAAATCTTTATTGTCTTTTTTTCGTCGCCGTCCCCGTCGTCGGCCGGATAGGTTGCGACAGGTCCACTTCACTAAAGTGTTTTTCTGTCACACACACACACACAAAAACCTTTGCATGGAGGAGACATCGGCCAAAGTGTCACAAATCAAAAAAAAAATTGTCAAAATGTCACACTCCATAAATAATTTGTCAAACTGCCACGCCTTGTAATTCGCTGGCCACATCAGCGAATTACGTGGACTGACGTGGCGTCGCGTGAGTGGAGGGCATAATTCGCTGGAAGGGGGGGCGAATTAGGTATGCCACGTGGCAAATTTTTCGTAATTGGGTAGAAGCTTCGGAAGGCCATAACTTTTGACTGGGACATCCGATTGATGCGAAACTGGTGGCCACGCGGTCGAAATTGAGAGGAGAAGGCCTAAACAAGTCCCTATTAGGGACTTGCCCAAAAATTTTTCCCAAAAGAAGCCTCTAAGTGCCTCAAAATTGCGATTTAATATTCGAACACCCAAAAAATTCATTTTTGTCTGCTTTTTTAATTATTTAATTATTTAATTTAATGTTATTTTTTATTTTTTCAATTACTCCTCTGAATTTCGAGCGTTTTGACATATCATACACCTTCATCGGACATTCCTAGCCAAAAATATCACTGTTTAATTGATAGTGCATATAAACTTCATATAAACTTTGAACAGTGATATTTTTTGATAGAAATGTCCGATGGAAGCATATGATATGTCAAAACGCTCGAAATTCAGAGAAGTAATTGAAAAAATAAAAAATAACATTAAATTAAATAATTAAATAATTAAAAAAGCAGACAAAAATGAATTTTTTGGATGTTCGAATACTAAATCGCAATTTTGAGGCACTTAGAGGCTTCTTTTAAGAAAAAATTTTGGACAAGTCCCCATAGCGGACTTGTTTAGGCCTTCTCCTCTCAATTTCGAGTGCGTGGCCACCGGTTTCGCGTCAATCGGACGTCCCAGTCAAAAGTTATGGCTTTCCAAAGCTTTTATGCAATTACGAAAAATTTGCCACATGGCATACCTAATTCGCCCCCCCTTCCAGCGAATTATGCCCTCCACTCACGTGACGCCACGTCAGTCCACGTAATTCGCTAATGTGGCCACCGAATTACGAGGCGTGGCAGTTTGACAAATTATTTCTGGTGTGTGGCATTTTGACAATTTTTTTTTTGATTTGTGGCACTTTGGCCAATGTTCCTTGCATGGAGTATCTGGTTTATACTTTTAGACTTAACATTTTTTTTTGCAGATATTATATTTTGTTTTTCTGTCACTAATTAAAGTGTTTTTCTGTCACACACACAAGAATAGTTTTTTAATTAATATTTTCATTCAAAATGGAAGAGTAACTCTTAAAGAAACTCCAATTTAAAATAATATTCCAATTTATATATACAGAAGATTTGTTTTAAATTGAATTAAATCAGTTTTTAAAATCGAATCTGAAATTTAATCTAATATAATAAAAAAATTCTATGTTAAGTCTATTTCAGTTTTCAATTTTTTAAATTAAGAAACTCCCTATTTTTACACCAGTATGCTAATCTAGTTGAGAAAGATGAACAATTGACCATTGCAGCACTTAATTACGAAGCTAAACAGACCTGAGTTATCAGTCCACGTGATCAAAGTTACACTGAAATTTTGACAATTGACATGGTGCACAACCATTCGGTATTCTACTACTTTGTTAAAGAAAAAGAGTGATAACTTTATGTCTAAAAGTTTTGAAGGGAAAAAAAGAGCTTTATGTCTACAGTGGGGAAAAATGAAGAGAGGAAATCAAAAATAGAAAAATGAAGGTATTACAAAAAAAAAAATAGAAAAGAGAGAATTAAAAATATTCTCTCTTTTCTATTTTAACAAATTAAAAATAAATGCTCGATTAAATAATTTATGCACTTTTTTTTATAATAAATAACTTGTGTATTTGGTAGAGTATTTGTACCGGTAGGTAAATAGATTTCTTTTATTTTTTTTTAATGATAGATCTCATTTTGAGATCTTAGAGAAAGAGAAAAAAAATATTCTTTTTTTGAACATGTATGATTTTTCTACCAGAACTCATTCTTCATACTTTGAAAATCTGTTTATCTCATTTATTTTGAAAAATTTAATGAAAATCGGATTTTGAGTTCAAGATCCTTGATTCAAGATCTGACATTAGAGATGCTCTTATTAAAAAAAAAATATATTATGAAAATCCAATTAAATGATTGACTGGAACAAGATATTGATATTGAATTATTGGATTAATTATTGAATCCGGTGATTACTAATTAAATGACATAATCCAATCTATATCAAAAAATTTAAAATTTTCATACTTATCTTTTATATTTATTTTATATATTTATTAAACACCTCAAAATAAAATAAACTAGGATTTTTATTTTGTATATATATTTTTAAACTAGAATTGAGTTATAACATGATTAAATATCAAATGCAAATTTGGTGTCAGCATAACTGGGATGGTCTCGTTATTTAAAATCTCACTTATTTTATAAATACAAATTTACAACTAATTTATTTTACACTTTAAAAGGTTAATTATAGGATTTCATAAAGTATTGGCACTTTTACAAGCACAAATAAAATATACTAATAGTACAATATACAGGCTAAATCGTAGTATAATGTTTACAAGAATTCATATTTTTATATCAATTCATGTAAAAAGGCAAATTTTGTAATTCTTCTTGACAGCTAGTACTTTTTTTCCTAATACTTTTTGTAAAGTTCTACCGTGGATCCTAAGACAGGTTGTTCACCCGTGGACATGTGATTTTGGAAAAGGAAATATCAATTTTACCCTCATTAGTAATCGTTGGATATACAAATAATTGATTGGATGATTGAGATTTGGGATGGGCAATCAGATATTAATTTGATATATAAAAAATTGGTTATTATTTATATCGAGAGTGGACCGTTTTAACCCTTTGGATGCAAATCGTCCTTCAAATGCCTACCGCCGGATTCACACTCCAAAGAACTTTTGTCTCCAACAAGTGCTTATTACTTTTCACTGGTCATTATGCTCTAAACTCACCCTTTTGGTATGCTATGATAAAGGAAAATCAGATTCATAGAATGTTAAACACAGACACAAACAGAGTAGAGATTCAACTGGAAAATGGGAAGGGTTCTAAGAAAAAAAAAATCCGCTCATACAACAACTCTACAACCAAACTAAAATACCTAAACTGAGCAAAAATATGAAACCATCTCAATAGATTTTAATCACACAAAAATATAAACAATAGAATCTTCAATACCACCACCACCACCGATTTTAATCACAGCAATCAATTATCAATGAAAAAAAACAAAAATTCAATCTTGAGTGGTACAAAATCATAGCATATCAATTATCAATTTTGAAAAAAAAAATTCAATCTTTATTGTGCAACCATTATCATTATGGATCCTCTCTCCCTCTCTGCGTGCTAGATCTGCGAGGACTCTGTCATCTTGTGGGTTGTCCATCTCGTCGTGGAGCTTCTCCCAGGTGGAAGAGCTTCTCATGGAGGCTACAGCTGTTGTCGCCGCGAATCTAAAGATCTAGCTGTGTGCGCCAAGATGGTCGTTGGTGGTGACCTTCTGGTGGTGGAGCGTCTCCGTCGTCGTCACTACGGATTCGTACATTCGTCGAAATGGTCCTACATGTGTCGTTTTGGAATGGACAAAGAAGGATGGAGATGGGACGGCGGGAGAATAGAAGATGAATGTGGAAGTTGTTGAGGCCAACGGATCAATTGGGTGTTGGTACACACGAATTTGAGAGAAAAACAGCTTCTATTACTCACAAGAATAGAATTACAGAGATTTACAAACTCAAAACAAAAACTCTCAAACTCAGACCACTGACACAACACTCACTAAGAATTCTCACTACTTGGATGAATTCACTCTTGGTGTTTCTGTGTGTCTAAGTGATGATTTACAAGTGAGGTTTGCACCTCTATTTATAGGGGGAAGAATGGTGTACGTTGGAGAATTTGTGGCAGACAACTAGTGCACAGCTGGAAGTTGGTGGACAGCTGGTGATGGCTGGAAGTGGTGGACGGCTGGAACAGGCTGGAAACCATCAATGGCCACTCCATGTACAGCTGGAAATCAGCAGAAGTAGTTTCTTTTAGGTTAAAATGGACTTTTAACACATTTAAAAAATTATAAAAACCAGTGATTCACCGGTGAACCACCTATTTGTTAATCCACCGTAAAATGATTCATGCAGCTATAGTTGCTACCTACTAGTGCTAGCAAATACCCACCGCGACAAAAAAAAAAAGATCATATTGTTCCCACGTCACTCCGTTAGCCTCGCTTGCAATGGTGGATGTTTGGAACCTGGTGCGGCGGCGGCGACGATCGTTTGGTTTCATGCGAGAGATAAGGGTGTGTGTTAGAGGAAATTTAGGAAAGTTGTTTTGTTACTCATTTTTGTATTTGCAGCAGAAGATAAGTTTTGTTTAGTTATCGTAATAGCAACTATTTTGAATTCAAAAATACACAACATCTAACAACTACTTTATCGTCTGAAATTGTTACTAACAGGTTATCGTAATAGCAACCATTTTGAATTCAAAAATACACAACATCTAACAACTACTTTATCTTCTGAAATTGTTACTAACAGAAATAAAATTAAACAAAACTTATCTTCTGCTGCAAATACAAAAATGAGTAGCAAAACAACTTTTCTAAATTTCTTGTGACAGAAGATCTGAGTGTGAGAGAAAGAGAAACCTAAAGAAAAAAAACGAGCTACACGTGTCTAATTTTTAGTAGACAAACATTTAAAACTAATGAAAAATAAATAATTCAATAATCTTAATAACATTATTATGAGGGAAAAAAAGAGCTGTGCTGTGCTGGTATCACGTGACGTAGTGTGTGGGTCACATTACCTAACTGAGCGTGACCCGTGCCTTCCGGTCAGAAGTGATGTTGACGGTTGTTGGATCAGACTTAGATCCACATACTCACCGGCACCCCCGGTTCACCAGTTAATAATCATAATCCTAAAAAATAACAAACAAAAGAATTTGCATTTATTTTCATGTTAGTTCTTCAGTCTTCACACCACCACCTTCCACTTGCAGTCTCTTCTCCATCGATTCCATTTCCATGGCTTCCTCCCTCGGCGACAACTTCAACCTTCTCTCGCCTCAGCAGGTTCCTTTCCTCTCTCTCTCTCTCTCTCTCTCTCTCTCTCTGTTTCGTTCCTAATTTTTCGAATTTCAACCAACGCCTTTTCTGATTCTGTTTCGGTGACTCTCTCAGCAAGAGCTGGTGAAGATGCTATTGGATAACGGCCAAGAGCACCTCTTTCGCGATTGGCCAGCTCCCGGCGTCGACGACGACCACAAAAATGCGTTCTTCGACCAGGTTTTTGTTTTATTCATTCGCTCAATTCAATCACATACATAGTAACATAGATAGATCTGTTCCTTCCTTCAAATTCCTTCTATTTTCCTAAACGACGCTGCGTTTTCATTAGCTGACTCGACTAGATTCGAGTTACCCTGGCGGTCTGGAATCATACATCAAAAACGCTAAACGGCTCTTGGCTGATTCTAAGGTTGGCAGAAACCCTTTCGATGGCTTCACACCTTCCGTAAGTCTTTTAAATAAACGTGTTTTTTTTTTTTTTTTTTTCTCTTTCTTTTCTATATGCTTATATTTTCAACATTGCACATCTAATGTATAACTATATGCTACTGTAATAAAATTCGAATTCTCGGTTTAGCCATTGAGTAATGCATGAGATTGTGTTGTGTGGTGGTGGTGCTTTTCCAGGTTCCAACGGGTGAGACTTTGGCGTTTGGTGATGAGAACTACATCAAATTTGAGGAAGCAGGTGTACTTGAAGCTCGGAAAGCTGCGTTTGTTCTTGTTGCCGGTGGTCTTGGCGAGCGCTTAGGATACAGTGGGATTAAGGTATGCGTTGTCGATTTGTGTCATCGTCATTTTGTTGCTCTGCTATTTGTATGTAATGTAGATTTATACTCAGGATAGAGGAATGTTTATTCTAGTGGTTTTTATCTTACTCCTATAACAGAATAATCGTGGTAGATTGAGGAGGCACCCCTAATTCTAGGGCCCAGTGGCATGTTGGAATTGCACAGCCTACCAAAGGATTACCTTACATGCCTAAACCGCAAGCAGTCTTACTTTTACCTAGTCACAGTTACTCAATTAGCCCTTAGGCTCCAAAGGATTTTCCTGAAGAGGGTTGTCAGCCAAATTAGATTTTTGTGGCTTTAGAGAAAATTGAAACGCATTCCTGGTGAGAATGAGAGTTAAATCTAGATCCTTGATCACTTATGCCCAGAGGCGCAACGCCCATTGGCAATTGGCAGAAACTCTTAAAAGTTAAAAGTCTAATACTATGATATGAGGACTGATGGAGTCTTTGCTGCATTTTTTCTTATTACAGTTGGATACGACTTTCATTGTTTGTGCCTCTGTGGTTATGGAAACTTCTTACCAATGGATGTTTCATGCCTTTTAACAGTCTTGGCCCTATTTCTGATGCATTGTAAAGGGTTTGTTGTGTTTGTGTGTGTGGACTGTGGACAGTTCCAGTATGTCAAGCAATTAATTCCTGATTCTTAATTGTAGCTTCTGCCTCTTGCAGCTTGCGCTTCCTGCAGAAACAACTACTGGAACATGTTTCGTACAGAATTACATTGAATCTATATTGGCTCTTCAAGAAGCCAGCTCACAAGGTTAGTATGAGCTGCGATTTTGTTGTATGAAAATAAGAGTCATGCTCATCCTCCTGATTTAGTTACTTATGTTGTAAAACAAAAATGAAACATTGATAAACTTGTGCATATAAATATTTAATACAGTAAATAGATAGCATGTTTAAATTATACCCAATGTATAAGACCAGGGGCGGATCTAGGATCCTGGATCAGTGGGGATAATTTATTTAAAAAATAAAAATTGATAATTATCATTATCATATGATATAGTTGGATTCAAACACGAAGATGTACAAAATATAAAGTTTTAAGATAAATATTTGCATTTTATTAAAATAAGAGGGTGCATTTACTTACTCTTATATATGTGAACTGGTAAGGAGGTTCAAATACATAAAATTATGGGGTGCAAATATAATATTTTTTTTCCATTTTATTAAAATAAGATGGTGTATTTACTTACTCTTACGTGTGAACTGGTAAGGAGGTTCAAATACATAAAATTAGAGGGTGCATCTGCCCACCCTCAATCCCATATAGATCCGCCGGTGTATAAGACCCAGAGTCCATTTGTTTTGATGAAAATAACTTTTTTTGTTCTTAAAACTATAAAAAATGACTTTTTTTTTTTTTTTTTTTATATAAAAATGTTCCCAGTAGAAAATAGCTTCGAAAACATTTTGTGGTAAATTTTTCTTAATTTTTTTTCTGCTGTAAGCATTTTGTGGTAAATTAATCTCAGACTTTCATTTTCTTCTGCCTCTCTTTCAAACAATAGCCCACTCTCTTGTAGTTATTAATGTTAACTATTATATTTGAAAGTCCTTTGAAGGGATGGTTGTGTTTTTCAACTTTTAGGTGAATCCCAGACACAGATTCCTCTTGTTATTATGACATCTGATGATACCCATGGACGTACTTTAGAGCTATTAGAATCAAATTCTTATTTTGGTATGCAACCCACGCAAGTAACACTTTTAAAGCAGGTATGGCTTTTGACATCTCTTGGAAAATTCAATTTTGATTTAATATTTGAATGGTGAAATTGAGGGCGAGCCCTGACACAATGGTAAAGTTGTGTCTTGTTGACTTGTTGGTCATGGGTTCGAATCCGAAAACAGCCTCTTTGCATATGCAAGAGTAAGGCTACGTACAATATCCCTCCCCCTTACCCACGCATAGCGTGGAGCCTCCGGGCTATGGAATATGTAGTTTTTTTTTTTAATTTAAATGGTGAAATTGTAAATTTAGTCCCTATATCAAACACTGTTTCCTGGTCTAGTCCCTACATGAAAAAACTCTACATTTTGTTCTTTACATTGTTAACAAATTACTCCCTATCATTTATTAAAGTTGTAATGGTATTAGAATTTTTTCCTATAAGAACCAAAATGAAAAACAAAAAATGGTGTCAAGTATAGGGACTAATCTAATACTGTTATAACTTTGACAAAGGGCAGGGATCAATTTGTAAATGTTTTTTAATGTTTTAACTTTTAACTAAAATGTAGAGTTTTTTTCATATAGGGACTAATAGTGTTAGCCTGTTAAATTTTAATTTAACCCTTTTTTAAATAATTCTAAACTTTGCATGTTATTCAGGAAAAAGTTGCATGCTTAGAAGATAATGATGCCAGGCTTGCATTGGAACCACAAAACAAGTTCAAAATTCAGGTATTGTTGACTTCTTGTTCAGTACTACAGGGTAACAGTATGATTGTGTGACTGGGAAGTTTATTTAGCAAAAAGCAATGAATGAGATGCATTCTATTAACCTCATAATCAGATTTTCAAACTAAGTGCAATCTATTGACCATTTCTCTTGGGTAGACAAAACCGCATGGACATGGTGATGTGCATGCGCTTCTTTATTCAAGTGGCATTCTGAAAGTATGGTATGTCTCAAACAGTTTACTTATCTTTTACGATCAGTTTGTCTGGTCAATTTCATTTTTCTATGTTGTAGACATTTGATAAATCTTTTCACTACATGTTTCCAAGCAATTTAAAGAATATTTGGAATATATTTATGCACAACAAAAACTTTTATGTAAAACTATAACTATTGATTTTTAATTCTGTAAATTGACGGGATTGTATTCTAGAAATCCAAGAAATTAGAAGTGCAAAGGGTTTGTCTTTCACTTATATATTTTGATCATAAAATTTATATATTTAGAGTTTTATACAACGGTTTACATTTGTCAGGTATGATGCTGGGTTGAAATGGGTTCTATTTTTTCAAGATACAAATGGGCTTCTCTTCAAGGTTAGTTATTTTGGCATTTCATACTTTCAGACACTTTTCTGGTTTGCCCATTAATATATTTTAAGTATTCATTGC
Source organism: Glycine tomentella (assembly GCA_007407185.1). Taxonomy (NCBI): domain Eukaryota; kingdom Viridiplantae; phylum Streptophyta; class Magnoliopsida; order Fabales; family Fabaceae; genus Glycine; species Glycine tomentella. The sequence continues at coordinate 2,334,425 of PYAF01003999.1, read as the reverse complement.
CTAGTAATTTGAGGATGCAGGCAATTCCATCAGCACTGGGCGTCAGTGCTGCCAAACAGTACCATGTTAACTCTCTTGCAGTACCTCGAAAAGCAAAAGAAGCTATTGGTGGAATTACCAGACTCACTCACTCTGATGGTAAGCTAATTGTTTCACCCCTCACAGACAAAGAAAATAATGCTGATTTGATTCTGGACTATATGTTAATGTGGGTGAGGATAATATACTTGCTTTTGGTGTATTTCACAGTGGAATATAACTTCTTTCTTCTGTAAAGTAATTTGAAACTGTAAATTTTATGAATATGTTATTATTTATCATAATTAATGGGTAGATGGTAGACAATGATAGTTTATGAGGGCAAGATGGTTTATATGATTGAAATTCATCCACTGTTATTGATATAGTGCTGGTCAGGTAAAGTGCTTGTATTTTTTAATGAATGATAAAAAAAGATTGTAAATATTGTGTATTATTAGGAAATTTTGTCTTAAACCAACTGCTATACAAACAAAAGTTATAAGTTAATATGGGTATTAGTAAGTACCTACTTTGATAACACATCGTTATTCATAATGTTCAAACTTCAAACAATTTGATGCTGATCTTCCAGGTATTCACTTGATGTAATACAATTCACATTGTCGATCTGTTAGTGGAAGCTAAATGTTTTTTGTACAGCTTTTTCATCCCTCTTGTTCTCCCTTTGTATGTTTGTGTGTGCACCTCTTCTTATTTTTCCTGAGGATGGAAAATGCTACCAAATTCAATTTAGTGGTTACTGACAGAGATCTTTTTGTTTGAGAAAAAGTATTTGGAGTGAGATCAAACTTAAAATAATAAGTTGCCATGTATTTTTACCATTTAACGAGACTTTTAAAGTGATATATTTCTTATACTTTTCCATGCTTGATAGTTTTATTTGAATGTATCTCTATCTTGACTTCATTATGTCAGTGCCACTTTTTATGAATTTTCCTGGATTCATATTTTTAGCATTTGATGATTAATTCGAATACATAATCAGGGAGGTCTATGGTGATAAATGTGGAATACAATCAGCTAGATCCTCTTCTCAGAGCAAGTGGATACCCTGATGGCGACGTAAATTGTGAGACTGGCTACTCCCCATTTCCAGGAAATATTAACCAAGTAACCCTCTTTTTCATACTTCAACATCCTCCTCCCACCCCTCCCTCTCATGGAACTTACCTTTTCAATTATCTATTGTTGGGATGATTTATTATTCTTATCTGCAATTCTGCATTGCTCTCACCACACAGTGTGTGATTTTAATTCATAACTCATTATGTTTGAAAAGCTAGAAATATCAGGCTGTTGTAACCATGGTTTAGTTATAATTGTAACTGAAAATTATTATTATTATTTATTATTATTATTTAGTTGAATTGTCATGATTACATAGAGACAATATCTTAGCGACAATATCTTATTATAACAGTTGATTTTAGAACTTGGTCCTTACATTGAAGAGCTCTCAAAAACAGGAGGTGCCATTCAGGAGTTTGTTAACCCAAAGTAATTCTTCTTTCTAATACTCACTATACTATTTATTTGGGAAATCTCTAAAAACCTCCCTGTATTTTGACCTTTGTGTGCTTCGGTCTTTGTTACATTCAAAATGCATAAAATGGTACATAAATGTTGAGTTGTGCACTTTACTTCAATTCCATCACAACTGTTAAAAAAGTGGATGGAAAAGGACACGTGTCACTATCTGGTAATTCTAGAACCATTCTGGAATCAGGATGCTTGGCATTTTCAGTCCATTTTTTTAACAATTGTGGTGGATTAGGAGTAAATTACACAACTTGAAAAGTTATGATTTGAGGACCATTTTGCACATTTTGAAAGTAATTGGACCTAAGTGCTCAGGGGTCAAAATATCGTGTGTTTTTTTAGAGTTTTCCCTTATTGTTTGTAACACTTTGCTGTAGCATGCTTCAGTTTTCAATGCTATGTTAATGTATTTCCTTACTGCAGATATAAAGATGCCAGCAAAACTTCATTTAAGTCCTCAACTCGACTTGAATGTATGATGCAAGACTATCCAAAAACATTGCCCCCATCTGCCAGGGTTGGGTTCACGGTAAATTATCTATTTGAGAACAGTGCATAAATCTTAGCAAATCAATGCTTATCGAGCTCAACTTTTCCATCCTTGGACCTAACCTTTTAGGTTATAGATGTAGTCCATCCATGCTGATGCCATTTTAGTTAATGGATGGACGGTTGTTATACTTGGTGCTACCTCACTGGTTCTATGTAATTGTATAGGTGATGGAAACGTGGCTTGCTTATGCACCTGTGAAGAATAATGCTGAGGATGCTGCCAAGGTACAACATAAATTCTAATGTACTAATTTACACATTGAGAAACAAAATTGATAAAAAGAAATAGAGGGAGAATGACTTTTGAGCCCTTGATTTCATATTGAAGTGAAAGCACTATGCAGTACTTAATTGAAGTAGATTGGTAAGGTCTGACAAAAGTTTGGATGCAATTGGGAAGTTTGGATTTGAAATTCTATTTTGATGGTAGAGGTTTTGAATAATGGTATTTTAATTCACTAAAAAGTTTTTCAAGAGAGGAATTATCTCTTATACATTTTGTTAATATTACTGAAGGTGCCGAAAGGAAATCCATACCATAGTGCAACTTCTGGAGAACTGGCCATCTATCGTGCAAATAGCATTATTCTCAAAAAGGTAATGTAGTGCTTTTACCCTCAAGACTTGAATGCCATGACACACAGGTTTGTTTTGTTATTTGTAATGTCTTGATTTTTGTTTATGATTTATTGCAATTTCTATAGGAATTAGTTTTGAAAATATTGGCTTGTTATTTTTAGGTAATGTTAAAGTATTTATCATAGAATTAAATTCCTTTTAGAACACTGTTGATTAGGAAAGTTCTATAAGATTGTTTACTTGCCAATGAAGCTCTAATATGCCTATAAAACGGCCTGCAAGATGCAATTTATATTTTTGCTTACAAATGTTATTCCAAGTCCAAGTATCTCCCTTGTGTCCAGGTTGGTTTAGAATTCCTATGTATGTATATCCTTCTTGTGCTTTTGTCTAACTCCTGAGATGCCAATTGTTACAATTACAAGTTCACAACCTACATCAGACAACTGAGTAATTGTCTGTGCATTTTTTCTCCTGCCAGGCTGGTGTCCAAGTAGCAGATCCAGTAGTGCAGGTCTTCAATGGGCAAGAGGTTGAAGTTTGGCCTCGTATCACATGGAAGCCAAAATGGGGTCTGACTTTTAATCGGATCAGGAGCAAAGTCAGTGGAAATTGCTCCATTTCCCTAAGGTCTACTCTGGCCATTAAGGGTCCAAATATTTTTATTGAAAATCTATCCGTAGATGGGGCTCTAATCATTGATGCTGTGGATAATGCAGAGGTATGGCAAGATAAATTTATCGATATTTTTTTTTTTTTTATTTCCTGAGTTTCATATTGACTGTTTTCTCATAGGTGCCCATACCGGGGTTGGACAATAAATAACTAGTTATGTTGAATAGTCAAAAAACACATTTAGTAATAGTTGATAACACAGAGACGTAGAAATGAGGTGTACTAACAACATTACTCAAAGGATAATTAGGGTACATTTAGTTTCAATTTTCAACACCATAACATAGATTGAGAACCCAAATTACATAGCAAGCCATGAAACTACTGGAGCCTAGCTTTTGTTAAGAAATACCCAACTAAATAGCCAAGTTATCCAAATTTAAATACAAGACCTTTTTTTTTAATTGACTCTCCGAAATACTAAATTCCCAACTGATAATTTCATAATCCTGACAATTTCACATGGTCTAGTGATTTCTATTCTTTTATTACTATACTCCTCCACCACTATTTCTTTGAAAAATTAATTAAGGCTTGAAACTATATATTTACTATGAATGCTCATGTTTGTGTTTATTGAATATTTTAAACTGATTTGGGATTTTTTTGGAAAAAAAAAAAAAAGGTAAATGTGAGTGGTTCAGTTCAAAACAATGGTTGGGTCCTTGAGACCGTTGACTACAAAGATGCCTCGGAGCCTGAGGTATTGAGAATCCGGGGTTTTAAATTTAACAAAATTGAGCAGCTGGAAACGAAATACTCTGAGCCTGGCAAATTTCACTTGAAGGCTTGAACATGCATCTGTTAAAAAGAAGTTTTAGTCCTCATGCTACATTCATTATTATTCTTTGTCTCTTTTGTAACCTGTCTTTCTACTCTTTAGCTCTCATGTTCTAAGCAGTGGGATCAGAGGTTTTGCAGAGTTTCTCTCCGCTCCCCTCCCAACCTTAGTTAAGGTATTTGATGAGGATAAGTGCTAATGTACTATTTTGTTCATAAGTTTTGCCCCCACTTCGATTAGAGAAACTGTTTATGCATTCCTAGCTCAATGTGTAAAGAATCTGAGTTCATTTGTATTGGTGTGATACAAAAGCATATCCATCATATTGATTGTTTTACCCATCATATACACTGGATCTCAATCTCTGTTTTACCCCCTTCCCGTCATCAAGATTCAAGTCCTAGAAAATAAGTTGAATGTGAAAAACATAGTTTTCTCCCATTTGACTATCAGCTATCAGCGAATATTTTTGAGGAAAATGTGAAAAACTTTACAGGGAAAATTGATACAATGAAAAGTGAAAACGTCTTAGGTGCGAAGAAAATGCTTAATAGAAGCTGGAAAAAAAACTATCATTATGAAAATGTTTTTGGTTTCCACTTTTAATTATAAAATTATTATGTTATTTTGAAGTTTGTGCAGAAAAAATAGTAAAAATATTTTTTTTATTAATTTTAATTTTCTATATGAATTCTTAAAAGTAAAATATCAATTTGAAAATAATTTTTTAGTTAAAAACAAAACATTTTTCAAATTTAATAATCCTCTTTTTATTTCATTCAATTCACTTCTTAGCGAACAACAGGAAAGATTTAATTTTTTTTCTACCACACTTTTTCTAAACAAATTGAATAAACTAGATAGTTCAAACTAAATTAATTTGATGCGGGATAATTTAAATAATTATTTTATTTTACTTCAAACTTAGATTAAGCTAATTAGTAATTACAATTAGTTTGTTTTTAATTTAATTTTTTCAATCAGAACTTACTTGAACATATCATATTTTTTCTGGATCAGTGACCATAATCAAAGGATTAGAAACTAATTTCGTTTGTGAAACATAATTATCACTCACAAATTAGTTAAATTGATCATGATTTCTCAAAGAGATTCTCTTATTAATTTTTAATAACTCTAATTAACTTAAGCCATTAAATAATGATGTGATAAATTTTTCTCCCAAATAAACTTTCCACATTTTTTCTCTTTCAAATTAATTATTTTTACACAAAAATACATTTACATATTTATTTTCTTTTCCTTTATCCATCCTTTCTTAGTACTTTGTTTATGTATGCCAAACCGTTGTATTAACAAATCTACAATGGGATTTATTGTATGTTTGGTCCTGAAAAAATAAGTGAGAAATGATGATTTTTTTTTAAAATTATGTGTAAATATCACAATTCTTTATTATTTTAATTTAAATATTTTTCTTTATTTTCTTTATTTTTTTCTTATCCAACCAAAATTAGACACGTGATCCTCATGAATGATAAAGCGCCCAAACGACCGTTAACACGTGCTCTTCATGAAAAGACACCAGGGTGGGCATGACACGCGCATCACATTTCTTCCTTTGTTATTTTGTTTATTCCCGTAAATGAAAAATGTCAATAACAGAATTTTTTAACACATTTTCTTTAAACACATTATTTATTATTAACTAAAATTTATCAACAAATTATAAAATTTATTATTTTATAATTTTCAATTAATATTAAGTTGTATAATTAGAAAGAATCTGTTAAAAATGAATTACTAGCATTCCTTTCCAAAGCACAACACAGCTCTCATGAAAATGATTGAGAAACTGAGAAATCATACCGGAAGCGACTTCAGAGAACCGCCATTGAAACCGTGCTCAAGTAGAAAAAGGAAGAACCATTATGGTTTGATTTTGACTTCCAATGCCAAACAAACAATAAAATATATAACCCAAATTGGATTGAACTCACCGACTAAAATATTTCCCTAAAAAAATATACTTACGGTAAGGTAGATTTGGTTATTATTTTATACCACTATGACGTTCAGGATATCACGTCACACTTAGTTTTAATGAATATAATTTATTCACCCCGAACACCGGTTTACTTCTTGAAATCTCGATTTGATCCATTTGGTTTGGATTTTTTTATTTTAATTTTTTATAATTAACTTAACCGAAAAACCAGCTCAACTCACATGTCGCTGTAGCTCAATCAATGAAGAAAAAGAAAATCATCTTACACTCTAATAAAGTATACGCAACTCTTGAAAAAAGAAAGACGCGAGAAGGTAAAAGATGTGCACAAATAGTTTGATAGAAAAGAAAAGAAAAATTTAATATATCAAGAACGTAAAGTGAGTTTATATAGAAAATAGCGTGTGAAAAATTGGATTCACACATGACAAATCCCAACAAAATTTTTCTACGGTGATTAATCGTAGAACATAATATATTTTGATAAAAAAAATAAAATAAAAGTATGACATATCCAATTGGTAGAACATTGATGAGTCGCTTTAATTTCAAAGAGAAGACTACGTATACGAAACTTCGCACAAATATGTTATTTACTTATACATTTTGAAAACCAACATAAAATAGCATATATATATATATATATATATATAAGTGTTAAAGAGTTTATGTGACTAATAATAAGCGCCAAAATAAGAGCAGAGTGCATCATATTTATCATATTCATACACCCTTTTAAATTTATGTTATTTGCAAATATGTGTCTCCTAACACCAACTGACTTGAAGCGTATTTTTGAGAAAGTGGACGTGAATAGCGACGGATTGGTGAGCCTTGAGGAGCTGAATCGATTGCTTGAGATGACGGGCAATTCCCAATATAGCATAGAAGAGTTGGAATCACTTGTGGAAAAGAAAAGTCTTGGTTTCAGTGATTTCTTGTTATTTTACAAGTCAATATCGGAGCAGAAGAATGGAGAGAGCAAAGGAGGTGAAGAAGACACAGAGGAGGAGTTGGAGAGCGACCTGGCCAAGACGTTTGAGGTGTTTGACTTGGACGGAGATGGTTTCATCACAAGCCAAGAGCTTGAGTCTGTGTTGAAGAGGCTTGGCTTGTGGGATGAAACACATGGCAAAGATTGCAGAAGCATGATTCGCTTCTATGACACAAATTTCGATGGTCGCCTTGATTTTCAGGAATTCAAGACCATGATGTTGCTCACCAAAGCTTGATTCTTCAATCATCATTCATTCTCCATCTTAATCAACCTCTCTCGCAATAACAAAAGGGTGCTTTTCTGTTCTACAAAATACTTGTTTTGGAAATAGTTTGCAAAATGTAATAGATTTTGGATGGAAAATTAATTGTTGAGTTGTATGGAATATTTTTGGAAATAGATTTTAAAACTACAAAAGTGAAAGGAAATTAAGTTAAGTTTTCTTTCCTTTTATTTGTTCTTTAACCAAATAATTATATATAATTATTATGTCTTTCCTCTACTTTATTTTCTTTATTCTCATGTCATTAGTTATTTGGATGAAAATTAACAGAGAAATAAAAAAAAAAATAGTTGAAGCAGTACCACATTGCTGAAGAGTTCTAAAAATACAAGTAAAGATGCATCATCAGCATATGTTGAAGAGTTTCATTTACACAACTGAGAGTATGAACGACTTATAAATGGCTGTGTGGGGGGGCTTATTTAGTTTTTTCTTGCATACGTTAACCTTTTTAATTTATTCACATTTACAAAAAATAAGAAGAAAAAAAAAACATTTTCTGTGTGATATTCTTTCGATCGACTGTAATAGGCTAATTTTAAGTATTTAATTGGAGTTTTTCTCGTGTTCATCTCATCTTTAAAAAAATAATACCAAAGACGACTTATTATAAAATGACCTGGCAGCTGGCAAAATCCGTCATCTTCTAGAGGCAAAATTTATTATTGCATTTAATTTAACTAGCTATATCAAGGAAAGGATCATTTCTTAACATATAAAAGTCTAAGCTATTAAAACCAATATAATAACATTGACATTGATAGATCTTTTATTAATCTTTATTTCCCAAATATTAGAAATAACCCACATATCAATTATTATTGGATTTTTCTAAACCATGGGCAGTGTATAGATGACAAATACACCATATTATTCAAAAAAAAATAATTATTAACAAATAGTATTTAAATTGACAACATAAAGGTTTTTATACTCTTAAGTAAATAAAAATTATCATGTATGATGATTTTATTGAATTTATATTAAAATCATTCCTAATATTACTGTTTACTAATTAAATTGTCCAAGGTTTTTATCAATTTACTGTGTAATTTTTTTACATTATTCGTACATAAAAGTTGAAGTCATTTAACATGATAACTGCATAAATCCGCATGCCATTGAATATCACCTACATCTACGTCGGCCACGAGAGTTCAGTTTACGAGAAATTTCATTCTTTAGGTGACATTATTTACTTTGGACAACCTCAACGTCATCGGGGTCATATATATAATATATATTCCATGTACAATGTTGAATCAACTTTCTCTAGTTGTACCCAGCCTCAATAACTTTCTTTAGTTGTATTTTTCTTGAACCACTTAGCCAATTTTTTTTTAAATCTTTTCATTTTCTTTCTGTGATCTATCTGGTAGCTTTAAAATGGCTCAAATTTTATAAACCATTTATTTCCTTCCATGGTTTATCTTTTTTTTTTTTTTTTTGTGTGTGTGTGTGAAGATCCATGGTTTATCTTGTAGCATTAATAAATGGTTCGGCCGCTCGGGTGCCACGAACATATATAAAATGAGAATTTAAATTTGATCAATTATCAGTTGAATTTTTTAATTGCACTACTATTTATAATGAATTAACTTATGATTAAAAAAGTTCCACCCTGAAAAAGGTTAAATTTCTTATGTAATAATTGCAATATATTCAAACACACTTTTTGAATAATTTAATAGCATATTTAAATGATAGTAGAAAACTTATTGAAAATTTGGTAAAAACATGCTTATTGAAAATTAAATCCTCTCTCTCTCTCTCTCTCTCTCTACACACACACATATAATTTTTAAATTTATGTAAATTTAAATTTTCATAATTATTATATGACTTGATTTTATTTTATTTGTTTTTATGATAGTATTTAAATGTAGTTTTAGTTTTATATATGTAATTATGAAGAAAGATGATTCAACCAGAGTTGAATCTAGTATAAAGGATTAGTGTGGCAAAACATTATGAACCAAGGAGGGTTTATAATAACTCATATTTGAGAGAGGATATTTGTAAAAAAAAAAAAATATTGTATTTATTTATATCAAGTGGATTATGTAAGGTTCATAATTTTTTAAAATTTCTAATAATTTTTAACTCAATTTTAATTATATTTAAATAGCTTGTTTTAAAAATATGCACGTCATCACAATTACAATGGAATAAATTATTTATATCAAAATAAAATAGAGAGACTAATAGTTGACCTTATAATTCTTTAATAAATCAAGTCTACTGGTCAATATTTCATTGGCAAACCTATATATATAATTCAGGATGTACAAATGCATCCCTAAGTTTGATAAGTTGCATTTGAATTTCTTGAATTTGCATCCCTAAGTTTGATAAGTTGCATTTAAATTTCTTGAATTTTTGTATTTTGTTCCCTCTAACTAGTTTATTATATTTGAACGGACTACTTTCCTATTTTTCACTCTCTAATTTTTTTTTATTGATAAATATTATAATTTGTTAATTTTATTAAAAATTGGAACGATTTCAACATGTCAATAGTTCTAATTCTAGTTGTAAGTAAGTTTCACCTCCACTAACCTTGGGATCCTGGACCCGGCACCATTGCAATCAACGACAGACCTATTTACAAGTGAGGGTGGGTAAATATATCCCCTTATTTTAAAAAATTATATATAATTATCTAATATTTTTATATTTTATCCTTCTAATTTTATATATTTAAATCTATTACTCTCATATTTTTATATTTTATATTTTTTAATTTTATATATTTAAATCTATTATTATCAATTTTTATTTTTTTAAATAAATTATCTCCACTAACTCCGATCCTAAATTCATCATTACTGAAATTCCCTTTAGTAGGACTACTTAATATCTATCAAATAATGTTGAAGTGTTGAAGGAGGGGCAAAAAAGGTTAAAGGTCGTTTAAAGTAATTCGATGCTATTTGGTGTTTGATTCTGAAGTACTTTATAGACAGGTTTGACCAGTGCATGGTCAACTTCTCTCTTTCCTTCCTTTTTGTCTGTTGGCAATATTGCTGCGAAGTTCCCATATCAAGTTCCCATTCTTTGACAAAATGTTTAACTTATGAAAAATCTTCTATATATTTTTAATTTCTTTCTAACTAGTCACGATAATGGATATTTACATATATCAATTCTATATATGCATGAAGTCATGACATTACATATATACAGAAAATTGACAAATTGTTTAACAAATATATATATTTGTTGAGCTGTCATGTAAACCCTCAAGTATTCCAACTTAGAGACGCGAACACGAAACTGAGCAACTAGTAAAGTCTTAGTGAATTAATTTGCAAGCTTGTAGGGATTTTTTAACATGAACTAATTTGAGGAAAGCAGACTCTCTGTTTTTTGTTTTTTTTTTTTACTTATGAAAAATAATTGCTGGTTTGACACAATATATTATAAAAAATACTTTGATTTTAGTTTGCCAAAGTCTCTTATCAATATTTTATTGACATGTGAAGGGTTATGATAAAAATATGTTTGTCTTTAAAATATTTTTTGCTCTCTCCCATGCAACTTTGCTCTCTATCTCCCTCGCAACACTCATCAGTGTTAATTTTTTGCTAATTTTGCTTGGAAGAAATATTCTTGGCCGCGTCAACCATCAAAGTAGCACAGCTAGATACGATAGATATTTAATTTCTGTAGAAAATAAATGTGGCAAAGTCCATCTATGTGCCTAAATTTCCGTGTCATTCAATGAATATGATTAGGCTGTGAACTTCTGTTTTCTGTTTCAATTACATATGGAAAGGCATTAAGTTTTTAAATATCTATCTGACAAATTATCTACGATAGATAAGCAGCGACGTTAAAGATTTCCTTTTCTTTGGTTATCTAGACATATACAATAGTACAAACGTTGCAAAACGAAAACATTATATTGGAAAAGGAGAGTGAAGTTATTCAAAACATATTTAATTTTAAAAAAAATATGCATATGTAAAGATGGTCAGAAACATATTTAAATATCTGATTAATAATTATAGTTAAATTTTACCCTCTAAAATATACATTACTTTAAAAATTTAATTTACACTATCAATCACCAACTTAATTAATTATATATATTGTTTTAGAATAGGATCCATTTGTTAAAGTTAGAGGTTGCTTTCTCTAGAACATAAAAGTATGTTTTACCCTTATTCTTTGGTTGAGTGTGAATTATATAATAATTCTTTAATTATGGCAAAACTTAATTATATATTATCTGAATGATTCTTGAAGGTAACATATGATCAAGATATAATTAAAATATGATTAAATTAGATCTTGTGGGTTTCGAGATATAAGATAAGGTACTAATTAAGGATATAACTAGGTGCACTCTATGCGCCAGGTCGGGTCGGTTGACTCGTGATCCGCCATGTGAAATAATGGGCTTGGTACAAGATCGGCCGTGTGAGATAATCGACTCGGTCCATAAGGCTTGGCCCAATAGAGACCACATCAGTGTACACTGTACATATATAATTCCAGAAGAGTTTTCATTGGAGTTATCCACATAAGTCATGATCTTTTGAGCTTTCTTTCCGCATATAGCAAATCTTGTAATCGCAATTTTGGTTTTGTTTATAAGCTACAGCAAGTGAAATCATTGTCTCGGTGTCTCGTGCTGTATATTTTTGTTCGTGTTGTTTTATAGTTTGTTCTTTGAACATAATTTCTATCCATTATTTTTTTCCAGTGGTCCATTTTCGTGTACCCCATCTCGTTCAAACATATTTTGGGTGAGTTTTTGTGGATGATCATTCTATTTTGTCTGGGCTGAACTTAGTAATTTGACTCTGACTTAATATATAGTCTAACACAAAGGTCTAACATCACTCGGTCTATCTATAGTGTTGATGTGTTATAGTGTTCGAGCATACGAAAGAAGGATAGAAGTCTCACTTTTTCTAGGGGTGTTCATGGGTAAGGGTCACCCGTAAACTCAAATTGATCCAAATCGATCCGAACAGTTTAGGTTTGGTCATTTATATATTTGGATCAAAATTGAACCAAACCAATCAAAATCATTTATGTACGGGTTGGGTCACGGGCTTAGATCTATAGACCCGATCAGAACAAAACTGAACCGATCAAAAAAATAAGAGTTGTTTGATTTGGTTTTAAATACTGTTAATATTGAGACTCGTGTTGGAACTTCAAATGTTTATAATACTAATAGATCATATTTTGTTTATTTGTTTCAACAAAACTGATTGTATCAAAGCTTATTGTAAGAAATTAATTTGTAAGAAATAGTTGTGATTCAAACTATTATAGTGAATCTCGTTGAAAAATATTTTGTTTTAATTTGTATTAGTCTATTTTAGAATATTATGTTGATAGTATTAAATGAATCAATTTTACTACTTTCAGATATTTGATAATATTGTGTTATGATAAATAATCATTTTTATCCCTGAATATGTAGAGTACCAGCATACTTGATTTTGTTCTAACGTGTAATTAAGAAAGTTTCTTTTAAAAAATGGTCTTACCAACTCAAAGGATAATAAATTATATTTTAAAACCCACTAGACAAAACGATTTTCAAAACCCACTAAACAAAAGACATACTAAATTTTGAATTTTCATCTTTCGAGAACGAATTTATAAGATATTTATACATTTAAGGACGAAAAGGATTATTTACCCTATCATGTTAATTGTATTAGATATTTGAATGAATCATGATATAAAATAGTAGTTAAGAAAAAAAAAATCAAATTTAAATAGATAACCCATTGGCTCAAACCGAACCAAACCAAAACATCCATGAATGGGTTGGGTTGAGTTTCAATTTTTTTAAAAAAAATTAAACCGACCCAACAAATTTAATTAAATTAAATTATAAATTTGACCAAAATCGAGAACGAACACCGTAACTTTTTCTTTCAATAAAAGAGAGGCACCACATAAGATAAGTATTTTTTTTTTTTCCTTCGATTGTAACAAAGAGGAGTCAAGCACGTAAGAAATTCATTAGAAAGAGGACTTTTTTTTTTTTTTTTATTTGAACAGAGAAACGAAGCACTCAACAGTCGTGACTGAAAGAAAAGAAGAAAATGGTGGCAAGGAAAATTTACTTAAATGGGCTTAAATTGAATTAATTTTAAATAAAAATTAGTTTTTTAGTTCACTTAGAAAGTATATCTCATTAGCTTGTTTCGTTTCGCTTGTTCATTTTTCCATAAATGTCTCTCTACCCAGATCATTTTATATTTCTTATTCCTCCTAAAGAAGTCAGTCAGCAACAAGGGGCACTAAAGGAGTAAACATGGCATTTGAACAGTAGTAACACTTAGAAGGAATCTCCATCTATAATCACTGCACCAATAAAAAATAATAATACCTGGTATCCAACCTACCAAGAACCAAAAGGTAATCTAGAAAGAACAATGCTATAATGAAAGAGGTGTTAAGTCCAATTGCATGTTTAACTGTAGTACATAGTCTGTGGTACAGTTAAACATGCAATTGGACCTAACAAGAATATAATCCCAACTGAAGTATCAAATTCCAGCTTAAAGATGATTTCACTAGCTTCCTTAGCTCTGTTCCCGGAACCTAAAATGCGCCTGCAGTATTTAATTGCATGTCAATGTATGTTTCATATAATTCCACAATAAGACGAGGATTAGTGTCCAGCAGCTCCGCATAACATTTATCTTGAGTGAGCGAGTCCATGTGGCCAAAGATCACTGCCAAGGACACACTTCGTAATTGTTTGCAATCGTATTGACATGCTAAGGCATAGTTAGAAATGATGATTTCCAGCCGCACCTGGAGCCACCATTCTTGACTCCAGCTGTTCATCAGCCGTCCACCAGCTGTCCGCACATGGAGTTGTCTGCCAGCTATCTTCCAGCCTCACCTCAAGCTGTCCACCAGCTGGCCACCACCCATCCTCCAACGTTCACACCCAAACTCAGCCTATAAATAGAGGTGCCAACCTCAGTTGTAAGCATCACTTAGACACAGAGAAACACCAAGAGTGAATTCATCCAAGCAGTGAGATTTCCTAGTGAGTGTTGTGTCAGTGGTCTGAGTTTGAGTTTTTTTGTTTTGAGTTTTGTAAATCTCTGTAATTCTATTCTTGTGAGTAATAGAAGCTGTTTTTCTCTCAAATTCGTGTGTACCAACACCCCATTGATCCGTTGGCCTCAACAAGAAACAGCTTTAGTCCAACTCATTTTGGCGATCAAATACTTTTCACAATATGTCTTGAGATGCTTCACCTGATACTTTTCTCCTAAAACCAACAGGTTATAGGCCAATTCGTTATCAAGGGACGCTTCAGCAGTGTATAAATAATTAACAAAAGCATGAAGTGTATCATATGATACGCCAGAAATCCTGATGATGCCACTCCGCCTATATGTCATATGATTCTTGAGCATTGCTCTGAAAACAGGAGAGCGAGTGACCTAGTTGTATCATAAAACATCATTAGTTTCATCAAGAACAGCCAAAACACAAGAATAAATCATAGCAACATCAATGTAGCAAATCTAATCAAGGATGCCTAACTGCACCGGAAAGCAATATCCAAAGTATTTGTGATGCTTGCCTCATTTATTGGTTAAATAAAACAGATTGTGTTAAATTTTGTTAATCAATTTACATATCAAAACTGAGTCCAATTCAATGCTGAGTGAACTACAAAATTCTTGAATCTAATATGCATACAAATTCAGAGTCAATTCACAGGCCATTGTCAAGCATTTCTTAAAGAAAATTACAAAAACAAAAATAAGAAGAAAGGCCAAATTTTGGATTAGGAAACAAGTTAGGTGGCATTTCCTTCTGTCCAGTTAACAGAATGAAAAAACTAGAAGTACGAATAAATGATTGAAACAAGTTGTAGCATCAGTTTATTTAAAAGCTATAGCCTTTCATGAGCCACACATATCCTTGGCAAAGGATGTTTCTCAAATCATTTGATCATTATTATAGCATATTATACTACTACTTCACTCCTACCCTGATTTTGGACAAGATACGTAACACAATCTAGTATACTTTGGCATGCAATGTAAAAGTTTCTTGACATCAACTTAAAGCTTGATTGTTTTACCTGTCAGGAATCGTAGGGTCATTTGACCGAGGCATTTTTTCCCCTTTAGGAAAACATGCCTTGTGCCGCATTTTATGTGCAATGGCACAAGATAAAACTAACAATTAATATTTGCCGGAAAAAAAATACAATAACCACTTAAAATTGGAGAGCAACACGCATGTTTCGTCTCAATTGAAAGAGAAGAGAAGAAATTGGCTGACCAGAAGATGCTTGTGAGCGGGAACGAAGACGTAGTCTTCGGGAAGGAGGAAGACATCGGCGGCGAAATCGTTATAATCGAGTGAGGAAGGAGAGTTTGGATTTGAGGTCTTCGATCTCTTGACGGAGCTCCTCCTCCACCTCGTTGGCCTTCAACTTGCACGAGAGGCACCGCATCACCACCTTCTTCGCGTCGCTCTCCCTCGAGTTCCTGCCCATCACCATCATAACCAGCTTCTCCTGCTAAAACTAAATACTTATTCTGTGAATGTACAAACTATATATAGACATATATAGAGAGAGAGATATATATATATATAGATATAGACATTAGACATAGATATAGATATACATATTATTTTCAAGATTTAGATATAGATATTATTTTCAAGATTTAAATATATTCTTAAGATGTATATGATATTTTCTCATCTGTTTTTATATTAACTAAACAGTTTAATAAGTTTAACAATTTAAATTTTAAAAACTCCTCCCACTTTTCAAAAAAAAAAACTAATGAAATGTTTCAGTCATGGATAAGACTATGAATGGACGTTTTTTGTTTTCTAGGAATCTTAAATTAAATTTTTTTAATTTTTCATGTTTTACATATATTTTAAAAAATTAACATTCTTGAATAAGATTGTTTTTCAGGAATTACTTTAGTTAGGTCTGAAAAAAGTTTATTTTCATCCAGAAGCTTATCTTTATTGATTAGGGATAAATTTTTGATTATTTGAAAAGATTATATTATCTTTTTTTCAAGTACAAAATATCTTCACTCAGAGTTTATTTTCATCCACAAGCTTATCTTTATTGTTGAACGTTGTACTTGTTAACTTGATTCTATCTTTCTTTATTTTGAAAGATTAATTTTGAAATTTGTAAAAAAAAAAAAAATCTTTATCTTCATCTTTTTTTAAGCGTAGATGTCCAACCAGTTTATTATCTTTTATTAACAGGATAAATACATTCTGAAAATAATATTATAATTGAATATTTCAGATTAGTTGACTAGTTGTTAACTTTTTTTAAGAAATTAATTTTGTATATGAAAAACTGTATAACATAATAAAAATGTATATAATAATGATGGAGAAAAGAATAAAGAATAGAAAAATGTAAAATAATGTGAGTATTGCAATGAAAAATAAAAATAAAAGTATTATAAAATGATTTAATTAAATTATATTAATAATATGAAGATTTTTGAGAAATTTAGCAGTGTATATTTTTAATATATTTTTATTAATAAAAATTATTAAATTAACAAATTTTTGCAGGTATCAAGATTTTATTTATTATTTTGCAATTTTAATAAATAATAAAAAGTGTATTTAAAAATATATTAAAAGACTATATAATTAGTACTTATAAGATTTTTGACATTCTCAATCAATCATAAGTTAATTAATACATAATGAAAGTGGTGATTTTTAATAATTATCTCAAAAGTCATATTTATATAATATTAGACTAAAATACACATATATTTCTTAAGATTTAAGAAAATCATACATGTTTTTTTTTCTTTTTATAAAATATATGCATGTCTCTCATGAGATTTAAAGAATTTATACGTCTTTTTTTATATTTTTTAAATTTACATAAATCTCTTAATTATTTTTTAAATATTTAATAATAATAAGTTATGTACATTAACAATTTTGATAAAAAAAAAGTTAGAATGTGACAGCGGAGGTGCGATGTGCTTGAGCGAGTTTGAAGAGTGTGACATGGTAAAGATGCTATCAAAATGTAAACATATTTTCTATCAGGCATGTACTAATGCATGGTTATCCTCTCGCTTAAATTGTCCCATTTGTCGAAGACAGGACACCTATCGATCGCTTCTTGGTCGCTTCCACATCAGAGGCATACATCGTTGACGACGGTTGTGACAAGGACTAAAGGAAGAGGACATTGGGTAGTCAGAAACTAGACAAGCTTACTCCAAGGGTTCTTGATTCATGGGAGGATTCATTCATTATAACTCCTTTTAATCTCCTGTGTTGGTGCATTTTGATTCAAATTTAAAATAAAATTTTGACACTTTTATGTTGAAGCAACTCGGGTTGGATGAACAAGATTAACTCAAATTAGGTTTAATTTTTTAAGTCATGCTTTGTTCTAAATTTTATGGATAAAAAAAGTCGTTGAGATAGGTGTTTTATATGGGACTTGTGAATAATTGACATCAATTAATTTATTACATTCTATTCACAATATACACATATCATAAATATTTATTTTAACAATGAAATCCTTTTTTAGTTATCTCACCCTTATGAGACAAAGAACTTGACAAAAGGAGAAAGAAACAGTTCTACATATCAATAAAGATTAGAAAGAATCTAATAATAACAATAGGAGGTTTTATTAAAAATTATCAAATCAATTTTATCGACACAAATTAATTATTAATAAAATTGATAAAGATTAATAATTAATATAATTATTATAAACTTTTTTTTGACGAAGGAAAGGTGAATGTCTTCAGCTAGTTATTCACAACGTTTGTTTGTTCGTAAGTGGGTATATTATTTCATTAAGGATGATAACTTGTACGTAAGTGGGTATATAATTAAAATCATGGAAGTTAACATGAAATTTTGATGTTCATGCAGGATTATGAGCAACAAAATTGACTAGCTTTCTAACTAAACTCACACTAGCTAGAGTTTTGGATGGTTGAAAGAGATGCCCTACATTTGGTTAATATAGATTGGAAAACACTGTGGCCAGTCTTTGTGGAAGCCACACTGTCTGTGATCAGTTTACAGTCAGTTTCAAAAACTATATCTTGATGCCTTGATGGTGGCTAGATGGAGAGTGAAAGCTTCAGCTTTACAAGGTTGGGGCGTGCATGAATAGAACTAGGTCGATTCTGGCTTTTATGAAGGTGCCATACTCATCAAGAATGCACATGCCTAAGCCAAACGAATTTTGATCCTTAGAGATTGCGGTGTCTAGATTGCATTTGAGGTAACCTTGGGCTGGCGGAGACCAATGATGCTGCTGGGTTAAGTTTCGCTTTTGAGCTGATTCAATGGAGCTTGAGTTTGTGCCCGACAGAAAGCCATTAAAGATGATACAGTAATTTTTTACAATAAATTTTGCTGATGTACTTATTTAATTTTCACGCCCGCCACACAGCTATAAACCGATCCTTCTATGCCAATTGATGTAGAAGTAAAATTACACATGCCGTATTCTAATTAATCAAATTTTGTGCGGGCGTTTGCTTTTTAGTTTTATGGATGCATGGAGACTTAATTACAGTGTTTGGTACAGATAAACGAATGGGAATAAAAATATGAGAAATGAAAAATGATAAAAAAAATTGAAAAATAGAATTATTTGATATAGATGAAAGAGAGTTTAAAAAGATAAAATATTTGAATAAAATAGTTAGATGAATAATAAAAGGAAAAAAAAAAACCTAAAATTAAGACCCTAAAACAAAATTGCTTGCCAAAAAGCATTTTTTTTTCTTTTTAATTAAATGTCTATAATTGATTATGTTATTAACATAATCCATTAAGTTGAATTTTTTCTTCTTCTTTCAAATGAACAACCATAATCGATTATGTTATCAGCAGATTATGTTCTTTAATTACTATTCACTTCTTTTTTTTTTCCACCTCATCTTTGAGCTGAAAGTTTTTCTGGCGCGCGGGTCTCACATTATTTCATCTCCTTTTAGCTGCATTTCACCCATTCCAAATAAGTATGTATTTCCTCTTTCACCTCAATTCAGAGTTTTCAGGCTTTCAACTCTTCTCTTTCACATGTTACAAACACGTAATTTTTCAACTC
Source organism: Glycine tomentella (assembly GCA_007407185.1). Lineage (NCBI taxonomy): Eukaryota > Viridiplantae > Streptophyta > Magnoliopsida > Fabales > Fabaceae > Glycine > Glycine tomentella. The sequence goes on along the minus strand of PYAF01003999.1, from coordinate 2,314,899 downwards.
TTCTTGAATTCTTAATATGTAATTTTGGTTCTTTTATTTTTTTTCTACAATTTTAATTCTCAATTTTTTTTAAAAAAAATGCACATTTGGTTCAATTTTGTATATATTTTAATTTTTAATTTTTATTTAATTCAATCTTAAACTTAACATATTTCTATTATTAAAAAATAATTTAATTATAAAATATAAAAGAAATAAACGTATGTAAAATTATGTATTTTATAAAATTTGAGACAAATCACAAAAAAAAAGAGAACTAAAACGATAAATGATAAATTAAAAAGAGATCAAAGTTACAATTTATGAAGAAGAAAAAAATCCGTTTGAAATTCCTTTTCCACTGCATTCTAGAAAAGTTAGATGTGCATGCTTACAAAAAGCACCGTACATATACCTTTTAGTCTTTTGCGTTGGCCATAATTATGGAAAAATTACGCTATTATAAGAATTTTAAAGTTCAACGAAACTTTAATGGTACTATCTTGATTATAAGATGAATTCTAGAACAATTAGGCCGTTGTCTAAATCATTATTACAATATCCAAATACATTAAATAATCGTGACATACTACGATTATATTACATTTCTCTCACCAAGAGAAATTACCACATTTATTCTTAAAAAACGATAACAATAAATACTTAATATGAGTAGTAGTACTTTTACTATTAGTAACTCCTTCTAACTATATATCAACATGGATAACTACGTAACAACACAGTCTCCATTGCTATACCAGGACCAAACCCTAACAAAATCCCCCACTTCAACCCTTCACCGGTTGTGCTCTTCCCCTCAGTCTTAGATCTCTTTCTCATCTCATCCAATACGAAAATCACAGTTGGACTCCACATGTTCCCGTGCTGGCTCAGCACGTGCCAACTCGCCCCCAGCTTCTCTTTTTCCAACCCTAACTTCTGTTCAACCCCACTCAGAATCACTGCCCCACCCGGATGAATTGCATAGAAAAACTTGTTCCAATCAATATCGTCGACGAAACCAACTTCACCCAGCTCATTAACCAAACACTTCCTCACATTATTTGTCACAATATTGGGAATGCCCTTATCCAAATAGTAAACCAACCTATTATCTTGTTGACTTCCTTTGATCGCATTCTCGGTGTCAGGCACAGTGGTTTGTGAAGCCAACAGGAGATCGAAGAGAGGATGTTCGACGGAGGGTATAGGATCGGCACCAATGATGACAGCAGCAGCACCATCACCGAACAGAGCCTGTCCGATGAGAACTTCAACGTTGGATTCACTAGGAGAGCGAAACGAGGCGAACATGGTCTCAGAACACAGAGCGAGAACACGTGAGCCAGGGTTGTTCTCGGCGATGTCTTTGGCGACGCGGAGAATGGTGCCGCCAGCGTGGCAGCCGTGGCTGAAGAGCATGAGGCGATTGAACGTTGAGTTGAGTCCAAGTTGTTTGGAGAGATAGTGGTCGGGACCGGGAACGCTGCCGAAGCATGAAGTGGTGTAGAAAATGAGGTGGGTTGGCCCCACTCCTTTATGGCCTTTGATGCTGCTTCCTTGCCTAATTTCATAACCTGTTCGGTGGGGACCTTTTGCCGTTTCTCCTTCGGAAGACCAGCATACGTGCCGGTGTCTGAGTTTTGCTTTAGATATTCTTCCGTCTGGACAATGTGTCGTTTCTCTATCTTTGAATTCTCGCCTGTGCTCCGGTACATACATATGATACATGCATACGTTAGAAACGCTTACCTTTTTAACATATTAATATTCCATGTGAATGGTATCGTTAACTCAAAAATATTATTAAAATAACAAATTAAGTTTTGGTGTCATCAAAGCATATATTAGTAACTGTTACCTTTTAACTTATTAAATCTTTCTAATTCAAGATAATTAATTACAAAAAAAAAAAAGTAAGTAGCTTTCCATAGGTAAAATAAAAACTATGGTAACAACTTGTTATTTTTTAAATGATATATAAAAAAAAATTAGATAATTCTATATCTAAAGTTGTATTTGAAAATATATAGCGAAGGTCAATCTTCTAAATTTAGTTTTAAAGTAAATTAACATTTAAGAATATACTAATTATTTTTCAAAATTAGTTATAGATACACTTTTTAAAAAAATAAAAAAATAGGTGTGATATCCATACTATTTAAAAAAAGAAAACACGAATAATAATGTCTTTCCCACAACCTAACATATTCTAAAGAATTATCAGAAAAATAGATGTAAGAGAATGTAATGCAGAAACGAGAAACATACAAATGCGCTTGAACTTTTGTTTCAAGCGGTGCAAATGGTCGCTATTGGTAACCCGAAAGTAGAAGTCAGGGTAATCATCCTGAAGAATGAAATTGGGTGGATTTGCTGTGCCAATGGCTAGGACTGTTGCCACCCTTTTGCCTCCTCCAATTTGTTCTTCCCTCTCCATTTGATTATTACTAATGTTGAATTTGAGTGGCAAACGGATCTTATTGATTCCAAAATATTGATGGGTTCACTCGTACTTTGAGGACAAAAGGATTGTACTTATTTATAGCTGGTACTGCATTAACTAGGGTTGCCTAACGAACCCCATATCACAAACCTACCCCAACCCACAACTTAATTACCCATGCCCAATTAGTAATCCTCTTGGTCTCTTCGGTCATTGTCTATTGTCAGCTCTCACGTGGGATATTTTCCATCATTGATGTTTTGTATGAGAGATGTGAGATGGAGAAAAGTTAAAGTTGGAGAGGAACGAAGAAAGAGGGGGAGGGGGAGTTTACCAAAAGTAAATTTTCATCTTTTTTGTTTTTTTTGTACAAGGGGAAAGTAAACTAAACCAGAGTTCACTTATACTTATATAATAAAGATTGGTATCAGTAGCTATCAAGACAAAACACTAATTTAATTGAAATTACACATTGAAGTTGAGGCTAGACTGGCTAGTGCCGGAAAATAAGTGACCTCTCGTATCTAATATTTCAGCTCCCGTATCAAGTATCAACTGTTAATAATGGGAAAAAGATAGATTCGACTCTGGTTTTCAAGTCAGTAAAGTCATACTAGTACAACTCAAATAATATATGCGTTAAAGAGTGCCAAACTTCTAAAGTTTTATATTTCTCAATTGGTGAGCTACAATGTTAACAAGAACCGAGGCAGGCTATGGGGCCAACAACAAAAAAATAAAGTTTATCAATGTATGTGTGCACACCAAATTTTATATAAAAAAATTTCATAATCATATGTTCCAATATCAATAAACTATTTTATATAAACAATTTCTTCACAAATGACATTCATCACCTTATTTGTCTATACATATAAAATTGTTTTTTCTTCTTCATATTGTTGGTGATGTATTTGAGGCATTCCGTGGAGTTTATCCAAAAAACTTATCACTTTTTCATTATAAGATAAGAAACTCCATAGTTCCAAAAAAAAGTATTATTATTTGATGTCTTAGTGCGTGCTTGGTTGAGCAGTACGATAATCATATCTTGTTTTTTTTCAGTGTTGGTTAACCAACTCTTTACTGCTTCTAATTTTTCAATTATTCACCATGGTTTTGGAGCCAAAACCGATTTTCATTGGGTATTCAAACATGCATTTAGACTTATAATTCACCATCCTTTTTTTATTTTTTTAAATTTTGTATTATTATATACAAATGCAGAAACGAGAAATATAAAAATGCACTCGAACTTTTGCTTCAAGCGGTGCAAATGGTCGCTATTAGTAACCCAAAAGTAGAAGCCCTTTTTAAAAATAAACTAAAAATCCAAAGGAATGCCTGATTGAGGAAACATACAAAAATAAAATAAAAAGGTCTTGAAAATTGCTAGAACCTGAGAACAGAACACTGGATAATGGAGATAGAGTTAGCACTAACATACACTCACCCATCAAGAAGCCCTTTTTAATATGATATTAAATAGGAAATGGATCATCATTCTCTTTTTAACTGGCTGCTCGGGGGGCTTTGATCGGTTCATAGTTAATCAGCAGAAGTCTTGTAAATTGCTCATCTATGTAGCACCGATATCGACACGGTATTTTTGATATGTTCCTGATACAAAATTAATTATTAAATCAAAATTAATTATTACAAAATATATTATGTAAAATAATATGTGTATTAAATATACATTAAAAAATTTAGTGTTATATATATATCAACGTTAATTATTTTTAAACATAATTGGCATGTTAGCTCAGTTGGTTGGAGCAGCGTATTAATAACGCGAAGGTCACAGTTTCAAGACCTGTCTACGCCATTACGGATGACCCAATCCGTAAGGTTATGGATTCGCCAATCTATATAAAAAAAAATTCATACGGATTATCGCCAATTCGTATGAATTATGCGGATCCGTATGAAGCATAACGCGTAAAATAGCGAATGATATTTTGGGAATTCCACCATTACAAAAATGGTGTATTAGAAAAACTTACGGTGTAGGAAGCAGAAGCTATTCTCTGATTTATCACAATATATTACATTATCTAGCTCTCCACTTGTGCACCCCGGTTGGGCCCAAATGGCCCAACTACAAGGCCATGTTCATTAGCATCCTCGGTGGTCCCAACCTTTAGGTCACCGGTGAGAATGCATTCCGATCACCTCTTCGTGCATTTGGCCCTCATCTTGCAGCGATTGCATCGCCACCATCTGCATCTTGTTGGTTCAGATACCCGAACATCGATCCTTACCCTCTGATTCCTTGCAATGGTATCAGGAGGAGCATATTCAACATTTGTTAGCTTTTGTGTCTCCTCTGCAATCTTCACTACTGCAGCTACCCCCCATTCATCATCATGCTCATATATTCCTTTGTCCACACCGTTAATGGAGCCCTCATAAAACGCTAAAAATTATTTACCAAATAATAAAACAAAATTTTCAATTAGAAAAAAAATCAAAAATTAAATAAAATATCTTAAAACATAATCTTAATCCGAGTGTCTAAATTCAGTAAAGATGCTCAACATTTTCTTCTTTTTTTTTTTTTTTGATTGGGTGAAAGGTGTGAACTAGAATGATAGAATATGGTCAAAATTCAAAAAGCAAAACGCCAATTCCCATTGACCAATTTCGTTACTTTCTTTTTTTGTACTGAAAATTTTATGGTTTTGAAATTTGGATCGGACGACCGGTTCGATCCAAAATTGATTATATGTCCGGTCTAACATTTTAAAAAAATTAATACATTTTTAAATTAGCTCAAAATAGATAAATCAGTCAAAAATTAATAAAATTTGATAGATTAATTAATTTCACTTATTTTTTTTACAAATTTCAAAATCACATAATTTTGGTTTAAAAAAATTATGACTTATCACATATTTAAGTAAAATTTATTTTTTTATTATTATCAATTTATATATTATATTATTTTTTCAATATTATTAAAATATTATATTAAAATATTGAAATCCATTTGATTCTTATTTAATCATTCCTTAAATCTTAAATCAGTGTCATTACTAATTCAAAGATCAATCGAATTTGGAGAACATTGGAAAATTTGCCTGCCATTAAGAATTTAAGACCCAAATCTAGGTACAATCTTATGTGAAGTCCTGCATATGACAATTAATCAAATTTTCCATAAGGTTCGGCATACTAGCTAGTACGAGTATTTTAATAATAGCTCACGTAAGCTTTAGCTTTGTGCATTGAAGAATAATAGTACGGATTCAAAAAGTAATAGAAGACCGCAGGATGATGATTTATCCGTTTTCGCTGCAAGTCATTCTAGTTAATGTCTTACAAGACTTTTTGGCATCAATTTTAGGGTTTTCCCATTTTGCGACTCTGGCAGGCTAGTAGTAGTGATCTAGCTTCTAAATTTAAGGATGCTTTATAGAATTCACCAAAAAAGAGAGAGAGAGAGAGAGAGAGAGAGAGAGAGAGAGAATGTTTTCTAGAAGCTATGTAAAAAACGGCACCAGTGCATTTATTATAATTTATGAGAGGTGAATGTATGGTAAAAACTTATGATTATACTTGTACTAATATACTACCCTGGCATAATGTAACTGCGGGCAAACTTGAGAATGATTTTTCTTACCAAATAGTACTATTGTTAAAAAACTCTTTGTCACTACAACAAATTTAAATATAATATTTTCATTTTAATGGCTTGCCAATTGCGTGTGAGAAACTAATACAGTCACCAATAGTAAGTATCATTTTATTTTTTTACCATTAATATCACTGGTCGTTGGCTCCAACATCATAAAGCAGATAAAGAGCACAAGCTGCCACGTGACATAAATATTAGAATTTCTACATACTAATAATAACCTTACACAGTCACACGACCAATATGTTCCTTAGCCTATACTCTAACTCTGTTTTATTATTTTTAATTTAGAAATAAAATTTGAAAGGGCACGCCCTTTATTTAAACCTCCTATTGGTCCGGTCCCCAACAAGATCCCTTTTGATCACCGAAACACAGAGCCACTGAGCTAGCTTGGGAAGCTTAGAAGCTGATACGAAAGCATGGATGGTGAAAAGAAGGGAAAGGGTGCAGAGGAAACAGAGCCATGGCACAAACCCAAGAATGGAAGCGTCTTCCCTAAAGAGAGAGTTTCTGTGAAGCGGATGGTGTACGAAAAAGTGAAGCAGGTTGTCGTGGATTGTGTTGAATCCACGGCTAAGAAGGGCTCGGTTTCGCCAGCTCCTGAGGCCTCAAACTCCAACCATGAATAGAAAATAGTAACTACTCTGTACACTCCTCAACAGAACTTCTTAATCTTATATAATCCTATATATATATATATATATATATATATAGTGTATTGTCTTTTATATATATAGTTGATCCATTTCTTTTTCATTCGTGGAGATGGAGATGCTCATGGTTTTTTAGTCTCTTTTTTTTTTTCATTTCTTTGTACCTTTTCTTTTTGGGGTTTTGGGGGGGTGGGTGATCACCATTTTATGTATCCATGGTTTATATTGTTAACACGGCCTACTTTTTCTATGTGATGTCCTTCTATTCTGAATTTCTGATCAGTCATTGCAGAAAACAAAAGGCCAAAGAACCCATGTTTCGTGGGGATTGTCTTCTAACGAAATGTTTGTCCATGGATGAATTGAATTAAGTGTGTGTTTGGATACCATCAAGATCGGGGTGGATCCAATAAATTCAAGTAAAATACATGATTTTTCAAAAGCTATCAGGAGTTACTTTAACGGCACCGTGATTTTAATCTCGATTTTGTGTAACGGCGTCATCATCTCAAACATACACTAAAGCCCACAATATAAACAAAACAAAACAGAGCATTTGGGGAATCAAAAATCCAGAATTCTAGTGTAATTGGAGTGTTTGCCAAACACAAATCGGGGTTGGGAGTTTGAAAAATGTAACTGCGGGGTGGAGAGTGATGAGTAGTGGTATGAATCCGAGGTAGTGTATGATCTGATTCGTACGTGCTGCAAAAAACGACACTGAGATCTACGTAGGATCTGTTCGGTAGAGTGCAATGAAATAAATTGAAATTGAATTGTACTAAAAAAAAAATTAAATTTAAGTAAAGTGTAAAAGTGCATCTGTTATCATATCACTCTTTTTTTATATATTTCTTTTAATGCAAACGAATTAACTAAGATAATAGTACTAGTACACTACGTTCTTTTTCTTTTCTTAGTACTGCAATTAATAGTTTACTGATGATTATTTGGTACGAGAATTGACACATTATAGATGTGGCTTGAAGTGATCCAAAGTAACTTTCATCCATCATTCAAGCTGAACCATTTTAGGATAAAGTAATTTTCCAAAGAGTGAGGATACAGAAAGCAAGGTAAAAATACCTCTTTCGGCGGTAAATAAAGCATTAAAGCGGTCCTTGCATGGCAAGTGTATGCTCCAACAAATGAATAATTTAATGCGATTTATCTTTTTGTCTTTCCCAAGTCCATTCCCACAATTGCTTCCCCTTTGTAGCCATCTAATTCAGGGAAAGGAAGATAGAAATATGCAGCCACAAATCAGTCAAAGTTCTGTGGCCATGAGTTAGTCAGATGCGGGACAAAGGCTAACCATTTTTTTTTTTTGCCGGCTTTATGGTAGAGGCATCCAAACCTAAATTGATTCGAGTGAATTTTCTAAACCACATTACTCGTTAGGATTACTCGTTAGGGTAGAATCACTTTTGAATTTTTTATATTACTTTTTATGGCTCTTATTGTGTTACATAAAATGTAAAAAATTTCTTTCTTTTTTGGTTTTAATGGTAGATTTTATTTTGGATTCTTGACCTATTTTTTTGGGTTTCACTTAAATATATTTTATTAATTAATTTTAAATTAAATTTAAGCAAATAATTTTTTGAGAGTTCTTAACAATAAGAAATATTTTTTTTTGAAAAGTACATTTTTTAAGAGTTTTTCTCCTATAACTTAATATTTATGCTGAAAATCTTTGATGACAGTCTAATACTAGACCTAATGTAAAGAAATTCTTGAATTCAAAAATTCAACTTAAAAACCCCATTAATAATACTCTTAATCCTTTGAAAGACAGAATTTGGTAAAGCAATAATAATGTAATCCCCGCGTATCCTTAGTAACAGTTGTGAACTATTGGATAGCATTTATGTGTTTGAAAATTTTCGCAACATGTGATGCGACTGGTCAAATATCTTTGTCAAGTTTGTGAAATTTGTCTTTTATGTAGATTTATATGGAGTTTTTTAAAATGTAAAAAATATACTAAACATGTAAATAATGACCCATGGATCATTCATATGTTTTCCACATTTTTTTTCTATTAACTATCACATTAAGTTATATAAAAGAAAAATAATCACATTAAGCAAAATCACGATTACATCACTCATACGTTAACAAAGCGATCATGTTAGATATGTTCTCTCCATTGTTTTTTGTTTAATAATCAAAGCTTATCTATTTGACTATTATACAATAAAGTTTCTCCATATATTTAAAAGATATATTTATACTTAATCTCAAACTCGAGTTGCATAACTGTGTTTAAGAATTTCGAGTTCGCTGTACTTCATTCCACCTCAACCATGAATAAACAAAGTGTATTCACTTAAGCATGATTTAAAAAGGTATTGCGTAGAGCAATCATAATTGACCAATAATCAATGGTACATAATAATTTTCCTGTACTAATTAAATAGAAACCTAAAAAAGAAAATGAAAATCCAACCCATCACGGCAAGCAAATCATGCAAACATCATCATATGTATAAACAAAACAGGGAACGGGCATTCTATTGGTTTAGGATGCACCATAACTAAAGGAATAGTCCAAACGCAAAAGATGAGGGTAAGAAAGAAAGTGATACAACATACACATTGCAATGACACCAAGAGAAATCTCTAATACCAGTTTCCCTCTCTCTAGTTTCTGTCATAGAAGCAGACACCATATGCTGAAAAGTCCACATTAATTGGCGAAGCATACTACTTAGCACAGAAACATTCGTAATTGATTATTCTAATGAAAACATGAAGTGTTGAAAACTTGAACCCATTGTACGCGTTCACACTTACCGTGTTCAAATGGGATAGAAGGCCCGTCTTACTCGAGAGACTAAGAAGGAATCTAGTTATGTACAGTAAGGCAAACAAACAATCAACAATAAAACAAATATAGATATATTCAGCGATAGATCTAAGACTAAGATTCTGGATTAGTGGAGACAATTGAGAATAATAAATTTAAATATATAAAATTAAAGAGTATAAAATATGAAAATATAAAAATATGAGAGTAATGAATTTAAATATATAAAATTAGAAGAAACAAAATATAAAAATATTAGATAATCATATGTAATTTTTTAAAGTAAGAAGTGCATGTCTTAATATGTATTAGATCTGCCAATAAACATATTTATGTTGAATTTCAAAGTCATAATTCATGATGATGACAGTATTACCTAAAATATGGCAATGTTATCCATTATACATATATAATTTTTGTCTAGTATTTTCTTTTAGATTTACAGCACAAATACAATTTTATTAATGTAGAATATTATTATAAATTATCCATACACTATATTGATAATTTAATTTATATAAGACAAGGTTATATTAATGGAGCAGTCTTAACACCTACCAGTATCAGCATATGACTCTCGATCGATCTCTTTTTTTAAAGAAAAATTAAAAATTATGCTTCATTAAAAGCAAGACAAAGTACTAGTGGTTATATCAATCAGGATTGTTCCACCTGATCAACTTTTTATTCATGATAATTCCCTGTTTTGTTTCAAATACAGGATTCATCATTATATTAGCCAACAATATGCAATCCTATTTTAAATAAGAGCAATGTTATTTTACACGAAATACAATCTGCACGAAACACACAAATTCATATCTAGATCGACGGTTATAATTTTTTGAAAATAAATATTAATTAAAAAACTAATAAATATATGAAGTATCTTTTGATAGAATACAACCTTCGTGCGGATATTACGTTTAAATAAATTTTGTCGCGGATCATCCAATGGAAAGAGTCTCTCCTTAATACTAATAATAACAATAATAAATGCTCTGTTTCGTGTACCCATAAAGAAAGAGAGCCATGTCTCTAGTTCTCATGGAGGAATGTCTAATTTAATGGAATGATTTCAACGAAGTTAGAATATAGACCGATCAACACGGCGTGATCTTTCTTGAGATTTAATAAATCATTAGGATAATAGTTCGGAAGAATCCAATTCACTGTTTCTAGGCATTTCCTGACGTAGCATGGAGAAAATTCAAATAGGCTCATTTGGTAAAGCACATAATAGAAAGAAGACACGACAATCAATTCAACCAGTAAGAGCATACATACATATAGTAATAGTACATAGTACATAGTGATGCATTTTGCACTACGCATATCTATCTAATGGGACCACGCCGTATCACAAAAGAATTATTTTAACCAAATCAATCGATGAAAATAGAACGTAAAGTTATATTTCTTAGATTTTTTTTTAGAAAAAAAATGCGATATAAAGGCCAACATTGATGGATGGAAAGTAATGACGCTATTTCGTTCAAATTCTTCGAATGAAATAATTATCGATGCTACGCTGTTTCCGAATGATGATGACTATACTTTGACCGTTTTCAGACAATAAAATCTATTGTGATGCTGATTAAAAAGTTTACATATATTTTTTTTTTAAAAAAAATGCAACAAAGATGTAACAAAATTAAAATAGAGGTAACCTTAAATAATATTTTTTTTTATAAAAATTAAACTTGTTTTAATTTTTTATTCAGTATTTTAGACACATTTGTAGCATTCTTTATACCGTAACAAAAATAACTAAAAATATGTATACATGGTATGGTATAATAAGGAAGACAAATAGCAGTTTTTTAATGAAAAACTTGAGTATTATCGACGTTGATATTATCGGTCCCAATTAATTGTAGCTTTATAGCAATTTTCGAACCCAGCATCACACACTTACATGTTCACATTTTTCTAGTGTATTTACAAATCATTTTTAGTTTTTAATGGAAGTGAAGATAAAGTAGAGGATAAAGAACGGAAAAAGATATAGTACTATCATTTTTATTTGTTTGGTTAGACAAAGGAAGACAACAGAGGAAAAAAAATGGAGTGGGTCTTACTCCGAAAGCTCTGTTGGCTCAAGTGGTAAGAAAACGTATCCAAATGTGTGAAGTTCATCAGAATTAATTAGTTAAGAACATTAACCTCCAAAAGACATGTGCACATATTTATTAAAATCAGATTGGATCTTCCAATCAAACTCATTGGACCGAGAATCGATAACATAATCAATCCAATTTTATTATTGAATCGGTTATACAGTTGACTCAGTAAAAATCGGTCGATCAGATTGGTATAGTCTGGTCGGATTTTTTTTGGATTTTTTTAATTTTATTTTTTTGGATTATTATCAATAGTTATTTTGGATTTTGGAGTATGAATGAGTTTTTCTTACTCAAATAATGTTAATTATATATTTATATATAATAAATGCGTTTATAATTTTAAATTTTTAATATACACCAAGTCAAACTGATTCAACTATTGACCCATTAGTTGCACTACTAATCTATTTACCCATTATCTCGACCATGTCAATGACTAGACCGACTTTTAATAACACTGCATCTGCAACTTTTACTACCTGAGTCCTGGATATGCCTATTTTCATCCTTCCATTTTTCAAAGACACCAAACTATGAATATTTACATAATAAAAACTTAATTAAACTGCTTACATAGAAACACGCCCTAAATTTAAAGTCTCCAATTTCCCATAGTCAAACTACTATGTGTGTGGGTAACCGAAAATACATTTTCTCTTTGACTATGAAAACAACCTTATATGAGTATTTATACGATAAACACTAATTAATTAAACTGTTTATAGAAACACACCCTAAATAGTCAAGCTACTTTTGGTTTTTAAAATGTACTATATGATAAAATAATTCTTAAAATTTGATTTTAAAAATAAAACAGAAAAATCAACATTTTGTCTCCAGCGTATCATCATTGGTCTTAAGTTGGTGTGGTTAAAATGTATGTAGATCTGTCTGCTAGCTAAATCATCAATGATAGATCTTTTTAGAGTTGCATTAAAGGCTATGAGTAATTGAGTATTATATATATGCAGCAATTTCTCCTAATTATGATAAATATTGTCTATCTAGATGATGAGGTAGGAGTTGGCCCACGCCATCCACTAGGAAAGACATTAGGATCTGTTCAATTCAAAGTGAAGGAAACTACTACCTTTCCAGTCATTTAAAATTTTAAAAGGTACTAGAAGTTAAAGGTGCCTATAATATAATCATTGTCCCTATTTTTTTTTTTTTTGTGGGTTTAGGGTGTTCAATTTCATGAGGTGAATTGAATGAAGACAGTTTATATGATGAACTATAAGCTGAGAATCCGGGCTTTTTGGTTTAAAAGAAAACGTGTGGGTATGTGAATACATTTTAATTTCTAAAAAATCATTTTATCATATAATTTTTTATATAATAGATTTGAGAATTCATTTGTAAGAGTATAATTTTAATTTTTTTTCACTCTCTCAATTAACTTATTTTTTATATTCTTCTCTTATTATCAAATATTTTTCACACAGGCATTATAAAGATTAGTTCTTTTAAGATTTTAAAATTAAACTTAAATTTTATTCTATTTTAATTATAATAATTAATATTATTTATTAATTTAAATAAAATTATATTAATTATTATTAAGAATATATTATTATCTTTAAACTCAAATTAAATATATTTTATTTTAAGTTATTATAATCCTATAATCTTTAAAATGATAATATTATAACTATAATATTATTTTAAATTCAAAACAAATGAAATATTTTTTATATATTTCTATTTTAATTAATATTAAAATAGTAATAACATAATTGTCTAGTTTTTGACCATTTTTCTAGTTCTTAAGCTTATTTGTCAACCAATAAATGATTCTCACTTTGATTCGTAGTATAAATTATTCTTTCAAGAATTTCTCTTACAATAAAAGAACGGCCTCTAATTAAAAATTTAATTTAGTTTGACGTAAATTTTCGTCATACATTTTTTGCATATATATTTGATAATGCGAGAGTATACCGTTTAATAAGTGGCTCACTAAAACATTATCATTTAATAAATTCAATATTTTACGGAAGTTGATAAAATATTATTTTTTTTTGTTACATTGGTACATTTATTAATCTTTATCTGATAAAATATAAAAATATAATTAATTATGTAAAAAATACATTAATAATGTATCATATTTAAAATTTTAAAGTGTGTTTAATTTGTAAAAGCATTTTTTTTTATATATTTTCACTAATAATTATAAAACTGTTACATTATTTTTAATTGCGAAACTTATTAAAAATGAAAATAGAAATAAAACTATCTTAATATGATATATTTTTATAAGTGTTAGTAAAAAAAAAAAAAAATTCAAAATCTCAAATTTAGCGGGTCCAATAATAATAGTATAATTTTGTTTTCTTAAAGAGATGGAACACTTTCTGCCGCTGCCTCTCGTCATTGATGACAGAAGAAATCTTTGAACATGACGCTTGTTGCTACCCCACAATGACGTTCCACACCGCGTCACTTTTGCCACTCAGAACACATCCTACCCACTGCCTAAATTTTCCACCTTTCTTTTTCACCATTAGATTGAACTTTCCTAAAATATATTTTCTTTTAAGGGTATTCTAGAGGAATTAACAAATTGCATCAAACTCAATTAGCTATTCATTTACTTTTTTTTGCCAAAGCTATTTATTTGCTTATAGATAGAAATTAATCAACTAATTACTCAACCTCTTATAAAAAGTTACACATATTAATCAATATTTAAGTTAGTGATACTTTATGTCAAATCACCTAATATGGACCAAAAATTGCAAGAGATTTGAAAAGATTTTTTATTTTACAAAAAGACATCAACTAATTAATAAATAATATGCCATAATTAGAATTCCAAAACTTTGTGGGAAAATATAGAATAACGACAATTTAAGATGGCGATTATTTAAGCCCCTCAAGGCCTCAAGTTGGATTAACGAGGTAAGATTCATACAGAAAGCGAAAGAGAAAGTGAGAAAATGATGAGGAAATTGAGTATTCGTGAAACAAGCACAAAATCAGAGCAGGGTTCAAATTCAAGCAAGAAGAATGAGAGTGGGAATACGGAGCCATGGCACAAACCCAAGAATGGAAGTGTAATACCCGCCAATAGAAAGTCTGTGAAGAAATTGATGTGCGAGTGCATAGTCACAATGTGCTGCAAGTGCTCCAAGAAGATAGTTCCATCACAGAGTGCCACCAATTCCGAGTAAAAGAAACACTGCATGTTTGTTCTGCTAATAAGTTTTCTAATGATATGGGTGCATAATTATAGCTTTTCATTTGTGTTTGTACAAGCTTCTGAATCTTGATGTCTCTTATGTTACACACTTTTCTTATTAATACATACTAGTAATTAGCATCAATTCTTGGGATCATCACATCTCCACCTCCCAATATTAATCATTCTCATAATTTTAAATGAAAAAGGCATTATAAAATATTCAACTCATGTAACAAACATGACATTTTTAACAAACGCTCGTCATCATATTTTGCTGACATCAAAAAAATTCACGCCCTTTTACAACCAAGCCTGTCCATGAAAGCATGAAACGATAGCCTGTCACATACAGCATCAATCCACTGGAGTACCCCTAACATTAATAGCAACCTAGAACAATAAGTGCGCATATTGAGCTTCAGCTTATTATTTGTAACAAAACCGAGCATAGATGCAAGAAAACATCAGCTTCTAAGGCCCCGAAAAAGTACATTAATTCATAGTTATTGGAGTACTTTTTTTTTAGTCATTCCTTTCTTATTATTGTTTCTAATATTTTGCTACTTTAGTTTCTACTGCACTTCATCTGCAATTTCATCATAGTTTTGCTTCTAATTCCCCATCTCGTTTCTCCTAGCCTGACAGAAGACTCTTCTAAACAAGAATCATCTTGATCCTTATCCATTTTTTTTCTAAGGTACCACGCTTGTAGCTCTCAGAAAAGCGAGACTGAAAGCGAATATTGTAATTAACAAAAATTACTAACTATCCGGCCCTTGAAAACTTGAGCTTGTTGTCCCTATGGGAAAGTTCTTTAAGCTTTTTCAGCTGAAGAGGTACTTATTGGTTGAGATAAAAACCTTTTTCTTCCATATCTTCAAGTTGACGAGTTTCTGACCCATAAATTGACCACCGATCAATATTCAACGGCACCCATTATCACAGCTGGAATGGCATATATTCCTATCGTGTGAAAATCAATTATCAACTAATCAACATACCTCATGAAAAGATTGGAGAAGTCAGGATAATCAAGTTAGGGGTTAGGCATTTTATCTAATTGATTTGCAGACATTTCATCTTATAGATTGGGATGGTAAAAATCATTTTGTCTATCATTATACATGTTTCCAAAACCTTGAGGCTTTGTAACTTCATCAGCAAAAAATGTATTTCAATCAATGTATTCACCGCAAAGAACCATCTAGGAAAAAGCAGAATTTTAAGAAAAAAACACATAATCATGATTTCTTTATGTATCAAATTCTAAAACAAAACAATCTTGATTTCATTGTGAGTCAAAATTGATACCCAATGGAATCATGTTTCAGTTGTGTATCAAATTCTAGATACACAACATAATCATTCTGGAATATAAAAAAAAAAGGAATATGTTTATGTTGTATTCTTTTACACAACATAGAATGATTGACGCACTGTATCCCATATATTTTTAATAATTATTGAGAAAAATCTTGTATAACTCCTTTTAATCTAGGGTTTGTTTGAAAAAAAAATTGTTTAAACGTTTAAAAATTAGTTAAATATTAAAAATTTAGTTGAAAGCTGAAAGTATTAACTATGAATTGGAAAACTGTAAATTATAGTTAACTGAATTAAAATATTTTATAAAACTAATTGTTGAATTAGTTAATAAATATAAAATGATATAATCCATTACTTAATTACATAGAAATTAAAATTTACTAATTTTGTATTTTAAATATTCATAATTTAATTTATTTTAAATCATTTGTCACCTTGAAATTTAAGAAT
>PYAF01003999.1:2254340-2282330 GCA_007407185.1 Glycine tomentella | reverse complement strand
ATTCCCTTATATATAACTTCGAATATTAGAATTTTCTTTGTTAGCAAATAATGGCTTTGTGTTGATAATTAATTGAACATTGAATAAAAAAAATAAAAATGTTAATGATACACTTTTTAGTATAATAACTTTTTAACATATTTTACATTTTCATAATTTGTTTAAATTCATGAAATTATGAGTAAAATACTCATCATAAAAACTAAAATTTATAAATTTTTTGTAAATTTTGATAAATTCAGACCAATAATAATAAATATGTATTAAAGAACTAATTTTTTTAACTTAATTGGTTGAATAATATGTATAAATTATTGAAAATTATTATTACTCGAATTGGATTCTTATGAATAAAAAATATATTAATATATTTCTAAAATAGATCCAACGTACAAGCAGTGTAATGCACTGGTATTTCCTTAACTTTTGACTGCACTAAATTAAAAATTACTGGGGAATGACTCCTAATTCGTGGACTGTCCACAAAATGCAATTTGTAGTGCCGCAAAGGAGACCAACCAAAACCCACAAGCCACATAATTTGGCCGGTTGAATTGCATATGAATATGATTAAAGGACATAAATAGTAAAGGATCGTCTAGTGATCATGAGTTAGTTCGCATGATAAGAATGTATATAGGAATATTTTCATAGAAAAATTCTCTAGTTTAAATCTTGTAAAAATATAATCTTTGAAAAAAGATGGGTTGTTACAACATACAAGCCTTCACGGAACTATCTTAAAAAAGGAAACCCTGTAGATATACATTCCAAAGGAAAAGGGACATAATTAATTTTCTTTTGGGAGGAAAAAAGAAGCATAACTTGTGATCGTTGATTACAGATGATAAAATATAATATTAAAAATAATGCTTTTACATTTCTTCCTTCTTTTTTCCTGGGAATCGAGTCCTCTTTGTGGTGGAATTCCTGACATGGCCGGTTTTGATTCCATAAACTCCAATTTCATGTGGCTCAGAGATGATATGACGATAAAGGTCAAAGTTTTTAAGCTAGTTTTGATTTGATTCTATTATGTTTTGATGCCGAATGAAGCCAATCACGTAAAAACTAGAATTTATAAGGAGGAACGGAAGAAGTACTTTCACTCTTTTGTGCTGTCATAGTTCATAGCGCATTCATGCTAGCTGCACCTCCGGCATCTGCATAATGATGTTACATATTTTTTTTTATCATTTTTAAAACGTGACAATGACTCAAATTTTTTCAAGATTGAACCTTTCTTAAATAAAATATTATTTTAGATCCGCCGTTCTTTGTAAATTATAAGCTTTCTTAACCAACTTTGTAGACCCACATAAACCAAATCCATTAAGAGTATCCATTCTTCCTTAATTAATTAGGTGAGAAATTTTTTCATAATTTAGATATTATTTAATTTGTTAATTAGCTAACAATGTAAAATTAGATAAATATGCTTTTTAAAAATGGTTATGTACTGATATATGTTATTTCGAAAAGATATTTCTAAAAGTCATAAAACGTTCCTTAATACTGCAACAATCGTTGACGTGTGCACACACTTATTTGAGACTAGGAGTTGAAAGACACACTAAAGACTGAAGTTGAGAGGCTAAAAATGCATATTATCGATTAACAAAACAATGTGAGGAGCCACAATCAAAAGCTTTGCTTTGCAAGGTATGTTTTCTTAGTTTCTCTTAAAAAAAATCCAAGTTTGATTTACACAATACAATAGATGAAGTTAGTGATAACTTTACTTTGAAACGCAATATTATGTGAAGGGAAATGTATAATATTACATATATATAATATTGATGAAAATACAATATTATATAATGAATATGGGTGAAAATTAAAATTTTAAAGACTAACAAACATGAAGGGGGTAAGATAAGAGTTTAAATGGATATATTTGGTAGTAAAAATATAAAAAGGAGAAAGGGGGTGCACTTAGAAAAAATGGAAGTGTATATAGAAGGTGCCAAATATAATTTTAAAGCACTTCAATGTATTCGCCACAAAATGATTACCTTGATGTTCCAATAAATTATAGAATTAACAATGTATTGTAACATAATTAGTCGTTTTTGTTTGTAACTAACTATTTGTAAAATATTCTATAAAAAAATTATTTGTAAAAGTATAAAATTATGTTTACATAAATTTTAAGAATTTAAGATCTCTAATTTGGTGCAACTCATATATCTTAAATAAAATTTCAAAATTAAGATAGAATTATGCATAAGTTTAATTTTTTTGGTGTAAAATTAATCGATTAGTGAAAAAAATAATGTAAAAGAAATTAGGAATTATTAAACTATTACAATTCAAGTGTTTTGGATTAAAAGTGAAAAATTTTAACTAAAATTAGATTAACTTTTTTTAAGTAAAATTTAGTATTTGAATCTAGTACATAAAAAAAGCATAGTTAAAATAAATGACTTTGTTAGATATAATTAATTAGGTTTTTTAACCGATATTAGTCATTAACTAAGATAGTTGATATGTTATTCCTATAACACATTATAAAAAAATTAATTTTTTTTCTTAAGTTGAATTAGGGGATTAATAATTCAGTCTTACGCTGACATTTCATTTTTAGTTTTTGATAATTATACAGTGACATTTCTTTGTCCAAAGACGTTGAAAATAACATTCACATTGAGACCCCCCGCACTAAGTTTTCTCTTTCTAATATCTGGCCCTCCACAACATTTCGTGAGTGTTTAGATGAGTGTCAATTAAAATGATTTTAAATGAAATTGTTTTTAAGTGATGTGGTTTAGATTTTTAGATTTTTATTATAGAATTAAGCTAAAAGTAAAATTTAATATAATTTGTTTGATTTAACGTAAAAAATATTTAAAATTAATTTAAATTTTTCTGCATGTAAAATTAAACATAAAAATTGATCTAAAATTAATTTTATATCCGAAATCAATTTTCTAATATGACTTTATCTATATGTATTATGTGCTCTATGTGCCATGATGAGACTGAAACTATGGTTCATTGTATGAGAGATTGTAGACTGGCAAAGTCACGTTGGAACCAACTGGTTCCACGTTATTCTAACAATTCCTTTTTGACATGTGATGTTAAAAATATATTCCCACGTAATGGAAATATGAACAGTTACAACTATTAATGTGAATAATTATAATTATTGATGTGAATAGTTACAACTATTGATGTGAACAGTCACAACTATTGATGTGGCCCAATTAATAATTAATCGCTATAAAACGGTTACAAAATGCATTGATCTCAAGCGTTGATATGGAATATGATGGACGTACCAGATTAAAGACAATTATGTATAAATAGGGTTGGTCTTCTCTCCCCTTCACACCAAGTGTTATTCTTCCATCAGAAAAAACACAGAATAGAAAAGAAGGCTTAGAGAGAGAAATCGCCCTATTGATGTTGGAAAAGAAAGAGATGGCTGTTATTCCATCATCAGCGCTTCCGGGTATGTCTTTATCCTTCTTTTATTGGTGAGAATCATGATTTTCCAAGATCCTTTATCATGTTCTTGCTTTATATTTTATGAACATGATATATCTTGTTAATTCTAACAGGTGAACTTCATCATTGGATGGAAAAGAATTGAAAGGGAGGTGGCGAGTTCCCTTCTTCTTGGAATCAAACATTTGGAATGGTGTTGGATTTGCTTAGGCAGAGAAGAAACAAGAAGATTTTTTGCAGCAATATGTGGAGCATCTAGAATCTATTGGCTAGACTATCTCGGATGAACATGTCGTGGGATGCAAACAACAAGGTGCGAGATCTGCTACCTGATGTTTCGATTCGAAGTCTAGGTGTTTTACTTGGAAACCTGTTGAGGGATGGAAAATAACTGTTAACTGTGATGGAGCCGAGTCCTATTCTACTTGCAAATAAAAGCAGCTTGCGAAGGTGTCATAAGGAATGCAACTGCTACATTTCTTGGAGCATTTTTTGGTAATATTGGACGTAAGATAATTCTTAATGTGGAGCTGCATGCTAGGGATTCTTAATGGAGTTAGATTAGCAAGGGAGCATGGCTACATGATTATCAAAATCCAATCCGATTATGCTGAGGTCATCGAAATTAGGCATGGTAACGGGATCCGAACCCGTGGGTACCTGTCCGAATCCGCCCCGATTTCAATGGAGAAAAACCGAATTTTTCGGATTTGGGTTCGGGTTTGGATTTTCCCCGGTTGTCAAAAGCGGGGGCGAGGGAGGGTATGGGGTTACTGATACCCGCCCCGCCCCCGCTCCCCGTCCCGTAATAAATAATATTAAAAAATAAAAAATAAAAAAATATATTATTTTCTATTTTTTAATTGAATTGATTGATTCTATTTTGTAATTTTAAAATTATAATCCCATATTTTAAATGTGAGTTTGTTATTATTATTTTTTTGTTACATAATTAACTTTTTTATCCGATTTTTCAATAAAAAAAATTATATTATTTTTTTATTTTTTAAATTTTAGTGAAATAGCTGGGGGGGCGGGACGGGGAAAACCCGACCCCCAATGGGGGTGAGGATGAGGATGGGTTTTAAAACCCGACGGAAAATGGAGACGGGGGCGGAGAGCGGGTTTAGGGACGAGGACGGGGACGAGAAATGTAATACCTGCCCCCGCCCTGCCCTGTTGCCATGTCTAATCGAAATGATCAACCATGGATGTGGAGCTCAAAGTTAGTATTCTAATAGTATCCAAATTGTGCAAGCTATTGAATAGATAATTGCCCTTCCTATGGAAGTTGTCTTCGAGCATATTCTTAAGAGAGTGCAATACTTCACAAATTGTCTTGGTAATCACAATTTCTCTTTTGCCTTATATATTTGGCAAAAAAAAAAAAAACATTTAAAATAGGATAGGTATTATGATAGAAAGAGGTAGCAAGACAAAATAAATCATAAAATGTATTGTAAAATGATATTAATAATTTCTAATTGAATGATAATATAAAATTGTTTTATATTTCAATATATGACTATTAAACTAATTGAATAATTTTTATATTATTTTAAACAAAAAATACTAATATTTCAAACATTCAAAATGTTAATTATTTATATTTTTTATTTTTAATATTTTCAAACATTTAAGAGGATATTAAATTCTATTTTTTCGAGCAATACTTTCAACTTACAAGGATAGAATGGAACCTTTGTTTTCTTTCCCTTTCTTTTGAGTCGGTGTCAAATTTCAATTGGGTCGACAACATTTTTGATAGAGAAAATTCTTATATTAAACAAATCATTATTTACTTTATCAATTTAAAAAAATAAAAATAACTATTTCTTTAAATTTAAACATTGTTAAATATACACTTAATGTTAAATGTTTTGAACAAACAGATGAAAAAAAAAATCATTCCTTGTTTGGTTTGAGTTCTAAGCTAAAGTACTTAGTTGGTGAGTTGGCCCAAAACGTGGTGGCATTGCACACGAAGACTTAGACCCTACCATTAATTACTTCCTACTTCTATTCCTAATCAAGGTCAAAAGCAAGGAGTGATGATAGTATCCACTATGAACTATCTACCACCACCATGTTGGTATATATTATATAACCGTTACCCAACGGAACCCGTCCCCGGTACCCAAATTCAAATAACACCACCTCTGAAAAAGCAAAAGAGCAACACCACAAAAAGCAAAAGACATTCCCTGACTTTCCCTTCGTTTTTCAAATGCAACTAATTTCAATTATCAAACATAAACCACTCACTCCCCTTCTTCCATTCCACTCCAGTATCCTCATTTCTAATTTCTCAACCAAATAATGGGTTGCTGCGTTAGCAAATGCAGGCCCGAATACAAACCCTCCCCAGAACAAGAACATCACTTCAACTTCAACCATGTTCAAGACAAGCTTCCAATCTCTCAAGCTCCACCACCTCCACCAACCCTTTACTCCTCGACAAAAATCTCACCCTCCCCACCTTCTCCAACGTCTTCTACTTCCTCAATCTCATCCTTCACATGCACGACTTCCAACACCATCTCCTCATCCTCTTCCCTTTCCACCGCTTCCTCTTCCTTGAGCTCCAAGGACAGGTCCTTCTCCAATGAGTTCCTCTTGTCGTGCTACAAGGACAACCCTCACATCATCACTCGCATCAACTCACTCTGGGATTCCGCCTCTCTCTCCTTCATGCCACCAACTAAACCTAATAGAAAGGTTGTAAACATAAACCCTTCATCACCCAAACCCAACTTAGCAACACTGAAGCAGTCTCCACCACAAAATACTGTTGGGTCGTTTTCCATGCCACAGAAAAGGGTGCGATCAAATTCGCCAACGAACCTAACACGACAGAAGAGTTTCCGAAAGGACACGGAGAGGTCCATTACTATTAACTATGCTTCCAACATGCAGAGTAGGACGCTAATTAGGTCACCCTCTCCCAGCAGAAGATTCAACGGAGACATATGTGGAAGTGCTAATTTGGGTACAACGATCAACAGTTCCAAGGTTAGTAGTGTTAGTGGAGTTCATTCGAATTCTCACCATTATTCTGTTTTACCTTCTACGAGGAAGGAGAGTGTTATAGCGGCGAGTCCCAATAATAGTAATTGTTCACGAAGAGTACTTCATTCTGGTTTGAGAAACACTCATGAGACTCGCACTTTCGGGGTTGGTCCTAAAGTCGATGAAACCGTGGTTAAGGATGTGGTGTCTGACCATGACATGGACTTAACTCTGATGGAGGATATTGACAACCCTCTTATATCCTTGGATTGTTTTATCTTTTTGTAGAGAACGGTGTGTCCTACATATTCATATATTTTGGTGTCCATAGAAAGTTCGAAACCAATTTCTTTCTGCTTCTTTTTGTTTGTTTTATTTTTACTTTTTTTTATGCTTGTTGAATATTAGTTCAATTTATTTATAACTCCCCTAGAAGTTTGTAAGGTTGATGAAATTATTGTTTCTAGGATTAAAAACACTATTGTGTGTTTTCCTTTGGCTGGTTTGTATTTGTTATGTTTGAGCATAATGAGAGAAGTCTTGTATAATGTGAGACCGTAATATATCCAACATCAATTAAGATCTGATTTACATTAATTTCATTATAATCTAACAATACGATGATGGTCTTGTTTAAATTATAACGAGTAAAAAAAAAAAATTCTTACTTAACTTTTTTTTAATAGGTAAATTAATATTAGTTTATTAAAATGTTAATTTTATTATTAGAAAGGATGAAATTTCTGATCTTTTTTCTCTTTTCTTCTCTCTTAATCATTCAATCCACCTTATATATCCTTTTATTCATGTATTAATGCATGGGCAATGCCTTAAAAGTAGGCGACCGTGATTTCCCACACTACAAGCCGAACAGCTTCAACGTAAAGTGGTACTGGTACTAGAAAACACCACTACAAGAAATAAAGTAGTAGGAGATCCATGGATACTAAATTCTATTCAAATCACAAATAACACCATTTATATTTAACTTGATGCGATATGGCTTAATTGGGCATATCTTGTGCTCATATTAAATTTAGCTTTCTAATGAAATTTTAGCTAAAATAAAACAGGGAGCTCATTCAAATTTACATAAAAATAATAATTATAACTCATAAGTTTTTCTTTTAAATTAATCTTGATATGTTTTCTAGTGTTCATCAATCTAAAGGGAAAAGATCGATCACATACCCTGTGATTTTCAAAACAACGAGTTCAACCTTCAATGGTGGACGAACAAGACCTTTAAATAGTAGTCTTCGGCACAAACTCCCCAGCGAGCGACCGACATACTCTGGTAATCAAGTTAGTACAACCAAAGTCAAGAGATAATGAATAGAATATTGCATACATAGAGAGGCTTAGCTTAGAATTTTTAGAACCTTTTGTATGTACCCTCAATAACTGACGAGGATAAGTCATTAAGTCTAATTGGGTTGTGGATAATTCTAATACATATAGTATAACTTATTAAAGTTAGTTTTTATCAATTTACTTCACATAGTTTTGTTTGAATAATTTTTTTTCATAAATACTTATAAAAAAATAAGTATATAAAATACATTGAACATTTTAATAAGTTAATTAGCTTATGCATCTTAACTTTTAATTTATGTGAGAAACTCAACTCATATTTTGTATTTTTTTCTGCTATAAGTATCTATGGACATTGAAAAGGTGTTTGATTAAGTTGTTTTTTTTTTTTTGTGTGATAGTGTTTAATTAAGTTATTTAACTAAATACTCGCCTCCTTCTCAAATTGCTCAATATATTATTACTCAAATATACATCTTATATGTCTTCGAGTCTAATAATATAAAGAATTAATGAAGAATTATTAATTCAAAAAGTCATCAATAAATAATTTTATGCATAGCTAATTAGAAAAAGAAGTGAGATAGATATATTTAATGGTAGATGGTGACTACCCCTACAAAAGCACTGGGAGCGTGGGGCGGACGGTGGTCCACTGTAGCGCGTGATCTGAGTTCAAACATTCTCATTGCATATCCCATAACTTTTCAGTAGAGAAGCTGAACAAAACATATATTTTATATAGAAAAATAATTTTATTGCACTGAGTATAAAATTTTAATTTGATCCAAGTGTTTTTATTTTTTCGTTCGACAATTCAATCCAAGTTAAACTAGCTACATGTAGTAACGCAACTAATCACTGTAGATCTAATATGTTGGCCCAGTTCTTAGTATACGAATCGGTGTTTGTGTTTTTTGATCTAGTTATTAAGCATCAAGGCCCAACTATTAGAGTTAGCTAGGGCCACTGAGTGGCATATAATCAGTTTATATTTGGTCATTGGATCTTCACCTAAAGTTGTTTTGCTTTGCTCTTCAACTGCTTGTTTTACACCTCATGCGACACGCCACATGAGTGGAAAGAACAGATTGAGGAATAAAAAGAGAAGAGACAAAAAATATATATATAGAAATTTAGTATATAAATGTGATAAATGACATGATATATAAAAGAAATTGAAATAGAAAGAGAGAAGAGATGAGAAAATAAAGTGTGTGTAAAAATTAAAATTCTCTTGCTTTTCATGTTGTCTCTTCCATAGTTGCCGTCTCCAATAATAAAAAACATTACAACATGACACGAGTATACGCATGCTTTCCAAGTTCCAACATGGATCGGATTTTGACTACACATAATTGGATTTAAAAGGGCAATTCATATATGAAATCTTGGACATTTTCAAATTTGAGTTTAAGATACCATAAATAATTGTGACTGGCCAGAAATAAAATGTCATGTACTAACACGTCGGAACGTACCAAAAGACAATTTAAGAGTTTTTTTTTTTAATAATTAAATACATGTGTGATCTTTTTACTAAGATTAGTTTCTTCGGTTTTCAACAAATTTATCTTAATTAAAATAAAAATATTTTCTCCTTGTATTTTTTTTCCTTCTTAGTTCTTACAACGATTCATAATATTTGCGTAACTATTTAATTTTCAAATGTTATGCACTTCTGCGTATCGTAATAAAATATGTATTACATTGTTAAGTTGTATGAACGCAGATTCTTTTTAAATAAAACCTTTTCTTCCCAAAAACCTTTAATATTCTAATTTATTCACTTTCTCTAATAATTATTTTGTTAATTTTATTTATTCCTTGTCTTTCCATTAAAAATAATTATCTATTTTTTGTTATTGTATTTTTTATGTGATTACTTTTATGCTTCGCCCATAAAAAGCGTTGCTATTATTTTATCATTACAAGCATCTTTAATATCGTTTTAATTTGATTTGTAGATGAAAATCAATATCTTGTTTGTTGCCAGATCCTTGAAAGTTGAAACATTATAGCTTTAATTTGGGTAGAAACGTTAAGAGTAATATTGTAATGCTATTAAGTAGGCATGGGGTGATTGGATGGAGGCGTGCTTATTTAGATTCTACATAAAATACTAAAATCTTGTTATCTTAATGATATTATTTAGTAATAGAAGCGTTAAAAAAAAAAGGAAAGAAAAAAAAACCATTTGAGACTTTTAAATAGCCGTTTTGATATTTTTTTCATTTTTAAAATATTTTTTTGAATAAAAATAAATTATTAAATAAACACTTAATTAAATTATTTACCCTCACATATCGTAATTTTAAAATTATTTTACTAGTATATCAAATAACAATTCTAATACCTAATAAATAATGATAAATCGTTTCTATGAAAAAATGTTCTCATTACACTACTTTGTTTGAGTGATATAAGTGAAAGAAAGATTTTAATATAATTCGTGTCTTGAGTGATATATACAGAACAATGAAAAACATGACATGCAAGATTGCAAGTCTGCATCCATGTTTTCTTTTTCGCCCCACCTCCCCAACTCTCCCAACGCGAAACGTGATGGACAGGGAAAAATATGTATATTTTGAACATAAAAAATAAAATGTTATTCTGTTCATTTTAAAGTATAATTTTTACATGCATGTAAAAAATATTGAGAAGTAGTTAATGCCGCTACCATGAACATGAAATCAATTTAACAGCAACACTTACGAAATATATCCTGCTCAATTATTTTTTTTTTTGTGTTATTTTAAAAGAATTGATTCAAAAATGTTTTCATGTTCGATCGTTGGTGTAGGTAGCTATTGATTATTCTCTCTCTCCCAACTCTATAAATACATGCCATATGCATTGCCCAGTATAACGTGCCCTGTCTTTTCCTTGTCTAATATTTAAGCTCACTACTTGATCACTAGGTTTTGTACGTGTGTTAGCTAGCTAGAGTTCCTTGATTCCTTCCTTAATTGACTGAAACAACACAATTAACGTGAGACATGGATTCAGGTGGTCTCTTGCGGTGTGAACTTGAGGTTCTGCCACACGTGCCAACCAATTTCATTTGGCCAAAGGAGTACTTGGTGGATGCACAACACGAGCTCCAAGCACCAGTGGTGGACCTTTATGGCTTTCTCAGAGGGGAAAACGAGGCTACAAAACATGCTGCTAAGCTCATAAGTGAAGCTTGCTTGAAACATGGCTTCTTCCAAGTGATCAACCACGGGGTTGATCCACACCTTATTCGTCAAGCACATGATCAAATGGACACTTTCTTCAATCTCCCAATTCATAGGAAATTGAGTGTTCATAAGACACCCGGTTCCATGTGGGGTTACTCTGGTGCACATGCTCATCGCTTCTCCTCCAAATTGCCATGGAAGGAAACCCTCTCTTTCCCATACCATGACAACACCTTAGAGCCTGTTGTAACAAACTACTTTAAATCCACCATAGGCGAAGACTTTGAACAAACCGGGTAAGACTAGTAATGGACTAATACCGTGATTTAATTTTTATAACATATTCTTTTTGAGAAATAATATTTGGACACTCCAAAAGTATAAACATAAAATTAACGAGAAACTGTTACATGAAATTATTAAATGATTCAGAAAATCATCTATTTATGTTTTTAATTAATCTTTACATGACTTATAATTGATATTTTAAATTTACAAAAAAAAAAAAAAAGTTAATACAAGTGTTGAATAGAGATTGATGTGAACCACAACGTTCTAAACCGTATAATATATATCTTTTTCTTATTAATACTTATTATTTAGTTTTCTCTTATCATGTCATATATATATATATATATATATATATTTTTTTTTTTTTATCGTATTTCATCTTTTCTTTCTCGTACGTGTATCTTTCTCTCCTCGAATGCCAACTAGCTTGGATGGGTATCAATATCATGCATCAATTTTTTAAAAGTAATCTTTTCTTTTATATATTTTATTATTTATTTGAATTTTGGCTTGCTCTTTCGATGACATTGAAAGACAAATCGTGATGATCTCTAACCATATACAAGAATATTCCCCATGTTGTGTATTTGCCAGAGAGACATTCCAGAAATACTGTGGAGCTATGAAGCAGTTGGGAATGAAACTGATAGAGCTATTGGCAATGAGCTTAGGCGTGGATCGGTTGCATTATAGGGACTTGTTTGAAGAAGGGTGCTCTATCATGAGATGCAACAATTACCCATCTTGCCAACAACCGAGCCTCACACTCGGGACAGGACCACACTGTGATCCAACATCGTTAACCATACTTCACCAAGATCATGTTGGAGGCCTTCATGTATTTGCAGACAACAAATGGCAGACGGTTCCTCCTCGTCTGGATGCATTTGTAGTGAACATTGGAGATACCTTCACGGTAGGCATTTCACTGTGTTATCTCGAATAATAAAAGATATAAAATTGATTGGATGGTTAAAAAAAATTTTGGATTCAATTTATTTTATTAATAATAAATTAATAATTAATATTTATTAATAAAAAATATCAAATAATGATTTTTTCACACACATCTTTTTAACACCAGCTCCCTTTATATATGTTTTTATCCCTTTCTTTATCATATATATGTCATGTCATCACTCTACAATGATTCATTTACTTAGAGAACAGATGTCAAAATAGATTGAATCCAATGGGTCAACGTACACATTTAACCCATTTAACTGGTTGGATTGTATTGATAGCTTATAATGTATTGATAATATAAGGAAAACTAATTAATGTCTTAGTGAGAAGAGGTAACACAAGGATGCAGTTAAGAGAGTAGAGATGGGTTGAAGCCATTATATATATATATATATATATATATATATATATATATAATTTGGATCTTGTATGTATGTATGATGTTAAATATTAGACAAGAGGAATCATGGAATTGTTGGGTTGTGTAGGCATTATCGAATGGGAGATACAAAAGTTGCCTCCATAGGGCAGTGGTAAACAAGTACAAGGAGAGGAAGTCCTTGGCGTTCTTTCTATGCCCAAAAGAAGACAAGTTGGTGAGAGCCCCAGATGATATTGTGAGCATGGATGGCACCAAACACTATCCAGATTTTACATGGTCACATTTGCTTCACTTCACACAAAACTACTACAGAGCAGACCAAGCTACACTACCAAACTTCACCAAGTGGTTGTTATCCACCAAAACCACACACACTATCTAACCAGCTTTTATGCAAACCAACAAATAAATTCTGTTGTTCTATTTTTTAATATGTATCGCTTAACCAACTCAATTAGACTCCTTTCTTCTTGTGCTATTACTTCAAAACCTTTATTTTTTTATGTTACTTTACATGCATATCTATTGGCCTTTATTTTTCATGTTTCTTATCCCACATATTCGCTGGATTGAAACTAGTCACGTAGGATAAACTTAACATTATATATACGTACTTGGGTTAATATTAATCAATAATTTATTTAAATTATTATTTAATAGTTATATAAATTCATTGGTTAATGTATCATATCTCCTCCCCTCCTTTTCCCGAGGAATAAGAAGTCCTAATTACTTTTATATAAAGATATAAAATTAATCTAGTATTAAAAAAAAAAGAAAAAAGGAAAAAAATATAAATTTAAATTCTTTCACTAATAAAATTTAACAATAACAATTAATATTTGTTAATAAAAAATTATATGATATTAATAAGATTTTTTTCTGTTTAGTTTGGACATATACACTTATACACGTACACTCACTCTCTAGATTAAGGATAGTATCTCTCTGAATAATTTTTTCTAATCTCTATTATCTAATGAATCATTATGAATGATCTAGTATGAATTTAGATACGTGTTCTTGATTTATCCTGGTCATGTAATGATGATTGAAATGTTATAATTCGTATTTACGAGTAGTTTAGTTATTCTAAAATTGCCTTAAATTAATGATCTACAACATCCACAAAGCATCCCCTTATACCACAATTTAATTTAATTGAAGGATAGGGCTCAAAATTAATGAGCTAGTTTTAGAAATTAAGCCACAGATTTCAAGCCCGCTCAAGATTGATTCGAGTCATATGGATAGGGGTGTTCACGGGATGGGTAGTTCGCGAATCCGAATTGACCCAAATCGATCTGGATAGTTTGGGTTGATCATTCATGTATTTGGGTCAAAACTGAATCGAACCGATCAAAACAGTTCATGTACGGGTTGGGTCACGAGTTTAAATCTATAGATCCGATCAAAACTGAACTGAATCTATCAAAACCAATCAAAAAATTTAGAGTTGTTTGGTTTGACTTTAAATACTGTTAATATTGGATTCCAAGTGTTGGAACTGCAAATATTTATAATATTAACTGATCATATTTGTTCATTTGTTTCAACAAATCTGGTTGCACCAAAGTTTATTTCAAGAAATTAATTTGTAGGAAATAGTTGTGATTCAGACTATTATAGTAAATATCGTTAAAGAATATTTTGTTTTAATTTGTATTAGTCTATTTTAGAATATTATGTTGATGGTATTAACTGAATCAATTTTACTTCTTTCAGAGACATTTGATAATATTGTGTTAGGTCATTTTCATGATTAAATATGTAGAGTACTGACAAATTCGTCATCAAAAGATGAAAATTCAAATTTTAGTCCCTGAAAGTGAAAAAAGTGTGACAAATTCATTCATCCATTATCGTTAATGAAAGAGTCTACATGGCATAGAGGGACGAAAATGTCACAAAAATAATTACCAACATGGCCGCTGAATATATTGGAGCAAAATGTTAGTATGTTTCCATTGGACTAAAATGTCCGTAAGTTTCCATTAGACGAAAATATCCTATGATACTATTATGTTCCAACAATGTGCCAATGATCTTAGTAGTTGAGAAGACAAATAAATAGTTTGTAGCAAATTTGCAATGCATGTAAATGAATATACTAAAATTTTAATTTCCATCTCTTGGAATGAATTTGTCAGCACTCTACAATTCAGGGACGAAAATGACTATTTATCCTAAATTATATTTTACCCTTAAATGAAACAAAATTTGGGATCTAACAAATTTGTCCAATGAAAATTTACTGACATTACAATCATTTTTGTGACATTTTCGTTCTTTTGTGCCACATATGATCTTTCATTAACGGTAACGGACAGAAGTTAATAGATGAATAGATTTGTCACACTTTTTTTTTAATTTCGAGGATTAAAATTTGAATTTTTGTCTTTTAGGGATGAATTTGTCAGGTCTCTTTACATTCAGGGATAGAAATGATTATTTACCTTATTGTGTTAATTATATTAGATATTTGAATTTATGATATAAAATTATGATTCTAAGAAAAAAGATTAAATTTAAATAAATAATCCATTGGTTCGAACCAAACTAAATCGTTAATAAATAAGTTGAATTGAATTAGATTTTAATTTTTTTTTTAAAAAATCCAACCAATCTAATTTAATTAAATTAAATTTTAAATTTGACAAAAATAGATTCGATTGATCCGCGCACACCCCTGCATATGGAGTATATTCGATAGTCGGTCACCGTTTACCAATGCGTGATGATTATTATATTCCATTATAGTACGCCAAAATGTCTCTGTCTTCATGCATTCTGACAGACTGAAAAACACTGCAAGCAGACACTTTTCTGCCAATCTCAAACCCTATTCACCTTTTCCGTACTTTCACCTTTTTTGGACTGAGGAAGGGCCGAAAGAATAATGGGACGGGAATAGGACATAGGAGCAAGGCTGAATGGCTGATTGATAGAAAGATCAATGCATTTACGTACTAAAATAGTAAAATGACATATTCTGCTAGGGAAATTGTTGGCGTAAAGTCACTCTAGATTTTATTTTCTATATCTAGCTAGCAAATCAAACAATATGTAAGTTACATGTAATTGTCCGTTCAGTAAGAAGAAAAGAACGAAGAATGTAAGGAAATAGAACATGTTAATAAAAATAGGTGAGGAATATATAGTAAAAATAAAAATGTTCGTTTTTAAAAGAAATAGAGAAAAGAGAAATATGTGAGTAAAAATAGATGAAAAGTAAAGTAAAAATGAGCAGAGTCCCATTTTTTTTTCTCAAAATTTTTCACTTTATTTCAATGACACCAAATAACTCACATTATTTTTATCACACCTATTTGCACTATCTCCATTTTATTTCTAGCCAACCAAACTCAACGTAAATGACGCAAATACAAATTCTCACACAATATAAAAATTAAAAAGCTCACATTTTCTCATTTTTTATACTTTTTTCTCTAATCTTTTTACTAAAATTCATCTTAATCCTTATCTTTTAAAATATTTATTTTAGTTCATTATCTCTCAAATCATTGTTTTCATTTTGAAACGGTGATAAATTTTTATTTTGTGACAAGATTTTTAACCCTTTTTTTGAATAATTAAAGATTTGAACTTTGTTATATGAGATTCTCTACACAAATATTATGAAACCCAACTAATAACAAAAAGGGCCCCAACACATGGTGAAAAAAGTTTGAAAGTAAGTCTTATGAACAATTATAAAACTACAAAAATTAATATAAATTCTTTTCAAGTTACTTGTGGAACTTACTTTTACACAAACACGATTTTTTTAAATCATATTTGTAGTCTTTTTCGGTTTGAACAGTGACCTATAACTTTCATGTTGGTAAATTTAATGAGACAATTTTCTTGTCTTAAATCGGTAAAAGAAATAAGGTTCAAAATTATACTCCAATTTTTTTTATAAAAAAAAACTACTATTTTGAAATTGCAACATCATTTACCCAAATTTGAAAAATAATAAAGAACGAAAATAAATCTTGAGAGTGAATCAAAACTAATTCTAGTAAGAAGATAAGAGATAAAATATATATTTTAACTTTTTTTTAATCTTTTTTCTTTCTATCTTTATCGTTTTTTTTATTACATTTATTACTTTTTGTATTTTCTTTATATCCTTTTCTTTTTTCCCGTATACCCTATATTGGGATGGACCTTTATTGGTACTCTATTTTTACTGCTTTATTTTTAAGCTCGACATAGAACGACAAAGGGTTATTATAAATATACACCTATTTTATATTTTATTTCATTTTCACCATATTTTTTAAAAAATTATCACTTTTTTTTCATATCATTTATTATATCTATTACTTTTTCTTTTTCTTCTTTTTATCTTTGTTTTAATTTCTCTTCACCTAATTAAAATAGGGTGTACATTTAGATATTTTCAAGGACAAACTATAAATCTCTCAGCAAAAGTTTACAATGCATGTGTGACTACGAATTCAAAGCAAGGTCGGAGGTTTGGATAGTTTAAGTTTTAATCTTATTACTGTGTACACAAAAATTCTTTCTCGAATTCAGTCCCTGTCTTTGGAGGATGATATTTCATTCTAAATTCAAGGATTCCATACACCTTAAAATATCTTGGTTTTTCTCTGCAATTTCACCTTTTTTTTTATCAGTATCAGTACATGGAAATTGAGGAATCAAAAGGCCAAAATATGCAAATATAAACACCAATGACATAAGCCTAGAGGGGTCATATGCATAGCCATTGAACGACCGTACTAGAGGAGGATGAGAACACGGCTAATAAGGCCAAACACCCTTATAGGTTGGATTGATTTGGAAGGGGCTGTACGTAGGGGACCCCCTCCTATGAAAGCCCCCCCTGCCTTTTTAACATGAGAATGCATGGAAAACAATCATGCTTTCCCTGGACCACGTTCCAAATACAGTAGTTATTTTGTACAATAATTGCAAAGAAAAGATAAAAGTGATATCCCTAATTGGGAACATACTGCCTTTTTTCTATGTGGCCCATAGGTTGTACAAGGGTCAAAGATCATTGTTACGTTTTACATATATGCCTCCATCATGTATACCTTTTTGAAGAAAGTGATATTTCACATGATTATGATAGATGATGCTTTTGGATATGTTTGTCAACATATTTTAATTAATTTTTAGTTTTTTTATTAATTGAAAAACTTATTTAACTGTTTAGTAAATAATTTTTTTAATAATTTTTAATATTTTTTAAAATTTTATTTGAAGTAATTTTTTAAATGTTAGTTTCTAATTTTTTATATTTTTATTATTTTAATTTCAATATATTTATCTAATTTTTATAGTTATTTTTTTAAAATAAATCATGATATTATTATTTTTTGGATATTATATATATATATATTATATTTTTTAAATACTTCAACAATAATTAATTATACCCAACATTTATCATTTAATAAATTATATTTTAGCTTTCAATTACTAATTAGCTTTCAGTTGGTTTTTAAGTTAATTTTGCCAAACATATAAATGGTTTTTTCTTTGGTCATTCGATCGTGGCTGTGTTTTGTTAGTTGAACCACCTAATGAATGAAAGTGAAAGTTATGTTCATCTATTGTAGACTTGTAATAATTAACGAATTTTCCAAGCTGCTCTTCAGAACCAGCAAAACCCATGCCACCTTTAATAAATGCGACAAAAATCATAGCATCCCACCACTGAGTTAGAAGAATGTAGATAGTATGGTTTTGGTGAATGGCTTGGCAAGGAGCAGATACGTTCACAGGCTAGGTGGGTCAAAATGCAATGGCGAGGAGCCGTGATTTTTTGTTCTTTATGATTTGTAGGTGGAATCAAAATGGTTTATATGGAGATAAGATTATGTTCGGTTATGATTTTGTTTCAGCAAATCAACCACATATTTTACATGGATAGACTGGTGCTAAAGATTCATGAAATTGAGGCAAAAGACAAATCAAATGGCCTCTGCAAACCTTTCCTTTGAAAACCTTTCATGCCTTCTGCAACCCTTTCCAAAACAAATGTTGAAGAAGCATTAAAAAGTTGTCAATGATGGGTAGTGCTACTCCATTTACGAAGTTATGACAAAGAAAAACATGAATGTTGGAGAAAATTGATTTTGATATTATTTAGTAGGTTAATATATGTAGTAGGTTGATTGTTTACTGATTCGGTTTTGGTTAGTAGGCAATCAGACCGAGGAAGAAAGTGTAGCAAATGTACATGGACCAAAACACATATAGTACATAGGGTAAAACTCAATCAGCTTTTGCATACTATTATGCGTGTGATTACACCGAAAAGCTAATTTTTCTTCTAGAGGATCCAATAGACGAAAAACAGCGCCTCAACGTGAAGGGCTTGTAGTTAACACCAACATTGTATTGACTCTTAGTCAAAAAATGGATAGAAAATGAAGATGTAGAGTGTAATTGAAGATTAGAAAAAGCAACAAAAGTGGATATCCAAGATAAAAGCTATCAATAGTTGATATTAAAGATAAAGATACAAGTGACTGGGAAAAAGTTTTGGAAGTTATAAGGAAAAGTTTGTAGGGGTTATTTTTAATTAGAATTTGCATTGTATAAATATTAAACTTGATTATGTATTAAGGGTTGAAACTCTAATGTTTACAAATTGACATGTTACTAAGGTATTCTCAACCATTTCTTTTCTTAAGCGAAACATATTTTTTGGTGTATGTAGGATTCCACATGTCTATTTTTTATGCCCACAAGTCTATTTTGTGTGTTTAGGATTCTACAGGAATGGTGTGAAGCTGTCAAATGAAAAAAAATGCCCACATGTCTATTATTTTATGCCCAGTCCAAACATTTTTCTATCTTGCATTGGACCGAGGTCCATGAAAAGCAATTGAATTGCCCGATTAACCGTGATAAAAAGAAAAGAAAGAACTGACCAATTACATAAACAACTTGGAATCCTAGAATTACTATTTTTTTTTTCTTTCTTTCTAGGTCAATGGTCGCTCATCGGAACGGCCTTGTAAATTCATAGGACTACGGTCTACACCTCTAAGGTCAATAGAAGCTTCAACATTGCCTTTACCATATCACGAAAACTTTTTTAAGTTCTCTAATGACCTTTACTGACCCCGAAAGTACATCTATAGATAAAGATTTCACCCCTTGCCCACCACTTTAGTCTTTTACCAATATACTGTAAAACCTTGGCACAAACTTTCTCAAATCACTAATACACAAGTTATCTTTAATGGGTTAATTAACCGGTATACCCACTATAAATGAGCTTGACTCCACAACAATGATTATTCTAAATTATGCATACAGTACATAGTAGTTGTTCTCTAAAGCAAATTATTCTTTTTTTAGGTCCAATAGAAAGCCTAGCTACACTAATTAAGAAGGTATCAAAGTGATATTTATTCTCATGAACCAAAAGACAAATCCAATATACTATAATAATAATTATTAAAAAAAAGTAACAATTGAAGCTTGACTTCTACAGCCTCAACTTTGAGCTATTCAAAATTCATGGCGGTGTCAGCAGTTGCTTATCTCAAAATTCTTGATGATGAATATCAAGCAGCAATGGTTTTATCACGGGATGATACAAAAGTTGTGCTAGTTGCTTGGTTTCTATTAATGATCTCAGCATGTCACAAACAATTCGTCCTAGCTGCCAAAATAAATGTGGAAGTGTGGACATTCCATATCCATTTCGTACAACTGAGAACTGCTGTTTGAACAGCAACTTTTATGTTGCTTGTAACACAAGTCACAACCCTCCCAAACCATTTCTGTGGAATGTGACAAAAAATGTTGAGATTTTAGAGGTGTCATTGAATGGCCATTTGAGGATAAAATCCCCTGTAGCTTATGTTTGCTATGATGAAGAGGGTGTGCTAGTGGCTTCAGGGAATTCATTTATGACTTTGCATGCATTCCCCCTCTCATACTCTCAGAACAAGTTCATTGGAATTGGATGTGACACCCTTTCAACCATCAATGCAACAATTGGGAAAAACTACTCAGAACCTTTCAACCATCAATGCAACAATCGGGAAAAACTACTCAGCTGGAGGGTGTTTTTCACTTTGTAATAGTGTT
Organism: Glycine tomentella; assembly: GCA_007407185.1. Classification (NCBI taxonomy): domain Eukaryota; kingdom Viridiplantae; phylum Streptophyta; class Magnoliopsida; order Fabales; family Fabaceae; genus Glycine; species Glycine tomentella. The sequence goes on along the minus strand of PYAF01003999.1, from coordinate 2,261,642 downwards.
GAAAGTTCAGCCAATGGATCCTGGTTTGGCATTGGTTTCTGCCAAACCTCTATCCCAAAAAACATTTTGGCATATGAAGCTCGTGTCCTGAGATCAAATTTGATGCATAGTGATATGAATATTCCTTGTGGCTACTCTCTTTTGATTGAAGAAGACTCTTTCAAGTTCTCCACCGATGACTTCATCAAACTTCAGAAGTGAAAAACGGGTACCACAGTGCTTGATTGGGCTGTTGGAAATCAAACATGCCAGGAAGCTAAGAAGAATTTGACTAGTTATGCCTGCCAAGCAAATAGTGTGTGTATTGATTCTGACAATGGACCAGGGTACCTTTGCAGATGCTTAGAAGGTCATGTGGGAAATGCATACCTTCATGGTGGATGCCAAGGTACAGATTATGTTCCCACAAAGTTGTAATTAGACTAAATTGTAATTTGTTTTGTTGATAAATGAATGGAGTTTTAACTGTTTTTAGCTTGTTTCTTTACTAGATATTGATGAGTGCGCCAATCCGAGTCTAAATGTCTGTTAAGATATTTGCCTTAACCTACCTGGGAGCTATAATTACTCTTGTCCCAAGAGCAAGAGGTACGAGGGAGATGGCAGAAAAGGAGGTAGTGGCTGTGTCTCGAATCTACAACATGTGGTTAATCAGATTAATTGTGATAGGTACGTGTTATTTCTCTAGTTTACATAATAGCACCAAGTGCGAATAAATAAACAAGACAAATACCAAAACAAAAGGATGACATGAAAAAAAAAAAAAATGCTGAGTATTGCTCCAATATTTTTAAGATCTTTGATCTGTTCGAACATTTTTTTGATCTCTAACATTCTTGATTTTTCTACTCACTTGTAGTCTATTATTTTATCTTTTTGCTTGCTTTTAAGCTACAACTTTTGACGTTTTGCAACTCTATGTCAGTATCTTTTTGCTTGCATTCTGCTGCCTCCATACCAGTCATCCATAGGGACTTCAAGTCAACTAACATACTCTTGGATGACAAATACACAGCTAAGGTTTCTGACTTTGGAACCTCGAGATTGGTTCCACGCGACAAGTGTCAATTAACAACATTGGTTCAGGGAACTCTTGACAACCTTGACCCTGAGTACTTTCAGACCAGCCAACTAACTGAGAAAAGCGATGTGTATAGCTTCGGTGTACGTCGTGCTTGCGGAGTTGCTAACCGGAAGAAGGGCACTTTCTTCTGACATGCCAGAGGAAGAGAGAAACTTAGCCTTGTATTTCCTTTCAGCTATAAAGGAAGATTGCTTGTTCCAAATTGTTGAGGATTGTGTGAGTGAGGGAAATAGTGAGCAGGTGAAGGAAGTTGCTAACATTGCTCAATGGTGCTTGAGGCTAAGAGGTGCGGAAAGACCTACCATGAAGGAAGTGGCAATGGAATTGGATAGTCTTAGTATGATGACAACAACAACTACATGGATTAATGCCACATCAAATTCAACAGAATATGTGATTGGTGAAAGATCAGGTCGAACAGAAACAACAGACTATGCTAATTGTCATTATATATACATGTGCTGGGCATGAGGATGACACCATTTGCAACGATGTGATGTCACCGTCATGGGATGGTAGATGAAGAGTGCTACTTGGTGCCTTGGTGGCACTTCATCAATTCGAAGATTCAATATATATTATGGTGGCAACGGTAAAGTTCTTTTAGTTCATTGTTTTATTTTCAGAATGGTTATATGTGAGTTGAGGAAGTGGATTGACAAATACTATGATCTACCATTGAATGTTCTGCCACCATTGTTCAGATTATTACTATTGAAAATGCTTTTTCCTTTTGGCAATGCACTAATGAAGGAATGGATATATCATTATCAACTAAGCAACGCTGTGCTCTCCCAAAACATTATCCTACTAGTTTTTCCAGTGCGATTATAAAGATACCATTTATTGAATTTAAAAGAAGAAATTGATACGATTCAAAGTGTTGAAAATTAAATAAAAAAATTTAAGAAGATCCCATGAAACAAACACCTCCTTAATTAAAATGTTAGTTAGTAAATTAGTTTAGACTAAATCTATGGGTGTAAATAAGTCTTGGGAACTGTCTTCAACATGGACTAATGGTTTACTTATTGGAATACCATATTAATAGTCTCAGGAGGTTAGAGACATGACACACCCTTCAAAACCAAACCAACAACACTTAATTAATTCAGTAGCATAAATATTGAGATTCTATGCACCGGTAAAATTAAAAATTGATCATAATATTCATATTAATACAATTTTCCTTCGATAAAAACATAATACTAACAAGCAGAAGTCTAATGAGTAACATTAATGATTTAATGTCCTGTTAATATATAAAAAATAAAAAATACATATATAAGTTTTATATAATTTTATTAATTATATAATGTAATATATGTTTGACTTCTTTCAGTTTCATGCCTCCCATAGCCGGGTGCATGCCCAACGAATATGTCAAGGCAGAGCTATGCATTGAGGTTTGCTTTTGTTGGTATTGTTTCGTGTCCGACCTTTCTTCTCCCTAACTGAAACACAAAATCGACACGGTCTAGCAAGTTTATAAACTACAAATTTCAAAACAAAACAAAAAATTATAAACCAAATATACATTATTTAAAAACAATACACAAATCGTCTTTGGAAGAAAGAAATAAAACGATAAAAAACGGAAAAATTAAAAAAAAAAAAGTGAAATGTGAGAAAAATAAAAGTATTTTATAAGTATAATATACAAATATCATTATTTGAGTAGATACATTAATTATTATAAATTTGTAGGGCGACCTTGTTTGTATCGATCCTCCTATGCAGTAGAAGAGTCAATCCTTTTGATCTCTCTCTCTCTCTCTCTCTCTCTCTCTCTCTCTCTCTATCTCTCTAACTACCATTACAATAGTTCTATAAGAGATCATCTTGACTCTTGAGATTTGTATTCATCTAATAATGCCATGACCACAAGAACCTAAGAAACAAAGTCATGGCTGTGCACTCGAAGCAGCTGCAGCTAGCTTCTACTTAATTGTTTCGCATCTTATTGCAGAAACTAAAACACAACCCATGTCAAAGCCAAACTGTCTAACAAACTGTGGCTCGGTCACCATTCTCTTCCCATTCGGCATGACTGAGGATTGTTCCTTGGACGCTTCATTTCTCGTCTCCTGCAACCGAACCTCTTCTTCATCACACACCCTTTTCTTGCCACAAACCAACCTAAGCGTGCTAAACATCTCACTCAACGGTGAGCTGCAGATTTCATGGCCAGTAGCCAGCTGCTGCTACGCCGAAAGACGCAAACTCGTGAGCCAAACATTCCAAGACCTAAACCTAACAACTTTTCAACTCTCTTGGAACCGAAACAAGTTTACTGTAACTACGGGATGCGTGTCCCTGTGCAACAGGCTCCAAGACATCGAAACGAACGGGTCTTGTTCCGGCACCGGTTGTTGCACCTACGGTTCAGGGAGCGTGTTCAACCACACGACCGTGGTCGACTTCAACCGGTGCGGGCACGCGTTCCTCGTAGAACGCGGGGCCTACAACTTCGACAAGACAAAGTTTCCCGTTGGGGTGGATTGGGTAGTGAAGAACCAAACGTGCCAAGAAGCTATGAAGGAAAACAGTGAATGCTATCATTCATTGGAGGGATCTGGTTACCTTTGTAACTGCACAAGTGGTTACGAGGGAAACCCTTACCTACTTCATGGTTGTCAAGATGTTGATATCTATGATTCTCTATAATAATAATAATCTACATTTATATTTAAAACTATTATAAAGAGTATAATTTCATTTAATGTTTTTATCCTCTATTATAAAGAAAATAATATTTTTTGGTTTCATTTTTTTACGAGATATTTTATCTTCAACTATTATAAATCATTATAATATTTTATTTTAACTAAGTTACATTTTTCAAAACAGGTTATATTTAATTACATAGTATTTTTTTTTTTGCACTAATTAGTTAATTATAAAAAAATACTCTTTATTTGATGTCTATTTCAGTGGACATTTTACCCTTAAATTACCTCTTTTTAAAATTCAAAATTTTCTTCTAATTTAAGTAACTTCTATATTATTAATTTTTTTATTATCACTTTTTTTATTAAAGTATTTAACTTTAAAAATTTAGAAAGACACGTATGGAACCCTAATAATAATTATATTTTTCTATGGTAATCCATTAATTGTGAAAATAGAAACCATAACTGACACACACGTTATCCTATAGATGTAAATGAATGCATGGGATCCAACGATTGCGTTGATGGGGCAAAATGTAATAACCTTCCTGGTGGTTATTATTGTTCATGCCCGAAAGGATTTTAAGGAGATGGAAGAAAGCACGGAACAAGATGCATGGTAATTATTTTTAGAGTAATTAATTTATACATTGAGAATGTGAATATTATTTACTATTATTTAGTCGCAAAATTTATTAATTTTTATAATAGTTATTTTAAAAATTATATTCATCATGATTTTTATTTTGATAATGTATATTTTTTACACTGAAAATATATAAAAAATAAATTCTTTTTTAAATAATAATATTTAATTAAGAGTGTGTTTATTTCAAGCCATTAAAAATTTATTCTCAAGCATATGAGCTTGAGTATGTATCATTTTCATGTTTGATACATGTTATAAAAAAATTATTCCCAAACAGTTTCTATTTCCAGTGAATAATCTTTATTCTCCAATAAAAACTCCAAAAACATTAAAATATGACGTACCTATTTTCCAAAAATCAGCATTAAACCTTGAAAGAATGCGAACTGTCCATGGTAGCAGCAGCGAATCAAGTTGAGTGGTAATTTTTTCACACTCCCATATTAAGGCTAATGTTTTAAGTTCCACTCTCGGTCAAATTAATTCATCAAATTCAACTTCAATTCAATATAAATAGAGAATTTCGAAGATTTTAAGTACATCTTAGGAAACAAGAAAATGCACTTCAACCGTTGAAAATTAATATTTATTTATCTGCTTTAGCTTTCAACTTAGGACTCTCTTCAAGTTAAGAAAAGAAAAAGAAAACTGAATTCCGCTCTTAATAAAGCTTAGGGAAAAGGAGTCAACTGTATTTTTGGGAAATAAAAAATTAAAAGGGAAAAAAATAATTGTGACTATGAAAAAAGAGCACACATAATGCATGATTGAATAGAAGGGCGAAGAGGAGGGCACTGTGAGTTGAACTTGGACTGCTATTGGAGTCTCTTGGGGTGGGTTATTGAAGTCGATTGAACATAGAAACGTTGGGCCAAGCCCACCGGTAATAAAAGCCCAATATAGCAAAACAAGCAAATTAATAAAAGAAGGCTACTAAAAATAAAAACACAAGAATAAAAAAAATGGCAAACAGAGGGTAATGAGATCTTGATGAACTAATTGCTGATTGTTTGTTCACGGTCTCCTCCTCAGGAGCAATACAGTTTCTAGCTTCTTGTGTGCCTTTTGTTTCTCTGTTTTCACACAAGCCTGGTAACCCCTTTTCTGTTCATTGTTGAGCAAATTTATAGGCAAGGTGGTTTCCCTAGGCCTAGAGAGTGGTAAACCAACTTTGGATTTTTTTTCTGTTTGTTTTTTTTTTTATAAAAAAAATGGGCTCAAGATAGTCCAATTTGATTTTGAAGAAGAGGAGAGAATGAACTTTGGGCTTATGCAAGCTCAAATCAAATAACAATACAGAATAAAATAAAAACAATAATGTAGAAATAAACAAAAAGGAGTGGACAAAAACAAAATTAGGTGTGTACAAGAAAAGCGAAGTGAATGGTTGAACTTGAAGGGATAGTTTTAAGGATGGCTTTGGAGGGTTCGATGGGAGAGTCTAAGTGTGGAAATGAGGTGTGTGACTTGCAAGTCATCGGAGACGTACGCGAAATGCTGAATTAGACGTTTGAAAAATTCAATAATTCAAAGTAGATTGGCTTCTAGCGTGCGTATCAAAATTTATGAAGCCAACAAGTTTAAGTTGAACCACATTTAGAATGAAATGAGCTCAACTCCTGCATTATATCTGTTTGATTTTGATTTTTATCATACACACAGAATCAATCACTACCTTGAAATTAATACATGTCCCAAAATGTGCAATATTTGAAGAATATTGGACAGAACTGACTATGATAACATATATGGAAATAGTAGCTAGTATTGGGATCAAGCTAATTCAAGAGGGATGTTCCCCAAGCCATCCATTTATAGGGTACTTATTGGAGAGAAACTGAACTAGCTGCTGCCTATTGGTTGACTAGCCAAGTTTGCTCATCCATTTCACAAACCTTGGATTGCATGTGTTGTACTGTATATATATACCCCTCCAGTTGAATGTATTCCTTTTTTAGTTCAGGATACATAAAAAAAATTAAAATAAATAAATAATGTGTAGTATATGCACTCTTACATATAATAATACTAGTATAATAAAATATGTTCTTAACTATTGTTAATATTCTTAATCTCTTTTGCTAATTTTTCACTTTCTCCTTATTTAAGACATGATATATATTCCCAATATCAATAATATTATGCTATAAATTAAATGATATCTACTCTTGATATTTTTAAGCAAAATATAATATTACAAATAAATCATAATTGAGTGGTTAATTAAAAATGATGTTAAATAAAATTTTGTTATTACAATTTAAAAGGAGATTTAGCACAAAATTATTTCTATACTATATTTTTTTATATAAAAAATAACAACTAGAGAAGGATTTTGTTGACATTTATCAATCAAACTAATAATGTCTCCAACATCGATATGTAATTATGATTTGACCATTTAGAGACCAAATATAATAGAGACGCGGACTATTTCATCGCTAAATATTGTCTTTAACAATTTTTTTGCTTCTTCTCTGCCTATAATTCATACTTGATTTTGTCCTGATAGAAACAGAAATGTTTCTGTTTCTAAATTTCATCGTTAAATCTGATTTTTCTCTTACTGACGAGTGAAATAAAGAAAAAAAAGAAAAGAAAAGAAATACTTAAAGCAAATAAAAATAAAATATATAATAAGTGATATTATAAAGAGAAAAAGAAAATAAAATAATGTATAAATAAAATGTAAGAAAAAATGGGTATGAAAAAGAAATAATTTCTATGCCTTTCCTTTATTTTTACTTTGATTTTCACGATTGATCATATAGTTTTATTAACTATAATTAATTAATGAATTAAAAGTGGAAAACATAATTTATAATTAATATTTAATTATATTAATACAGTCTTATTGTATTTTTAATAAAAATTCATATATTAATTTCTTAGTTGTT
>PYAF01003999.1:2144391-2254240 GCA_007407185.1 Glycine tomentella | reverse complement strand
TTGTTTTTCTTAATATGTGTGAAAAAAATTAAACATCAATTATTTTAAAATTGAGAAAATAATTTTTGATACATGTAATAGATACTCAACAATAGATACTCAACTGTTTTTTTTATTGTTTGATTTTTGGAAAAAAATTATTTATTTATCATTTGTAAAGTTTAAGATCATATTAATTATTATTTTATTAGTTATATTCTTAGTTATTTCTTAATTTTTAATTAATTTACACGTACATTTATTATGAATTAAAAAAAAGTGAAGAATAACAATAAGAAAAATAAAAAGTAAAATAAAAAGAGGAGACAGAGAGAAGAGAGGGAAAAATTAAATTTAAGTTTTTTATTAAAATTGTATATCATGTCAATAAGGTAAAAATATAAAATAAGTGTAACACTAATTTTTAGCAAAAAGATAGATAGAATATATGATGTCATGAAACAAAAGAGAGAAATAAAGAACATATAAAAGAAAAGAGAAAATGGGTATGAAAAAATTAAAATGATTTTTTATTTTCCTTTATTTGTAATTTATCACTATTGATTAAATAATTTTAGTGAATATTATTTTAAGGATAATTTTTTTATGAATTAAAAGTGAAAAAATAATTTACAAATAATATTTAATGTTCTTAATAATTCTTAAGTATTGTATTTTTAATAATACTATTTTATACATTAATTTCTTAGCGTACTGCTTTCAATATATAGATTAAATTATAATTTTGATACTCAATTATTTTAAATTTATAATTTCTGTCGTCCTATTTTATACTATTCTTTATTTTTAAAAAATTTGTTTTCTCATTATTTGAGCTCTAACTGGATCAGTGTGTAGAAAGTGCAGTTTAGGAAAATCATTGGAAGGCGCAATTGAACTTTACCATTGACCCCAAAGTCTTCCTGAATCGACCATTCTGTTTTGGTCCATCCGCGACGTAACTTTATCATTGACCCAAAAGTCTTCCTGAATGGACCATTCTGTTTCAGTTCTTCCGCGAAGTAAATTATAAGTTAGAAGAGCACAGAATTGAAAGAAAAACAGCTGCAAATGGGTGTCCAATATTCAAAGCTGCTGTTGCAGCTGCTACTTGTTGCGTTCTTTATTGCAGCAACTAAAACTGAACCACCTATGTCAAAGCCAAACTGCCGACAAAAGTGTGGCAACGTTAGCATTCCCTTTCCCTTTGGCATGACGGAGGCTTGTTCCCTCAACACCTCATTTCTCATCACTTGCAACCAAAGCCTTTCACAACCCACCCCATTCTTGAATATTAGTGGTTCCAGCCTATTCTTGAATGATGGTCGTCTAATTATTAGCGTGCTAGACATCTCACTCGAGTACGGCCAATTGAAAATTTCATTGCCAGTAGCCAGATATTGCCTCAATAGAACTGGTGAATCAGTGAATGGAACCGATCTAATGAGGGAGCTCTTTTTCGATCTCAGACCTTTTCACCTATCATCCAAGCAAAACAAGTTAATTGTATTGGGTGCTGACGCGGTTGGAGTGGTATATAATCTGGAACCACTAGGAATACTAGACCCTACTTTTGCATGCATGTCTTTGTACGTTCGTCGAGCGCCAGCACCTGACGAGTCATGCTCTGGCACCTTATGTTGCGAGACTCCAATACAACAAAGGCTATCAGAATTCGTCTATACTTCTTCTACAGATATCTTCCACCGTAATTACACCGAGCAACTTGAGTCCTATCCATGTAGTTATACATTTCTGGTTAAGGACGGAGCCTACAAGTTCTCCAGGACAGACCTCTCCAACTTTAGCAGTAACATGAACAAGACATTTCCTGTTGTCGCGGATTGGGCAGTGGGGACTCACACATGCCAAGATGCTGTGAAGAATGCTTCAAGTTATCTGTGTAAGTCAAACTATAGTGAATGTCGCAACGCAGAGGTGGGACCTGGTTACCATTGTAAATGATTTAGTGGTTATTGGGGTAACCCTTACCTCCCTAATGGTTGCCAAGGTACGTATGTACTCCATTCTCGTCATTTGAAAATAAGTGATAGTTCAAATTTCTTTTATAAAATTAAGAAGATTAATAAATAACCTAATGAACATATCAATTTTTTTAATTTATCTTTATTAGTTACTCACTACAAGAAAAACGATGATTTCTAACCGTCCAAATCCGTAAGCATAAAATTCTGTAAAAAATATGGTTTTTTGATGAGTTTTCAAAGAACAAAAATTCATCTGTAATTTGGTCATCCGAAAAAATCTATCGGAAAAATTATTGATTAATTATTCATTTGAGGATAAATTTGAAATAACAAATTTATTTTTTTATTAAAAAAATCTAGACCATTGCTTAAAATTTAATTGTGTTAAATCGTCATTTATTTTGAGATTGGGAGTGTTAATCATTTCTTATTTCTTAGTTCCATTACTTTTTGCTTCATTTGTGTAATTATTATCGGTGTAAAACATTAATGACAAATTATAAACAACATTCAACATTTTTCTTTGAAACTTCCTATTCATTATTTTCGATAAGAAAACTTCCTATTCAAAACATAAATTATAACTAATTAATTATCTTTTAGATGTTGATGAATGCAATGAGAAAACCCACAACTGTACAAAGGGATCAAAATGCAGCAACAGTCCTGCAGGGAGCTACAGTTGTTCTTGTCCAAAAGGATATGAAGGAGATGGAAAAAATAATGGAACAGGATGTCGTCCCAAATTCAGGAGTAGCCGCATAATCATAATTGCTTTGAGTGAGTATATTATTGTCTGTTAGAATTCAAAAACATTCTATTCTAGATTCATTCATACAAGATTAACCACAGAAATACTATTACAATAAATATCTCGTTGAAAGGCATTTCATTTGTATAAAGAATATATAATATAAATTACATATTGTTTTGTGAATCTAAATTCATATTTTGAGGTGATTTTCATACAATTCAAGTTACAAAATAATTTTTATCACGTGTCATCAAGAGCAGACAGGAAATAATTTTGTTTCCACTTGTCTATGTTCAGCTGTGAGTGTTAGTATCTTAACACTACTTGGGGGAACCTTTTATATGTATTGGACATTGAAGAAGAGAAATCTCATCAAACTTAAAGAGCAATATTTTCAACAAAACGGTGGCCTATTATTACAACAACAGATCGTCAGATATAGTGGGTCAACTGAAATGACTAAAATCTTCACAGTGGAAGAACTAAGGCAGGCCACCAACAATTTTGATGAAAACATGGTCTTAGGCCAAGGTGGCCAGGGAACAGTTTACAAAGGAATATTATCTGACAATAGAATTGTAGCAATAAAAATGTCCAGAATTAGTAACCCAAACCAAATTGAGGATTTCATCAATGAGATGATAGTGCTTTCTCAAATCAACCATAGAAATGTGGTGAAACTATTGGGATGTTGTTTAGAGACGGAAGTTCCCTTGCTTGTTTCTGAATTTATTCCCAATGGTACTGTTTACGAGCATCTTCACAGTCAAGGTCAATCTTTAAGACTTACATGGAAAACAAGATTGCAAATAGCAACAGAAACTGCCAGGGCCCTGGCATACTTGCATTCTGCTACCAATGCACCAATCATACATAGAGATGTGAAAACTGCAAATATACTACTTGATCACAATCTTACTGCAAAGGTTTCTGATTTTGGAGCTTCAAGGATTATTCCTCTTGATCAAACTCAGTTAACAACTTTGGTGCTGGGGACACTAGGGTATCTTGACCCAGAATACTTCCACTCAAGTCAGTTAACAGAGAAAAGTGATGTCTATAGCTTCGGAGTTGTCTTAGTCGAACTACTAACAGGAAAGAAGGCACTCTCTTTTGAAAGGCCAGAGGCTCATAGAAATCTTGCAGTGCACTTCCATTCTTCAATGAAAGAGGGTCGGTTACTTAACATTGTAGATAGCCACATAATAGATGAGGCAAATGTTGAGCAACTAATGGATGTTGCTAATATTGCAAACCATTGTTTAAGGTTGAAAGGGGAGGAAAGACCCACCATGAAAGACTTGGCAATGGAACTTGAAGGAATAAGCGTTGTGGAGAAGCACCAATGGGAAAAAGTCAATTTGTCATCAGAAGAGACTGAAAATTTTCTCAAAGCAACACCATCATCTTCTTTTGGTATTGTAGATGGCGTTAATAGAAGAAGCATTAATTCTGGCTCTGATATTTTAAACCGAATTTCCTTTTCCTTGAGTGGTGGAAGATGATTGCTGATATTTGTAATATAATATTATCATAATTCACAAGTCTATCAATACTCAAGACTAGATGCTAATCTATCTTCAGAGTAATGGTTATGTTGTATGTTGTATTCCACCGTTGCATTGCATAAAATAATGTTACATTATGTTTGTGATGAAATGTTGTGTACTATGTTATATATAATTATCTTGAAAGTTTTTGTGGATTTGATGAATGGTTTCTCAGCTTATATTGGTTTTACGGTTGATGTTCAAGTGGAAATTGTGGTTGTGATGAAATGCTTTTTCTATAAAAGTATCATTATTGTTTAATTTATTTATTAGCTAGGATTTTGTGGGGAGTTGATGAATGGTTTCTCAAGTTATATTGGTTTTATTTTACAATTAATGTTCATGTGGAAATTGTGTTTTATTGAATCTGGTAATCTTCAAGATAGGGTTTGTCAAATTTGTTTGTTAGTTTACCAGTTTAGATTCTAATTAAGAGGCTTGCATGAAAATCCAAATCGTTTCCATTTGTATAGGGTTGTTATGGGGGATATTTTCTTGTAAGCCTAAATTCGGATAATGGTGTCCCCTTTGTTCTTGTAATAAGGGTATCATAAATTCCAATTATTTCCTCATCAGGCTTTCCTTTCTATGCAACTTATTTCTAAATTCTAGTATAGTTCTCTTCAGGAGTTACTATTAGTGTCTTTTAATTTGTTTCTCTTGTAAACAACTATATTAAATTTATCTACATAGTGATATCAGTTTTTTATATATATTAACTCACATATAATTCAATTACTTCCACATTAGCACAAAGTGAAGCAACCAAAAAGCATAAACATTATCAGCTAGCAAAGAAAAACATTTAAGCATTTACAATAAACATTCATGTTTTATGTGCTTTTACAGAGTGTTCCTTGTTGCACATGTGTTGAAGACTGATTCTTTATCTTATAGCACGTTTTAGCCAAAAATTTGTAAGCTGGAACACTAAAGTTTCCTAGGATATTTTGTCACATTAGTTGGTGTTGCCCCTTGAGAGATAGACATAAAATCTTCTGCCTAACGTGTTTCAAAAGAATACAAAATAAAAGATATTAAAACACCCTAAAAGTGTTATTTCTCACGCCCCAGATAGGAACAATATATTCAACTTTTTGTATAGGCACAAACAACGCAAGCAGTAGGTTACCTTTAGTATGAATTGAGACATCAAAGCATATGAAACTATGGAGATCATAATATGGAAATTAACTATGAAATTATTAAGGGATGATAAAATGGGTTTGGCTCAGCGGGCCAGTTCATTTAACCCACTAAAAAAAGTGGGATAGATTAGCATTGTTAGCTCAATTTACAAAATGAGTCAGCCTGACCCATCCCATTTTTTTTGTGGGCTAGGACCAGTTCAACCCATTTTTGGTAGGCTGACTCACTTTACCATCTTCAAAGGTTCAAAGAGATAAAAAAATAGGCTTGGTTCGACATACCAACCCATTTAGACCACTAAAAAAAGTGGGGCGGGATAGCATTGCTAGCCCATTTTGCAAAATGGATCAGCCCGACCCACTCCATCCCATTTTTTTGTGGGCTAGAACTAGTCTGACCCATTTTTTATGGGCTGACCTACTTTTCCATTCCTAGAATTATGTAAGGCTATATTATTTCATTTTAAAGAAAATTAATGGTTGGAATAAATAAAATTCATTTGCTAGGGGGAAATTGTTGGTTTTAAACTTGTGAACAGAAAAGAATTTAAAAAAAAATTATATATCCCATTAACTTAAAAAAAAAAATTACATATCCCATTGTCTAAAGATTCCTCACTATGCGAATGTAAAGTGGAGGGATATTATAGACAGTTTTATTCTTGCATATGCAAAGAAGCTGTTTCGGATTCGAAATGATGACTAACAAGTCACCTAATTTTTTGTTAGCAGAAAAATCAAACCCACAACCTTTTTTATTAACCATCTAATTCACCTTATATCTTTGTTCATATAATAACACCCAGAAGAATTACATTGTCTTCAATTGCTAGCAGCCTAGCACTCAGATAAAGGAAATCACAACTCAGCTTAAGTATACTTATATAGCAGATGTATAAGAGCTAAAAATGATGAAAAACGGGAACTTCTTACCGCCCAGAAAATAAAACTATATATGATTCTATGAATATACCGAATGTTTATGTCAGAGTAGTATCTGAAGGATAAATAGCCGCATGCATGCAGCCTACGATAGATGCTTAAATCAAATAATATTGACATGTTTAATATTGTGTAGGCCACGTTATAAACGCATTGGTCTCTAAAGAACACCATTGTAAACTGAAATTTTAGTCAGTATTATTGGTTACTATCTATAATTGCTTTATGAGAAGAGCTGGAATTTAAGATAAAAAACCGTTCCTTAAATTTTAGTGTCAAACATACTGACCAATACGAGTTAATTACTTTGGTAATAACTACTTGCCAAGAAGATTTGAAATGCTATCATATATTACGGAAAATAAAACCAATAACGAGGATGTTACATGATGAAACAAATACAATAACCTTGAATTTAGAGTTGAAAGGCTAATCCTGCCAAGAGTCATGCTAAATTATTCTCATAGATAAACTTATCATGTCCACTAAGGAGTTGTTAATTAATTATCTTTAAAAGTGACCATGTTCAAGCCCTGATCAATAAACGTAGGAGAGAGTGATTCTTCTACAAAATTGAGACTCTTTCTTCAAATCAGTGCTCTCTTAATACTGCATTATTTCAGTTATGACAGAGCTACAGGACTATAATTTTAATTAACATCTAGACCTTTCCATCTGATGATAAGGGAAGACTATAAGATTTGGAGGCTGTGGAAGACGTGGCGAACACAGAGTTTGTGCCTCCGGAGGGAGAAGAGGAAGGAGAATTTAGCTTCTTGGGAAGCATCTGCTCCCAAAAATCCTTGGGAAATCTTGACCCATCTGATAGAACAACAAAAGCAAGCAGAGTCAAGACCAATAACTGGTGCCTCCAGAAACCTGACATGGTGATGATGAGTACAAATATTATTAATACTACTGATCACTAGTTAGGAACTTCACAGAGCTTTCATTTGGCTTTATATAGAGAAGCTTTAGAGGGTTTCTGGCAGCAGACAGACATGTTCAGTAATGTACGGAGGCTGTGTTTGGGGAAGGATGCGTAAATGGCAGACAATAAATGTTGTATTTGATAATTCTATGCTGTTAAGCAATTCATGACGGTTCTCTCATTGTGTAATAAACTAGTTGAATCTGAATCTGAGTGTGCATGTGTCAGAAGTTTTATGAATTAAAAAATAACCACTTTGACCCCTTTTTAGTTGGATGCTAATACTTAATTCGTACTTCGTAAATAAGGAACTTAATTAACTATCTCTCAAATTACAGAAAATCAACCTCAAGGTACGCAAATCTCTTTCACTTAATAACATACACTATGTTTTTATAATGATATATATATATATATATATATATATATATATTTGTTGACGGGCCTACAGCCTATGTTCTTAGTTTATATTCAAATGAAGCATTGATCTTGATCGACATTATACTAAAATAAAATCACAATATTTCTTTGTCACAGTTATATGATTTTTCTGACTAAGTCCTTAAATACTAGCTTAACTAAGACAAAACATAAAACCTAGCTAGTTTCATTATCCTTAAATTCTGATCATGCAGCTGCAAACATGAGGAGTGTACATGTTACTTTTCAGTAGTTTTTTTTCTTATTTTTTCCCTCTCTTTTGGGGACAAACTTTTTAGTAGCTATGTATATATAGGCGCATAGCTTAAAAGTTAAACTGGTTTAACTAAGGAAAAGTTGGTACTATATATGAATAAGTATCCATAGAAAGAAAAGTGTCATGACACTTTATATGCTGATTTCCCGACAGCATGGTGCATTAAATATATAGGAAGATAATGGCATTGGTGGTGTCAGTGCAATGTGCATATTTTTTTAAGATCATTAGTCAGCGTTATTGCGTCCCTTTGATTAGATAATAGTTATAGCCTTCTGGGCCACGTACTCATTCAATGGCCATACATTTAAAATCTTCTACAAATGCATAAAAAATCCTGGTGATATGTTAGGTTGGTTCAAGTTTAATCAGTGGCTACTAGCTAGCTTCATAGCTAGCTCCTAATTAGGTTCTTCGTTTCTTTGCTTCCACTGCCTCTACCACAGCACTCTGAACATTTGTTACTCCTTGATTATTGTTAATATTATATTGTCTGCTTAGAATAACACATTGGAATAGTAGTGAATTGTGACTTTAAGCACAAGCAATGCAAGTGGTATATATAGATTACCTTTGGTCTGTATTTGGAGTTCAGTGCACATGAAACAATGGAGGTCATAATTTGGAAACTATAAGACCAATGCTATTGTGGACTACCTTGTTGATAAAAAGTTGGGAGGCACCGGATCCATGTTTTTAAAGCTTTATGGGTTATGTTCTAGGAGGGACAAATGTTATTGGTTTACGAACATGTAGACAGAGAGTTTGGGGAATGTATTGTGTCGAGAGGAAGGAAAATTTGAGCTAAGTTGGCTACAAGGCTGAAAATTGTGCAAGGAATAGGATGCTACTGATATTAATATATATTGTGTGTCCAACACCACTATGGTTGAACTCAGTCAGCCGAGGGCCTTGTTTGGAGGGTGATGTCCAAGGCCCATGACTAATATATATGTTTATTAAAATTTGTTAATCTACATTTACTTTTTTTTTAAAGAATATGTTAGTTGTATTTAAGATTAATTATAATTATAATTTTTTAATGTGTTCATTCTAAAAGATAAGTGATTAATTGTTGGTCAGTAAATCTCATACATATATATATATATATTGTTCTATGTTGTTTTTATTGGTGAATTCAAATTATTGTTTCATTTTTTTTATAAATCAAAATATTACATGTGATTAAATAGTACTATCGTTTTGGTTTTTTTTTTTTTCCTAATGATTATATTCATAAGTTTATGTTACATGAATTTCAGCTAACTATTATTTGCCAGAGCCAGTGCTTCGATAAAGCATATCATGCACAAGAAAATGTTGCAGGGATTGCCGCAAATCACAATGATTTCTGACTTTGTAAAATCAATTTTCAAAACTGCGTAAGAAAGGCATAATGAAAAATATCATTTTGTGTGATAGAAGCAAGTCAATTTTATTAACAGAAGAGATTGAATCCATGACTTTTTCCTCATGACCTTCTCTTTAACTATCCAATCTATCTTATATCCATCATCATTCAGATAATGTGAAAACATATAGAAAGATAAAAGGCATATGTTTTGAGACAAAGGGATACTCACCCAAAAGTAAATGGTAAAACACGATTCTTGCTTGAAATACAGACCCTCAAGGAAGAAAATGTTCAACCGAATAATGCACATGTTTTGAAACAAAGGGATACTCAACCCAAAAATTTAATTTGACTAAAATGGGTGTTTTTTTTAAAAAAATTAACTTTGCAGCTCTACTTTGATCTGTTTCGAGAGTGGATAATGAATAATCCCAAAGCCTTCATTTGCACTGCTGAAGGAGTGAATCAGTTCGGACATATTGCAAACTTTCAGGACTATCATGGATTGCCAAAAGTTCAGAAATGTAGGTTAATTACTTTGTCACTATGATCATAATATTTGAGAAACATTTTGTAGCTAGGAAATTTAAAATTGATTGTCATCATATAATATAACAAATGACTATTGATATTTTATGCAGGCTGTGGCAAATTTCATGTCAAAAGTGAGGGGGGTGAGATTTGATCCTGGCCGTATATTGATGAGTGGAGGGGCCACAGGGGCAAAACGAGCTAACCATGTTCTGTTTGGTTGATCCTAGAGATGCTTTTCTGGTTCCTAGCCCTTATTATCCAGCGTATGTACTCACTTTCATCACATTTATTTTCACTTTTCAATCAATAAATGCAACTAAGGTGATTATTATTAATTTGTAGATTTTCACTCTAAATATTGTTTAAGTAATTTAAATCTTTAATTTGTTTGAGTTTGACCACAAAGACCACTACACTGCAACTGGTCAACAAATTTGAATACAGCTTCATGTATTATAACTTAATTAAGAAGTGCCAAAGTTAATTAAAATAATACACCTAATTATATATCAATTTCACATCATGTGATACAAGAATGACAATGTTTGATTTGACTGACATATGTTGCACGTATTATTTCGGATTTGCTGAGACTTGTTGGAGAATTTGGTTGCAACTAATTCATGTGAAGTTGTTGTTGACAATTAATATTTTAGAATTGGAATATATCCAATTACATAAGAGTCAGAATTTGAGTAGTTAAGTGGGATAATATAATATATTATAATTATACAAAACGATTTAAACATAATATGTATGATGAATATGAAACAAAAACAGATACAGATGCAGAGAGATGAAAGGATCCAAGCTTAACAAGGTTGTCTCCTTAAGATAATTTGTTCTCTCTAATTGATGTCAAAGGTTGATGAACAATTGCCTTCCAGGATAGAACGGATCAACGTATGAAAATCGGTGGCACTATCAATCAACATCCCAAACGAACAAAGTGAATGCTTGAGGAACCACACACAAAGAATGAAGAATTTATGTGATATGAAAATGCAGTAGCATGTAAGCGAGAAGATCAGAAAAAACTTTCTATTTTTTTGTCTAATTGTCTCTGTGTTTATATATAGACAACAAACAACCATGTTGAAGAGTTGTCGAAGCGGTTGGGAATAGTTACTATTTTTCTAACATTTTCCCGGAGCGGTTGGGAGTAGTTATTATATTATTCTAACCTTTTCCAGGAGCGGTTGGGAGTAGTTATTATATTATTCTAACCTTTTTCAACCCACCTCTTATTCATAATCCATGGAGTTTAAACATAAAATCCAACAATCCCCCACATGAATAAGAGATCAATTCAACATGACTAAAAGCATATGAATATGTATGCAAGTGTGATTCTTCGACAAGAAACAATTGCATCGAGATAGGTAGGGGTTACCTTTGAACCTTCTCTAGTGTAAACCTATCAAGTATACTAGGTCAATCGACGATCGTGATGCCTTGAAACGTCGACCTTTATTGTGTATACCAAGACAATAGGAGACACACAATTGCTTCCCTAGCATTGTTAGTCCTCATTGTTGTGTCTATTTTGGTTGTGGACACCTGCCTGGTTCTGCGAGTGTTATAGAGAATCGGCCTTTTTAAGTTCTCATTGAAGCGGCCCCCACTTCACACTCACATAGGTGATTTCTTATGATATAGCTCCACATACATCATTTAAACACATCAGATTAAGAAACCATTAAAAGTTGTTATGCTTACCCTCATATACACTGTCTTGTCATAGGAATGAGTATGAGTTTAAAACTCCACAGTGTTTAACAATTGATCATGACTTAGTTGTCTCTTTGAACCTAGTTCGTGGGATCTCCACTCATCAAGGTAGAGTTACCGCGATGATCAACAATTGATAGGCCTTAAACCTATTCCTTTCGACAAATTTTTCAACTAACTCTCTAGGAATCCTTTTGGTTAATGGATCCGTTATGTTCTCTTTAGACTTCACATTGTCTATTGAGATGATTCCATTCGAGAGTAGTTGTCTTACAGTATCATGCCTACGACGTATATGTCTAGACTCGCCGTTATACATGACGTTCCTGGCTCTTCCAATGACGGCTTGGCTATCACAATGTATGCCTATAGCTGATACTAGTTTTGGCCAACTGGGAACATCCTCAACAAAATTACGAAGTCATTTGGCTTCCTCACCGGCTTTATCTAAAGCGATAAATTCTGCTTCCATAGTTGATCTTGCAATACAAGTCTGTTTGGACGATTTCCAAGATACAGAGAGTAGAGAATAGTATATAATACAGAAAGATAGAATATACTGAACCCAAATTCAAACCAAATTGTCTCTAAGATTGTTGTTGATAATTAATACTTTAGAATTGGAATATATCCAATTGCACAAGGGTCAGAATCTGAGTAGTCAAATGAGACAATATAATATATTACAACTGCACAAAATGATTTAAACAGAATCTGTATGATGAATATGAAACAGAAACAGATGCAGAGAGATGAAAGGATCCAAGCCCAACAAGGTTGTCTCCTTAAGACAATTTGTTCTCTCCAATTGATGCCAAAGGTTGATGAACAATTGCCTCCCAGGATAGAATGGATCAACGTATGAAGATCGGTGGCACTATCAATCAACAACCCAAACAAACAAAGAGAATGCTTGAGGAACCACACACAAAAAATGAAGAATTTATGTGATATGAAAATGCAGCAGCATGTAAGTGAGAAGATCAGAAAAAACTTTCTATTTTTTCTGATTGTCTTTGTGTCCTATATATAGATAACAAACAATCATGTTGAAGAGTAGTCAGAGCGGTTGAGAGTAATTATTTTTCTAACATTTTCCAAGAGCGGTTGGGAGTAGTTATTATATTATGCTAACCTTTTCCAGGAGGGTTGAGAGTAGTTATTATATTATTCTAACGTTTTTCAACCCACCTCTTATTCATAACCCATGGAGTTTAAACATAAACTCCAACAGGAGTGTCACAACACCAACGAATTCAAGATAACAATAGTGGCTCTTGAAGAAGCATACGAAAAAGCAAAACATGGTAACATCAATGTGAAAGGGTACATAACAAACCATCAAACCCTTTAGGAACCACCATGGATAGGGAAACACTAAAGAGCATTGAGTTTATCAATGAAAAGAACATCCATTTAGTGTGTGAAAGAGCTTTGAGTTTATCAATGAAAAGAACATCCATTTAGTGTGTGAAAAAATCTATGATGTTGGTGTTGAGAGTCCCTTGTTTTGTGAGTGTTTGTGAAGTCATGCAAAACATGGAGCACAACAAAAAAATACTTTATTAACTGTCTAAGGTCTTGGAGCTTCCAGGGTTTAGAATTGGGATAGTTTATTCATACAAAGATGAAGTGGTGAACGGTGGGAGGAAAATGTCAAACTTTGGATTTGTTTAATTCTAATTTTATAACATTACATTTTGTTTCTCCTCTTGTCTACAAACATCCCTTCCACATTCATCATTGCATGCAACTTCATCTACACCACATTAAGATTAATAATCTATTATTAAAGTTTTTTAATGATTAATTGTTTTGTTTAACTTTTAATTAATTTAATAACTCTATTAATTATAATTATTAGTTAATAATCTATTAGAGGACCACAATTGTCAATTTATAAAACTAGGAGATCAAATGTTACAATTAAAATTAGGAACCAAAATCATAGATTTTAAAAATTAAGAGAACCAAAATTACAATTTAACCAATTTTAAATAAAATTTTCTTAGACAAAGATGAAATATTTACATGAGAATATATTAAGGACTAAAAATTAAATCATCAAACAAATTCTAGATTTTTTTTATCAAACTAGATGGTTATGTACCAAACTATATATTTTTGAAAACTATCATGGGCAGATAAGTGAATTTTACTTTTGACATCAGTTTCAATTATAACTTATGTAGAAAAAAAGTGATTATATCTCAAAATGACTTTTTTCCACTAAACAGTTTTCATAGCCACATATCTAATTTTACGAAATCACCAATTTGATAATAAAAAAAGTCTAAATTCTACAGTTTTGTTTGATAGAACATTCAATATCCATTGTTGCAGAGAAACTATAAAATGCTCAATTTTATTTGGTAGAACTTGACGTAAATTTGACATATTTTTATTACAAAATATTTAATATATTAATAAGTTTTATAAATTTTTATGAACATTTTTTAGAAGATGAAAATAAAGTAGAAATTTTTTAATAGAATAATTATTATTTTTATTAAAAATTTTAGATTATTTTCAATGATGCAGAGAGGAATATAGTTCTTACAATTTTAAGATTATTTTCCTTATATAATTGGACTTTTTATCTGAAGTTGCTACTTTTAAATCTCTGAGTGGGGTGAATTTTTTATTTCCTACTTATTAGTTGCGGATAACAGCTAAGCAACCTCTTTCGTGTGAAAAGTATGATTTTTTTCGTACAGTCAAGCATTTTCCTAAATAATATCCATGATAAGCCCATAATTTATATGAATAGTTTTTTTTTATTTGTATTTCTTTTTTTTAAACACTTTGTATTTCTTTGAATAGGTTGAAAAGCTACTCTAAATTTAGCAAACAAGGAAAATATTTCTCTTATAAATGAAAAAATTAAAGTAATTAGCTGATTGCTTGGTTTATTTCTCAATGCGCTTCATATATTTATTTTTTCGTTTATTTAAATAATAAGATAAAATAAGCGTGTGCTTCCTTTCTCAGTGTGGAAAATGCATCGTGATCCTCTTCATTTGAGTCAATTATTTTACCCCATTTTTTTCGGCGAAGTCCTTATACTAGCTTAAATAAAACAAAACCTATTCAACGAATCAATCAATTTCATACTTTGAATGAGTCCGGAAATTGGAAGAAAATTTGGAAGATTAATGCCCCCGAGAGGATTAGAGTTTACATTTTTTAGTAATTACGTATAACTGAAAAATTAAACTGGTTTAATTAAGGAAAAAATTGGTACATACTAGTGGTGTCCTTGTTTGGACTGACTACAACTACAATAATTAGAAGTTAGAACTTAGAACACCTGTTGTAAGAAATGGTAGTTTTTACCTTTTTTATCAGAATTATCCACATCAAACGTATGTCAACTATTAAAATTTCTGAATTTTAGATAGTGACCATGTACCACGCAAATTCATATTCAATATTCCTAACAAATTACCACTCTACTGGGATGCATGTGTGTATAATTTCGATTCCAACTGCAACCCACCCTCATCACTAGAACTGAGCTCATGTGACAGGACATGAAAATATTGAATCAACAAAATAACATAAAGAGGGGCGTTAGATGAATAATAAAGCACGAATTTACGTTAAATAATAATAAATGATAAATAAATATTACATGGAGAAGTAAATGTGACACTCTTTAATACTAGTAATACAACCATAGAAGTAAAAGAAGCCGTATTCTGCCAAAACAAGGAGTCTGCCAGCCTTTGAAGTTGAAATGGTGAAGCTGAAGCATCCTAATCATGCAATGGCTGATGCAACTGTTTCAACCTTTGTTGGACGCCAGAATGTCTTCTGAATGCAAAGGAATCCCTCCCCATTTTTGGAATATGTCAACCGAATATCCCAATGTAGAGATTTAGCCATGCTCTCTATCTCACCAATAGTTTCAACATTGTCTCTTATGACCAAATATCCTTCTGGTCTCAGGATCCTATCAACTTCTGCAATCACTGCCACTATGTTGCACCTGAATCCAATAATGCGTCAGCTAAATCAGAAGGATATATAATATAAGGACTAAGGAGATCTCTTTGTTGACAATTTTTAAAATTACTGAACATACTTTTCCTTAAGTGTTGAGAATATAGAGTCGGCATGCAGAAGATCATATGATCTAGGGTAAGTATTCAATGATTCACACCAATCATGATAAATACCGAATAAACCACGCTCATATATTATTGGCAGTGTGTCTGGAGAATCAATTGGAACCACATTCATTACCCAAACATTCACTTTCAGGGCTCTGAGTGCTGCAGCAAACCTGAAGACACGATAAAAAGCAAAAAATAGTGAAGTCTATAAGCATTCACCCAAATAAAAAGTCTTAAAATTTAGGACAAGCAATTATTCACAAGTTAGTATATTTCTAAAAGAATAGTTATAGAAGAAAATATTCAAAACAGTAAACATTTTCAACAAAAGGGTTAAAAGGACAAAAAACTAACAGAAGAAAAAGTGTGAAACGCTGAAGTGTACTTGAAAAGGCAGATGATCATTCTGCACAAATGAAATGCCATTTTGGCCCCTAAAAATTTAGGATCACATTAGTTCTCAACAAAATGGAAATCAGCGTTTTCATCCCTAAAAGATGAAAATGTCAATCGATTTTGTCCGTTTTAGGGATGATATTGATGTAAAAAAAGGATTAAATTGATCTGACTTTTTCATCTTTTAGAGATGAAGATTGTGATTTTCATCTTTTAGGGACTTATGTGACCAATCTCAAATCTTTCAAGGACCGAAATGATGTTTTATTCTTTTGGCAGACACCACATGAAATTATTGGGTACTAGAGTAGAATATGTACTCATTTTCCTCCTACTCTTGCTACTGGAAACTTTTTTAGCGGAGAAAGAAAGAGATGCAGTATCAAAAGAGCCACCAGAACAAAAGCAAAAAGTAATTCATTTCCATTCAAAGAGAAACCAGGAATATGCACAAGTACAAATAATATCTTACCCTCCATAAACAGCTTTCATGTCCATGACATTTCTTACTGAAGACCAATTGATACCCATTCCGTTCAAATACGAGTGGGAAAAAATGTTTTTCCAATGCTTGTAATCAGCAGTGAATTCCACTGATGCAGCTCTTCCATAAACACCAGCCTGAGAGTCTATCCAGTAAGGTGGTTTCTCCAACCTCATTGGCCATTGCTCAGGCCAGATTGATCCACGCTCTGATGCATCTACGGGCACTTTGTGCATACAAGCCTGTAGTGATACATTCCTGAAGACATGGAAGTTGGAACATATCATTAAAGTTAGTAGAGTAAATTTTTCAAAAAGGAATAATCTCCAACTAAGTTATGCACTAGCAACAGTCAACACTCTTGAATGTTAGCATAGAAGGCAATTTCAACCTGAGTGATTTATTTTGAGATGTTTAACTCCATTCTTTTTTCTTAAGTAGCTCTAGTGATTCAAGCCCAGAAGAAAAGAACGTCAAGGATTTGAATAAAAGAATACTTCAATTTATTTTAGTGTCAACTATTAAGAATCTCATTCTTTTTCTTAAGCTTCACACACACAAATTGCTAGGTGACTGACATTGCATAACAGTACTCTCCAGATACCAACAAATTACTGTTGCAAAACTTTTAAGAAAAATTTATGCATCTCCAAACAAAAGAAAGCTGGCAAAAAATTGACAAGGGAAAAACTGTTTTCACTTGTATATCAACAATTATAAATTCATACTTCTTGGTAGAAAGACTATGGATTGTCTGTATTAGTATTATTATTATTATTATTATTATTATTATTATTTTTATATAAAAAATTGCATTCTTATTAGGAAATTTTCAAAGCATTATCTCCATTCCTCCTTATTTGAGAATCCTATTCGTGCCTATTTCCAAAAAAAAGTCAAAAATTGAAGTACCAGGCTGTATTTGGATCATCAGATTCGCTGCACATCGGTGGCTCATGTTTTATTCTGTTGTTATAGCAGTCATTGTCAGTTGGTTTTCTATATATTGCTGCCGCCACTCCATTCAATCTGTCCTTTGCAATTACCACCAGATCCCAGCACATTGACTTTGTAATTTCACCCATTGCTGCAACAAAATGGTTTTGTATAAAATCAACCCATAAGTTCATTTCCTAGAGTAACATGAATTTGGGTTCAATGGTTGTACCTTTCCAAATCTCAACATCCTCTGGATCCTTTTGATACACTGGAGTAGCAGACCATACAAAGTGACCTCCAGGTCGTAAGACACGATTAAGCTCTAAGAGCAACTTGCCACCTGCATTGTACAACCAATAGAGTATTACAAGAAGAGTCAAGCATAGGTGAGAATTAAAAGTATTGAGAGAAAGAAAACTTTATCAAAACTTTTATCACACCTTCTACGTGCCAAGGGACTCTACAACGAGCACAGTGAACAAGATCAAAGACAGAACTGGGGTAGGGTAATCTTACAGTGCCCATGACACCTAATGTGGCAGGAATTCCCCGTTCCAGAGCAAATTGCACTTGTGCCTCATGCACATCTTTCGGAGCAAATGACATGGTCAGAACGTCTTTTTCAAACAGATAGCCTCCAAAGCTGGCTACCCCACACCCAACATCCAATATCACACGACTTCTCTTCCCCCATGCAATTTTGGGAAGAGACTGCATCATTAGACAAATACCCATTTAGAGGGGTAATAAGTCAAATAACAGATATATCAATCAAATGAGAGCAGGATAGCTAAGACACTGGTTGATTTCCAAGACAATGTATTCACAAGTTTGTTGAACTCATTGCATGAAAGAATTAAAGGTCAAGGAAACGCATTTATCAAAATGAAGGATTGGCTAAGCTGACTCATTAAAATAAAAACTGAAAGCTCAAACCAATTCAATTAATTTCACAATGTAGACCTTACACTTGAAAAAGGTTTGTAAATCAAACAAGCTTACAGTGTGACGTGATATTGCAATGACAAAGCAGACAAAGGAAAGCTAAATACGGTAAGTGCTAAGATGAAAATGAGAAGGTCAGTTCAAATTTAGGACAATCGACAACTATTACTATCAACATCAACATCAACAGCACCTTTAACCCAAGTTAATTGGGGTCGGTGGTAGATGAACCCAATGATAAATCGAGAATAAGACAAAAGAGAGGGAAAAAAAAGCTAAAATAAAAGAATGATGAACGGAAGAAAGGAGAAAGGAAGAGGAAAAGAACTAAACAAGGAAACGACTGGAACATATAATTACTATTACTATGTCTTAAAAAAAATATAAACGGTGTAACTTCCTCAAAAAAATGTCAACATATTATGTGTACAGCATGCTATATGTTACTTAAGAGGTTTCTGTTTTCCCATCACTAAGAATCAGATTCTAAGAGTGATTGGAATCTACCTATACAAAGTCTATAATTGTATTATTAATATCTGTAATGAAAGAAAACACAAGAAAGGGATAATTTCCCCCCAAGCTAAAGATTCTCACGGTCCCCAACTAGACAAGCACCCAAAACATGTCCCCTCCCTACACTCCCTATTCATTACAATAAACTTAGTTAATTACCTCTCTCCATAATTAACTCCTCACCCCCTACTCTGTAATTTCCCACCAAGACCCCTCAACTAGACTTTTTGGCACTTGGGCCTTCGCGTGTAACCTTAACTTAAGTCCCTTAGTGAGCTGATCAGGAACCATTGGGCCACAATTCCAATCAAAGAGCAGTTGGCGATGCAAAACAACATATTAATGAGATAATGATAGCATTGCAACACAGAAACCTGAGAAAGGCTTACTTTCTGAATAAATTCAATGTAATGAAGAGCACCATGTTTAAACTGAGTTCCACCACCAGGAAAAGTAAGGTATTCACCAGTAACTTTGACCCAGTTTTGGTGACCCTTATCTACAACAAGTTTTGTGTGTGGAGCATTGTTGTACCATATCTGCAATAGGCACCAAAACATTGAATTTCATTATTTAATATTAAGTAACAACATGTGGCTTTCATCCACTTTATGCATTGCATACCATTTCCCTGCTTTTGGGCCACCTAATTGGGCTTCTATAGCCCTCGGGCAGAGAAACAAGACAAGTGGTAGCTTCATCAGGACAGTGCCTCTCACGATGTTCATAGTGCCTTATGCTCTGAAGCTTTCTAATTGCTTGCCAATTGTCAAGGCAAGGAATGTACTCTGATCCAGTAGTTGTATTACAAAGTTTCCAGTCATATGTTCTGCTGTCAATAGAAACCGAAGACTTCTGTGATTCCTTCTCATGCTGTGACTCTGCAGCTTGAGTTGACCATGTTCCATTTTCAGTGCTAGTTTCAATCAAAGTTTCTGATGGGGTACCAGTTATAGAAACTTCTTTTGAAGCTGGATTATTTTCATGGCTTTCTGTGTTACTCCCTCCAGTACTTTGTGTTGTCTCTGAATGCAGATTTTTCTTTATTTTCTCCTCCTCAGTCTCACCAACCATCTCATCTTGTTTTGTGACTTCACCCCTACTCTTTTCTGTCCCTAATTTGTTATCATTTGCGCTCTTGTTAGATTCTTTTTCATCTAAAGTTTCCATTGATCCTTTAAGTTCATCATCATGAATTTGATCATTCGATGTTTCTTCGGATTCTGAATTTAAGCTACCATCTGATTCTTTCTCCTTCTCGTCAGTGCTCCGCTTGACATTCCTCATTTGATCATTCTCCTCAATAGTATTCCCTGGACCCTTCTCCAATTCATTCTTTTCATCTGAGTTGTCCCCAACAGCCTCCTGGTTTTCTTCCTCAGTATTATCAGACACTTTTTCAATTCCCTTTTGGTCATCCTGGTTTTCTGGATGGCTATCACCACTCTGAGATTTTTTAGTCTGGCTATCTCCCTGTGTTGATTCTTCTGATATATCACCAGATCTGTCTTCAAATTGCTTGGAATCACTTGCTACATTTTTAACATCATTAATGGTATCAGTCTCAGATACCTGAATGACTGAATTCTGAATTGGAACAATGGATGACATTACAATCCATACACCAACTAAACAAAATGCAACGAACACAGCAACAGAGACCGTTGAACAGTAGTTTGACAACTTCCTCCCCTCACCTCGGGAATTCTTTCCCACCGCCATGTTGGCTAATTACTGCTATTTTAAGATAAACACACCTAGAAAGGGGAGCAAAGTGTTATCAAATCTATAAAAAAATCATGTAGCTCAGCTAAATGCTGACGCTTTCTCCTTTTTAAAAAACTCTTGGAGAGCAACTTGTCAGGATATCTCCTTTACATAAATTGGAAGGAAAATCTTGTTTTTGCCTTACCATATTATTCAAATAAATCAGCATATCAAATGCATAAAACCCAAAAGCCTAACCCTAGAGGGAAACAAATGTTCTTTCTAAATTTCCAAATTTGAAGGTTAAAAGAAGGGAGAACAAACATAGATCAACAGTTTTAGCAACCAAACACGATCAAAGTGTATAGATGCGTAATGTTCTATATTCGTGTTTCTCTATCTGTCTTTCAAAGAGGAAAAAAAAAATCAAACTTTCATGAATAAAGGATAAACTTTTATCAAGAAAAATCAAAGCTTTCTCCCAAATGTCCAACCAGTGAAGGAATATTTCATACAAGGATGCGAGTATGTGAGCCAAAACTGAGCAAAATCTAGTGCAAACCAACAATTGCATAAACCAGAACACACCTTATGGGGGACACCATGAAGAAACGAAAAATACCAAAAAGCCCAAAACATGAAAAGTGAAAACAGAGATGAGGTTCCCAAATAAGGGAAATGAAGATAACGGTTCAAGAGAAATAAGCATCCAGCTTTAAACTCACTTTCCCCAAAAAACAGACACCACGAGCACATTTTTGGCATATTCTTCTGAAAAAGCAAGATCATCAATACACAGATGCAAGGTCCTTAGATCCTACTCTGGAAGGAAAAGAAGCAAAATGTGAAAACAAGGAAAGGGGATAGAACTGTACCTTAAGGGCCAGGAGGTGAGAATCCTAGAGCAGTCTTTGCTCACATTTCTCTGTCATCAACTCAGTAGAGCACATTAACAGGTATATGTTATTGTTGGAGACACAACAGAGGTGAAAGAACGTGAGATTTTTTAGGAAGGACAAGTTTGATGTTGCAGATGAATGTGGGGAATCTCGTTTAGGCCAAACACTGTCACTATAATATAATAAGGAAATGACCCTTGATTGAGGAAAAACTGAAAAAGAGAGAGAGAACACTGTCTGTTAATGTGTGCTAACTAAAAATATCAAGCTGACAGAGGTATTTGTCGCAGAGTATTTGACTATTAGAAGCAATTGACATGTGTCTTCACTGTCTTGTACATCATTCATAACTCGTGGTTTTGTGAGTTGTTACAGCAACTTAGGTGTAAATTAAAGAAAAAGATGTGTCAGACATTTTTACTTTTTTGAGTTTTTTATGCTTGTTTAGGAAAAAAATTAAATATTAGAAATTTAAGTTGAATAATTGTTCTCCTTAAAAATAATCTTCCAAATATGCCTTAACTTTTTTCTTCTGAAACAATCTCTCATTCAATAAGTGAACATATACTTTTAGATACGGTCAAACATGAAGTAAACTTCTCTAGACAATTTTTTTTCATATATAAGTAGTGATACAAACTCAAAACCATGTTATTAAAGAACTTGAACACCTTTTTACTCAAGCTACTCCCCCAAACTCAGGTCAAAGGAGGAAATAAAATGTTTATGTTCAAGTACAGTAATGTTTTCGGTTTTAGATTGGACTAGAGGTCCAATAAATATGGGTGGGTTAGTTCAACCTAAAGTACTGACAATTCAAATCATAGGTGTCGATCAAAGTTAAAGCAAGATTTTTAATGGGGTATTGAATTAAAATTTTAAAGAATTTAAAAATATTTTTTTATTCAATTAAGATTTTTAAATAACATAAATAAATTTTGTGGAATTTAATTATGACTTTTAAGATTTTTTTCGGAATATAACAAAATATAATGATATTCAATTAAGATATAATCATGAACAAGAGATCACTTGATGGTCCTAAAATAAAGTTATATAAGAGGAATGTTAATTACATTTTCTATAATATTCTTATTTAGATTTTTTTTTATGATTGATTAAAATTTATTATAAATCACTAATTTTGATTAGTCTCACATCTAAATCATAATAGAGAATCATTTAATAAAATGTGAAATTCATCAAAATTGATGATTTTAAATAAATTTTAACTAATCACATAAAGAGTGTAAGAAAGAAAGGCTTAAAAAAAGTACCACTAGGAATTCTCTTCATTTGAAATGTCCCCTTAATAATAAAAAAATATATATATGACCTGATATGGATAGTACTTATAAGAGAAAAGTATAATAAAATAAATCAAGTTGGAATTATGTTTTTAATATGTATTCGTTGTGTATTTTGAAAAATCTTTGTCGAGGCATACAATAAAACTATGAAAATTATTTCTATTTTGTGTGTCTGGACAAGGTCTATCGTGGTATAGAATAATTTGGATTGTGTATGTGGATTTTATAAAAGAAAAATGAAAATTAGAAAGAAAGAGATGAAGTTAGAAAAGAAAGGAAGTGGGAATAGCAAAGTCCAAGTCAGTTGAAGGCCTCAAGCAGATCAGGATTGGCGTCACACCGAACTGTTGACCCTAGTAAAGCCACGTTACTACATTATCCACAACATGTTATCGAAAATTTGAGCTCTTTGATGGCGTGGCACAACGTTCAATTCCATTCTCAAATCATGCATCGTGTTAAAACTACAATATATTATAAGTTTCCGTTTCTATAATTTATGAAAAAGAAATAAGTAAATAAATAAACGTGTGGAAGAAATGGAGTGATGACGGAGATTTTCGAATGTGGGGTCTGAATCACAGTCCACACGAAGGAACCAAACCAAGAACACCACTTTACTTTCTCTTTCTTTCTCCGTCACCGTTAAGGCTTGAGAAGAAGACAATGGTGGCTTGTGAAACATGAAGAGGAGCACTGTATTATGCATGTTCAATGGCATGTCATTGTGCTTCTTATAATGCCTTTACATTTTCACCAAGCAGAGAGCTCATCACCACCACCACCAACCACATCATGTCAAAAACATCATCCACTACTACTAGATGCAGACCCTTTCTCTTGTCCATCACCAATGCCACACCATCCTACAACACCCTTGTTTCTGAGGTGCCCTTCTCTCCCTTACCCTTTGATATGTCCTGCCATTGTCGTGCATTCAGTGTTGTCTGCTTGCATTTTTGTTTTAGTGGCTAGCATAAGGGAAATTGTTTGTTTTTTTTTTGTTGTGGATATTTACATGTTTAATGTGTCTAGTTTTTTAGGCTTTTTTGGTCATGAATTTGCATGTTGAATGTCCTATCTATCTGCTATTGTTGATATTTAACACAATCCTTTATTATGAAAATTACCAAAGTGAAACTCTAATTCCAATTGAAGAACAACACCAAAAGTATTTAAGAAACTGCATTTAAGTTTTGTCCTTTCTAAAATGACAAATAATTTGAAATAAACTAATACTTCAAAAGTGACCATTATTTTGAAATGAATGGAGTATGCAAACCTGAACTCAGCTCCCAAGACCCAGCATTGTGTTTTGCCAATCTTAACGATAAAGCAGGAAATTGAAATTTAGACCAGATGCAACAGAAAGTCCTCATTTCCTGAAATGATTTATTTATTTTGAATTCCTTCTTACTCATATGTGAAATGTGTAGATGGAATTATGCTTACTGTATTTCACTTCCTTATCTATAGAGATATTAAGATTATATCTGTAAAAGATTTTTACTTTTGTTGGCCTATTGCAATTGCATTTTTGACTATTGGCTGCATGACAGTTATCACTGAATTATGGATAAACAGCTTCAATGGGTAATCTGGCTTCCAGTTCATATTTACAAAATTAAGATTCCGTTTCTTGATTCATGCACAAAACCATATGCTTCGTGAGATAATTATTTGCAATTTGAGATCCATCCAAATAGTTTCTCACAGTAGTCAATGAACACCAAATACCTTCCTTCTCTTTCTTGAGTTCAGTTTAATCTTACAACATTGGATATCTTTTGTTTCGTTTCGTTATAGCAGTACATTTTTTTTTTATTTGATGTGTCATAATTAGTATCACTGATATTCCTTGTATAAGAGGGTTTTGTTTTTATTTTATTTAGGCTGTTAGGCTCTTGGTTCCTTCAGCAAGATTTGAAGCTTCGAAACTGAAGGTTGTTCTATTGGAAGATCAGATAAACAAACATGCTAGTATTATTCCAAGAACCTACATTCTATCCCATTGTGACTTTACAGCTAATCTGACTTTAGCTGTGTCCAATGTGATCAACCTAGAGCAGGTTTGTGTCTCTACTCTTGCATGCTTACTGCTTAACTTGGAAACTAGGGCCTAATTCATATGTTGAGCAAGAACATTAGTTCTCTTAATTTATGCGTATTTTATGTATACAATTCCTTCTGTGACTGGCAGTTGAGAGGGTGGTATGAGAAGGATGATGTTGTAGCTGAATGGAAGAAAGTGCAAAATGATATGTGCCTACATGTTCATTGCTTTGTCAGTGGTCCCAATTCCTTCCTGGATCTGGCTGCTGAATTGAGATATCACATATTCTCCAAGGAAATGCCTTTGGTATGTTTGCATTTAACGTATAGATCCCATCAAAACAGAAAAATCTGAATTATAAGACTGATTAAGAATCATGCTATGCATGACAACCTCCTCAAAAGCTTTCATGGGTATTTTGTGGGAGGGGGTATGGGTGAACTGTACCTTACCAAAGCTTTCCATTGCTCAAAATAAATACGAAAGCTTATAAAGTATGTTTACAATGGAATAATATGCCGTCTCCTAAACTTCGTCTTCAATCTTGTATGTTGTGCAACTTGTGTTCTATCTGGTATATGCACAAATTCTAGCTCCAATTGGAAATAAGTAGTGAATTCTTGAGGAGGTTACTATGTTCTCGTATTATTAATTGCAAGGATGAATCTCTGATTTTTTAAAGAATTTTTTTATAGTAATGCTAATATATGACACATGGTTGGATTCTTGACTTGAGTATGGCAGGTACTCAAAGCAATTCATTGTGGAGACTCGGCACTTTTCCGCGAGCATCCTGAATTGCTGGATTCTATAGTGAGCGTATACTTTCATTCTAGCTCAGAAAAATACAACAGGATGGAATGTTGGGGACCTCTCAAGGATGCAATGGAGGTAAAATTAAGCCACGTGGAAATGAACAATGATTCGGAATTTGGATTAGTAATTTTACTTGTTTGCTTAGAACACAAATTTGCTACCATCAAGATTTCAATAGATTCTAAACAAAATAAACTCTACTTATGAAAAGAAAAAGGAAATTTCTGATCGTACTTGACTATTTTTCTAATCAGCAATGTTATTTGTTACCAATATCTCATAACCGTTCATGTTTGAGGATTCAAGATATAAATAAAATGACTGATATAATGCAATAACTGATTTTGCTTTTCTATATTTGTCTCTTCTGTCTTCAGGGAAAACAAGCAGATCAGTTCCAAGGGTCAATAAGAAGAGATAGTCCTGAAAAGTTGCGGAGCCCAAAGTCCATCTTCCAAGCTCTTTTTGCTTTTCTTCTTTGAAATATATCAATAACTTGGATTATTTGTTTGTATCCCAATTCCTCCCACAGCTCAGAAATTCAGGTGGGTTAGACAAAGCCATATTCAGCTTGCAAGAATGAATTAATCCCAAAAGGAAACTATGTATCTTTGGGAAGACCCAAAACCAAAAAGAAAAATGTAAAGTTGCACAAAGCAGATTTCTTGTGCCACCAAAGCAATTTGCTTTTATGATTTCTGTGAGTACTAATCTGCCAACTCTCTCTTGTCAGGTGCCCAACAGATTATCTTCGTCATTAAATTTTAAAATTAAATCATGATACGTGGATAATTTTTAACATTACATAATTTTCATTAAAATACGAGTAAATGTTATGTTCCATACTCTCATCTGATCTCAAATCGTTGTGTGTACTGTAAATTTGATGAATTTTATAATAGTTATCTTAAAAAGCATATTGACAATAATTTTTAATTGGTAGATGGTAACACTAACAGTACATAGAAATTAAATGCTTAGAACATTTTGCTGTGATAGAAAATAATATTTATCTATCATTATGATTTGTGAATTTGACTAAAGGATAAAAAAAAACTTAATTTCAAGGCTTTTCATATAGTTATCTACAATATAACTTTTATATATTTACTTTTTGACTACTGGATAAAAAATAATTCTTGGAGATATTTTACTTATCTCTTGATTGGATTTTGGATTAGTCATGATTTTGTTTTCTCTGATATTGGAAAGTTAAAGATAAAAAAATAGAAAACTTAATTTAACCATACAGGATAGAAAACAATATTTATCTACAAGTTAACTTTTATATACTTACTTTTTGAAACGGGTAAGGGTTAATTTCAAAGCTTTTTTAGGATTCTTTTTAAATATAAGAATGATATACTACATTACAATACTTTCATCAGTTTACCCTAAAAGGTTTATTAAAATAAGTTGAAAAGAGTTTATATATAAAAATCATAAGTTATTTTCATAAATTCATCAAATATGTCATATGATAAATTCAAATGTGAATAAGTTTTTTTCGAACAAATAGCATGCTGGATCACAGATCTTATCCGATGAATGTACTTTTAAATACGGATGTTGTCCCTCCCCCTCTATAGTGGTGCTGACCGTACATTACCTCAATTCACTCTTAACTTTTTTGAAGTAGACGATGTAAACAATGCCCAAGAATCAAATGCGTTGCGCACTAGACTATACACATTTTGTGCTTGGATATAAATTAAGTTAGTACGAAAATAGTTGCTCTTGCATGAACCTTGCTATTATCGGCATTTTATAAGCATTAACTAGCAAATTGTAACGAACCACGAAGGTTCCTATTCTAACTTTATACTTTATACAGCACATATTGTTTTCATATATATATATATATATATATATATATATATATATATATGCATATATCACTTACTACCTCTCTTGCAAACCCACTATATATCTCATCAGATAGATTAGGTTATATATCTCATTTTCATGGAAAAGAAAGTGCACGTGGGAATGGGATCAGTGCATCGAACTAGGCCAGCATCATCATACAAGAGCAACAGAAAAGACTCATTCCCTCCAAGTAGAGGAAGCATCAAGAGGAAAATATTCATCTCCATATGTGGAAAGATAAGGCAACGCATCCTTGCTTACAT
Organism: Glycine tomentella; assembly: GCA_007407185.1. Lineage (NCBI taxonomy): Eukaryota > Viridiplantae > Streptophyta > Magnoliopsida > Fabales > Fabaceae > Glycine > Glycine tomentella. The sequence goes on along the minus strand of PYAF01003999.1, from coordinate 2,226,317 downwards.
GGTCAGCTCAACTTAGCAAGCCATTATTCTCTTTGTTTAAAAACAAAGTATGGTATACGTATGCTTCATATATATCTACATACGTAAAAGTACACATTTAATTAACTACGTACTGTGTGTCTGATCGTAACAGTTTCTCATGGAACATGTAATATTTCTTTACTAAATAAATGAAGTTATATCTTATTTTCATGCATTTCGAATGATTAGACGTACCATTCAATGCCTTTTTATATTATTTCTAATTTTTTTTTTTTAGCTGGACATAGTGTTACCGAATTAAAGTAAATATATGAGCTTTAATTATCACCACTCATGCATGTAACATATCATCTTAAAGCCTGTAACAAAAGTGTGTGTATGTGTATATATATATATATATATATATATATGTATATATATATATGTATATATATATATATATGTATATTTTCATTTAAATAAATTTACTATATACTGATTGAAGTACTATTAAACAAGGATCCTTTTCCATCTATCATAAAGTAGCATTTATTTGGTAAATTGATAAAAAAGGAATGTCGTTGCCTTTCCTTCAAAAAAAAAAAAAAAAAAGCTTTAACGTTATCTGTGGGAGCTGGATCTATGCACACGTATATGCACTAAAACGAACAAATTAGTTGCACTACATTGTGCATGCTAATACGGTACGAAGGTTCCTCCAGTCCCAACGGCAATATAGTATTATGTTGAAAAGTAATTGTTGTTATAAAATTGACGATGGGGCATGGAAAGGTATAAGACACGAATATTTAACTTTATTTAGTGTCCATGATTAAAGCAGAAGCCACTATTTGTAACTTTTTGCCTTCATGTTAATAATTACACACACCGTGCTGCTCAATGCTAAGCAAAACACGCAATTACACAACAAAATTTAGCAAGAATTATTTTTCCTTCAACAACTTTTTTTAAAATGTTGGCCTCCTCAATAATGAATTAGTTCATCTATGAAGCAAATTAATGTTATCTAGTCCAGAGGTTTCACCCTAGGTCCAACTCCTTATGAAAAGGAATGCATGATCTAGTGGCTTTCAGTGATGATTACTGACTAAGGATAACTCTAATTTCCATGCAACTTTTCTCAAGACTCTGGGTGAGGAAGCAGACACTGATAAAAACTATTTGCTAAATAATTTCCATGTTGTATCTTCCTATCTTTTGGGTTTGAACATGTTGGATATTTGTTGAACTCTTGATGCATAAAAAGATTTATGAAGTTTTGATGATAATAAATAATGAATATTATATTATTAGATTAATTGCATTGATAATAATTATTTGATATTTTGAAGTTACTAATATTTTGGATTTGATATTTTGAAGTTATTGATATTTTGGATTTATGAATATCAACATAATTGATAAGATTATTTGAAGAATCCTGCATATTGATATCATTCAAGATGACATGGAATTAAGAAGATTTGTTTCTGTTTATTTTTTAGATTTTATGTAAGGAGATTAGAAGATTGATCTTGTCAAGATATTTATCTTTAATATTGCATTCAAAGATAGAATAGAATATTTTTAATATTGCACTCAGAAATAGGATAGAATATTTTTAAGATTACATTACATAATATAATAAAATATCTTTAAGATTGATTGCATTGCATATAAGATAAAATATCTTTAAGATAAATAGAATATCTTTTAGGATTTAATTGGATAAAATCATATCTTTAAATTAGTATAAATAGAAATATACTCTTGTGTTTACCGTATGCATTCCATTCCAAATAATATTAGAGTTGTAGAGAGTTTATGTTTACATCATTGAGAGAGTTGTTGTGAGATCATATAGAAGTGTTTGGCAAGTCTGATTCTTCAACTCTCTATCAAGATTTAAAGATACCTATTTGCTTAAGGAATAGAAGCGTAAATATAACTATATTATTGTATTATTCTTCTTGACTTTGGAAGAGATCGTAATTGAGAAATTAGGATACCAGTTTTGTCTCTGTTCTTAGTGAATTGAGACGTGCGACTTCTGACTAAGAAACTAGGATATCAATCTGACTGAGAAACAAGGATATCAGTATGTCTATATTCTTGGTGAATTGAGATGAGAGCTTTTTGCTGAGAAACAAAGATACCTGCTGAGATAATTAGTGTAAGGATAGACTAGGATACTAGGATACTAGAAACTCTTATGCACAAGATTGTCCATTGGATTGGTTATCCAATTTGGACATCGTGATTTTTTATCCAATTGAATTTTTCATGTTAAAATTGATTGTGTATTCTTTATCTCTTATCTTCATATTATTACTTTGAGTTTGATTTTAAATTGTGATTATTTTATAAAACTCAATTCACCCCCTTCGAGTTCATCTGGGACCAACAGAACATTTTTTCTAATTTGTCGGTCATCAACAAGGGTCTGGGCAGTGGAGCCCGGGGCTACAAGAGCTTAAAATTGCCCATGCTATAACCACATATTCCCTTTTTGCGACCAGCAAATTTGAAGAGACTCTGATCCTTAAAAGAATCTGATATTATTGAAAACATAAGGCAATAAATTCAATATGAACAATATACATGAATATAAGAAATATATGTAAGTACACGCATGGTCAATTCATATCCGAAGGGTCCTAACCAACCACAAAACGGTCGTCTCAGCGATCTGAAGCAAAACGTGATAAACAACATTCATAAAGTGTACCAGCATAAGCAATCAAACAAACACAACATATCAATACGACCTATTGGGTTTGGAAGATGATGAGGTTTTGGATTTTGCAAAATCAACAAGATCCTTGAAAAGGGCATCTTCTGGCTTCTGTTGTTTGGTTGGGGTGGATGAATTCAGGGAGAGATTTTGAGTTTGTCCCACCAAGCTGTCATAAGAGGAACTGGATCCACTACTTGAATGAGATACACCTTGTTGCTCAAAAAACTGTTGTCTTTGATTATACTTTGAAGGTGGGGGCGGAATGATGCCAGGAGATTGAGCATCCCAGGGAGCTGCAGGCAGACACTCCGAAGATTTGTCCACAGAAGATGGTTGTTCATCATATACAGGCTCGCTGCTAAAAATTGGTGATGAGGTACTACTCACGGCATGAGGACGAGAGGAAGACAGAGATGGAATAGTTGATGAGGTTGGATTAGGGCTAGAATCAAGGGGAGCTGCAAATGAAGTGGGTTCTGAGTTTTCAGGAGATCCTTCTGTCTTGTATGTATCACCACTGAGATAGTCAACCATGCCGGTGCCAGAGTAGACCGGCTTCTTTGATGCTGGTGGTGGGGGAATGAGTGGGTTTATCCTCCCTGGTTCTGCCTTGTCATAGGCTGGTTTTTCATTCTGTGCCTGAGTATCACGTGATGACCTGAAATCGTGGTATTTAAATTTAAATGTTTATGAAACTGAAGATAAAGAGAAAAAGTCAAGGGAAATGGAGGACCTCTTTTAACAGGGAATAATGCATATATATATAAACTATATAGGGTATCATATCAATTATCAAATGAAAATATGGCAAGCCTTTGATTCCCCCCCACCTCCCCCCCAAAAAAAAACAAAAAAAGATGAAGTAACTATAACCAGGATTTAATGATCGCAAGAACTTTTGGGGGTTCACCTATGGGCTAGTTGAGCAAAATCGTCCTCTGATTCATCATCTTCGTGGTTTACATTTACAAGTGGTAGAACTGAAGTTTCTGCTTCTCTAGCACCAGAATCAGCAGTTCCTTTCACAATGTTATCATGTCGACAGAGTACTCGCTGAAGGCTGTCATTCAGTGCCAATCCCTGACCTAAAAGTTGCTCATCCCTGAAAGTGAAGTAACCATTACAGTCACTCTTTGTAATTGCACAAAGAGACTTGGTAACTAAAAGAAGAGAAACAAAAACTTACGTAGTATTGTTCACAAGAAGCATGACACGCTTTTGGTACGAACGGCACTGGTCAACAAGATCAACAATCACTTCCTCCTTCACACCCTGACATATTTTGTCCAGAATATTCAGAAACAAATGAATAATGACAAGTGCGCTGAGCTAAAAAGTTAATATCAAGACAAGCAAAAGCATTAAGTTTGAACTATATCTTTGTTCTGCACTTGCAAGGAATGTTTTCATGGACAGGACCCAACCATGTTCTAGACTCTAATGCCTCAAAAAATTCATGGTTAGCTACTCTTGAACCTCAGCTAAATACAATGTGTATTCAGAACATCAACGTAAGCAAGAGTTACAAATTATGACTTAAGATTAGAAAAGGGGAAGGGATTAACAATCAGTGATTCATTCAAAGCTATAAATGTACCCTGACTGATTTTTCATTCTTCTAGATGATAAACTATGCTTGAATTTTGTACAATGGCTAGATAATAAGTAACTTGATCTTGGGTCCACCAAGTTTTGTAACTCATGAATGATCTTGATATTGGAACTGGAAATTTGATATCTTGTGGCCAAAGATTAGCATGAAGGAAAAATAACTAGAAAACCTTGGAGTCGCACAAAAACATATAGGAGTCTAACCTAAAAATGACACATTTCAGCAGTGACAGGGTGGGGGGGAATGCATACTTCATTAGGTCTTAATCAGAAAATTACTAATTCTCACAGCCTGCTTATTTCAATTTGCTAAATTGGATGAATTCAAGAACGAGAATTCCATAGTACCACACAACAACTAGCAGAATATGAAAAGATGGATACAGAAATACAGCAATTACAAAGCTCAAACCAATACTTCATAAACAAGAAAACAGAGGTTCCAAAATGAAGCTAGCAGAAAAGGAACAAGAAATAATAATAACATCACCTCCCGGTCTTTAGGATTCAAGGCGCTAAGCATTTCCATCAATACATCAGCTAGTCCTTGAGCATTTTGAATCTCAAGCAAACTGCTTATAAGCAAATCAAGTTAGAAACAGATAAAACAAACACCAACATTTTTTTCCATGAAAAATGACTTGTTAAGATAAAGAAGAGAGGAAGAAGGAAGAGACGGGGGGGGGGGGGGGGGGGGGGGGGGGGGGGGGGGGGGGAGAGAGAGAGAGAGACCTAGAACAAACAAAAATAGAGCAAAGAGAGCAATAGTTCCGAAGAGCTTCAAAATTCTCCTAGTAAATATGTAAGAAAGGGTTCGCTAAATAAATTAACACCACCAGCATATTTTAACCTATAAGGGAATCAATACTCCCAAGTCCTAAATGCATCAGGGCAATGTGAGGGACGCATCCTTAAGGTTGCCCAGAGAGGAACATATATACCATTATAGTTCAACCCATGAACCAAAAAAAATACATGCCTTAAGAATTAAGATGGTAAGCCTTTTTGTGGTTAGATCCTATTTTGCATTGATTGTATAAAGCTTTGTTCCAAAATATCATTCTCGATTAGACATAAGTGTTCAAAGGGAGAATCTCATAATTATGGAGGAAATGACACATTGGCACTATAATCAATCAAATATACAACAAAAGTATGCTTGTACAAAATTATGAGAAATTCCATTTTTTCAGATTTTTAAACCACAAGTATGCTCCATATTTAAATGGGTAGGGAAACTTAAAAACAGAAATAAGAAATTCAAGAATTGGCATATAATTGTAAATGATGTTCGATAAAATCCAATAGACATGATTAACTTCTTTGTATTTACAGCAGATAGGTATGTTAACAAGTAACCTCTAGTCATCTGTTACAATTTACAATAAACACATCATAATCATTAAAATAGAATTATACACGGCAAAAATACAAGCAAATGTATAAGAGGCAGAGATGGTCCAATGTTGCGATGGAACAATATCCGAAAGGGATAACAAGGTAAATAAAATTTATAACTTTCACCATGGTATAGAAGTCATTGACAGCATAACTGCTGGCCACACAGCATCATTATTAACAGTGTGATTGTGTGGCATAGGGTAGCTATGAAGAAATTTACAAATAACCTGTCAACTTGTTATTTTTTATCATCTTTTCCAAGCATGAAGTTCATTGCAATTGAAATCGACCAGATTTCTACCAATGACGACCTACCTTAAAATATACATCCAAGTTATATAAAGCAGGGAACTTATGCAAAAATGCATAAATTCAAAATTAAGAAACCAACAATTTACATTATTCATTATTATGATAAATACCCTGCTAATTTCCTCACAAAATTTAAAATATATAATAACATCATTAACTAACCCCATCCCACACAATAAAAATAAGTATTAGAATATTAAGAAAGTGATAAAAGTTCAAAGCGCACCTAAGGTCAGATGCATCAGACTGAAGAGAAGCCTGAATAGTAGCATCATCATATTCTGCAGCAGAATGAATAATTGGCTGAGTTTGAGCGGGAGTAAAGAATGGTACACTATTCTCATCTCGTGGTGGAAATTCAACTCCAGCAGACTGTTAATTATCAAAAACATTACATTAGCTCTAAGTCAAAAAGCAACAACTTAATGAAATATTAGTTTAGAAAAATGAGTTTGATATGTTATTGGTGTGCGTAATGATATATTAGATTTGAACATTAAATTTTTATATATTATTAATCAGGCTTAATTGCACTTTTGCAAACCATCTTTCACATTTTCACGAATTTTGCCAACCAACTTTTGAAATTTCGCACATTTATATCCCCTATATTATAATTAGGCATTTTGTTTTGAAATTGAGTGACAAAATGCGCGGAATTTTGAAAGTTCGGTGGTAGAATGTGCAAAAAAAAGTTGGGTGGCAAAATGTGCAAATTTCATAGTTTGGGGCAAAATTTGCAGAAACATGAAAGATGAGTGGAAAGAAAGCGCAATTAAGCCTATTAATTATCTGTGTACAAGTGTTTGAGAGAGTGGGATTTCCAAGATTGGATACTGAAGAGTCAACAATGCAAGCACACAGTTGGGTGCAGCTCATGTAACAATATAACACATTAACCCAGTTAATAAAAATACCAGAAAAAAACAATGATGACCTCAAGCTAATTTCACCCTGAAATAAAACAACTATAATGATATGTTGCAGACAGGCAGAAAATATTAACATCACTCTAGTAGGAAAGCATTTCACATTTGACACAGTACAAATGTACAACAACAGAAATGTTCATGCATAACGTTTAACAATACAATTATTGCTTGCAAAGCATAAATTAATCTCAGAAAGTAATATCTAGATGCACAAGCTCACCTTCAATTCATTATATGCTGCATAGTATTGAGGATAAACTCCAGTTGGCCCCCCAAAAGCTTCTTGCCATGTATCAATTAAAATTAGTATCTTTTCCCTCACATTTAAATCCGGCTGTACAATTAGATTAAAAGAAAATACAGTTACAGAAGGAAGATTAAAAATGAAATATAAAGTGCCAAAACCAATAAATACCTTCTTCTTCACTATCTTAACCATTTCATGTAAGATATCCCGCTCAATAATATGCTGAAACACAGTTTCACCACAATTCTTACTAAGGGTCTCCAGTACCTAGATCAAATACAAAGAACCCATTTCAGGTAATCATTGCTTTTTGTAACCACCTGCACAAATCTATGGATATTTTTTTTTTAAGTATTGTACACCTAATCTCTTTTTATCATGGAAAACTAAAAACTTATGAGTTATATGACCATGAGGACTTTTGCATAACATACCTTTAAGAATGTAAAAATATAGTAATAAGTAATAACTGATAACACCTATTTAATACACTATATCCAAGTACATTAAATATTCAACAATTATTGAAAAGTAAGAGAAAAAAAATACTGACAAAAAGAGCCAGAAGCTGTATTTTTGGATTTTTACTGGCCAAACGCTTCTTGAGTATCTTCAAAGCATCCTTTGCTTGCCTGCAAATTTAATTAGTTATAACACAGAATATCAGGAACAATATAATTAAGGAATACCCATGAGAAATCAACATAAGGATGAATGGAATCAAATATATACTTGAGATCCAAAAATAAAATGCAAGATCAAATTCAAAAGCAGCTTAATTTCAATTCTGGTCCTCCTGTTTTCATCAAATTTTGGTTTTGCCCCCCCTAGTTTTGAATGAAACAACATAATGTCCACAATATTCAAATTGATACAATTGAATTCCTCATCTATTGTTGAAATGGATTTATCTATATTCAAGTGCACTTTTTCGCGGTGACATATGTAGCATGATATTATGTCAGCAAAAGTGTGTCACATCAATAACAAAATGATAAAAGGTAACTAAATTGTATCAATTTGAATACTAGGGGGGCAATATTATTTATTCCAATAAACAGGCAAAATCAACACTGGAGAAATTAAAGTTAGGTACCAAAAGTGTAATTAAGTCATCAAAATACAACTAAATTAATTGATTCTCAGAATTAAGACAGCCTGCAATTGTCTTCTATGTGATAAGAACTTATAATTTCCAACTTAACAATCCTTCAAAAATTAAAACCTATACTTTTCTTGGTTCAGTTATTTGCGATACATTATTAGTGGTCCCACTTTTCCCCTTTTCAAGAATTTCAATGAAACCAAACAATTGGAAGTCGCTTTATGAGAAAGAAAAGGGCTAGCAGCAGTTAAGATAGCCATTTTATTCACAAATAGTTCAGTCCATAACATAAAAACAGCAAGTCAAAACTCTAGAAAACAATAATGATATAGTGATGTCCAGATGCACAATAAAAGTTGACTCTGTCAAATACAATAGGCCAGGCAGTTTTCTTGTTCACACTATATAGACAACACAGAACCCTTTCTAGCACGGAAAGAGTGCAAGATAAAACTTACCCTCCCACCTTTTTTACCAACATATAAGAGAGTAAAAGAAGTACCAGAGCAGTCTTTATTTTCTAAAACAAAAAACATCAAACTAATTAACATCTTCGGGGTGCAAGATTACCAATGAACAAACTGAACCACAGTACAAGCATTTTTGGTATAAAACCAACAAACTAAGATTCCAGTTTAGTTCAGCTTGATTGGAAAAATAAATTTCCTAATCATACAGTAGACCACTGACTCTCCAAGTAAAGCACATGACAGGTGGAGATTTCAGCAGTGATTGGTGATTAAGAGAAACAAAGCAAGAGACGAGGACAATACCCAGGGTCCATATTAATGATATCACACAACTCTATGTTGATTGCCCAGTCAGGACCAATGAGCATGTCACTAGTTGCTCTCTCAGCACAAGCAGCAGCGTTGTTAGCCATCTCTCTCCACCTCCACTGAATCAAGTCCCTCTACTTTCAACCTTTCTGCAAACCCAAATCCAATGTAACAACATCAATAAATCCCTTTCAAAATCGTAGAGTGCATCGTACCAAATATCATCAGCACTTATCTGATCAGTAATCTAGAATTCAAAAAATCCACGTTCATTCCGTCAATTCAATAGGTGGTTAATAAAAACAAAAACAGACTCACAAAGAAAGAATGCAAGATAATGAGCATCAAAACTGAGTAATTGACAGAAGAGAAGCTCAATCGATTAGTTGATCGAAATCCAGAAATGTCAAATAAACCCTATGGGGAAGTAAAACGCTGAATCGTGCAGAAGGAGGAAAAAAGCAAATCATAATCACGCCAAATCAAAGAACTAAGTTGGAAACATGACGCAAGAGAAGAGAAATCGAAAGAAATAGATTAAGGATTTATGTTGCAGAGATCGAATGAACCTAAAACCCCACACACATAGTGAAGTGTTGACAAAGAAAAAAAAAAAAAAAGGAACCCAGTCATAGATTACGAATAGAGAGGTTGAAGAAACGTTACCTGCGTGTGTGTGTGACAAATCAGAATCAGAATAGAAGAAGAGTTGAGAATGAGAAACTGAAGAAATGAATTTGGGATTCCTACACAAATACAAGACCCAGTCCACGCTTTTTCTTTCTACACCGCCCGCTCCTCTTTTCGTCCATCAATTTATTAATTCTTTTGTTATTTTCAATGTCGACAGCTTTATATACGTCCTGATTATGAACAAGAGAATTGTTTATTAAAGGTTAAATTAGTATTGTTTTTCTTTTAATTTATTATTTAGAATTAATTTAATTTTTTTATTCAATTTAATTATTTATTTTTAAAATTGATTTAATTTGATTCTTAATTTTTTGTTCAATTTGATTTTATAATTTTCAAGAGAATTATTTATTAAAGGTTAAATTAGTATTTTTTTCTATTGATTTTTTTATAATTTAGACTGAATGATGAAATTTAATCTATTTAAAAATTAAAGAATCAAATTAAATTCAAAAATTTTAAAAATCAAATGAATTTAAGTAATAAATAAACTTAATTTTTATTAAATAATTAATAATAATAAATAAATTTTTATTAAAAATTGTGAAAATGTATAATCATTTTCCTTAACTCTCACTTTTTTTCTTTAAAACAAGGTATTCCTTATCTTGACTGACTAATCATTCCTTCCTCCAAACTTTTCTCTTATACAAATAAATTGATTTATGCTGACGCATCTTATATCGTAATTAGTATAAATTTTTTTGCTTTTTAATCATTTAATTAACACTTTTTTATTTTAAATATAAATATTTTTATTGGAAGGGATTTTATTTGAGGGGAAGACATCCATAATATAGTAAATTAATTTTTTAATCAATACCTATAAAGTACTTGTTAACATTTCAGTATCCCAATTAAAAAAATAAGAATGTGTTTGATTTAACTTGCTTTAAAATAACAATTATTTGTTTTAATTTCTTAAAAGTTTTTTAAAAAGTAATCATTTCTCTTAATTTAAGCGTTATTAAACACACACTAAAAGCCAAAAAAAATATTAAAAGATGTTTATTAGTATATCACAATTATAAAAAAGAATTAACATTTGTATTTCATATGTGATTAGTATTTTTTAACTTGTGTCCTCAAAATATAAATTATATGTGCCATAATTGAATTGATAATATTTCCATTGGAGTGACGTCTGACCAAACAATTTTACGATAAAATTAAGAAAAGTACAACGCTTACAAGTTTTGTAGGCAAAATAAAATTGTTTATGCTTTATCATTATTCATTCATTAAAATATGAAGTGAAGCTAATTGTTTATAGTATTTGGTGAGGTTTCCTAGTTTGACTTTGGTGGAGGATGGAAGAAACCAATCCAACCAAGTCATAAACGCGTTTTTCTTTCTTTTCTTTGTCTCTGTTCGATTGGATTGGCTTGAAAATCACGGGTTGCCATTGGAATTTGGAAGATCAATGAGAATTATACTTGTTGGCTCGAAATTTTAGCATGCAAGAAAAAACCCTGTTGTCAATGGTGGGGACTGACTAATCAACCTTCTGGTCAAATGTTTCTTTTTAACGCACGTAAGAACATCCACGTGAAAAATAAAAAACAAATATTAATGAATATTTCATATTATTGGATTAAAAAATATAATTTTATTAAATAATATGTTTATTGATATCTTTTATTTTAAAATTTTGTAACAACTACTTTTATAATACTCTGTACATTTATGAAGCTTGCACCGTTATTAATATAGTTAATAAAAATAATATCTAATAAGTATTCAATAAAATAGTAGATTATTCTTCTCGAATGCTATTCCACGAATTCATTCACACTCTTGTGATGTGAGTTTGGTCAAATCGAATGTACTGTTCCTTTTTTTGGTTTTTTAATTTGGTCAAATCGAATGTACTGTTCCTTTTTTTGGTTTTTTAAAGAAACAAGTCATCTTATTGATAAAATGATAATTTATCCTCTCTTTTTTTTCTTATTCGTTAAATACTGTAATTTATGTAGGACATGTTTTGTTTCAGAAAAATTAGAACCTGAGGTAATTTTGTAGGCTATTTCATAGTTTTAAAAATCTGGATAGGTCATTGTTTTGAATTAAGAAAAAGACACACTCATGGGGGATGAACTAAAAAAGAGCAATTTTAAAATTTTGAGGACAATTTAAGGGATTGAAAAATAGGACTCTCAAATTGAGGAACTAAAATAATAATTTAAGATAGGGAGAGAGAGAGAGAGTATCAAATGACAGGATCATAAGAAAAATGAAGAGAAAGGATTGAACAAAGAATTTACTAAAAACAAATATTGGACATTACTTTTTTATTAAGATTTGTTTATTGTAATCATGACCACATAAATTACAAGCAAAAATTCATCACGACCACGGGCATCTGACACAAAAGTAATTATATAAGAAAATATGTTAAAAACATAACTAATTTAATTATAAACAGAAATTATAAAATCTTAAAAAGGAGGACATTGGTGTGAAAGAATGAATATCAATATTGACATTAATGGATTTGGTCATGTCACAACTAGTAATATAATTATGATGTAAATATGTTTAAGGTTTATGATAAATTACCAAATTTTATTATGAATTTCTAATAATTTTTTTTCATTTTTTTGAGATGTTTTTGATATATTAAAATTTTTTATTTTGAGTCTTTATCATTGATTAAATAATAATGTAACACAATCAATTTATAAGATGATATATCATCACTTAATTGATAATAGATAATTAAAATAAAAAATTTAATATATTATAGATTCAAGATAGCTAAAAAAATTATTAAGAACCCATAAACAAAAATCAATTATTTAGAAGAAACCTGAGACATATTTAACCTGCAATTGTTGACAACATCTTCTCTAACTTCTTCTCCTATTCTCCAGGATGATTGACATGTACACCCTCAAGCTAACAGGGAAGAATATCAACCAATCCAACCACACCAACAACGTCTCAACAGGTTAACTGTTGCATGAAACTGTTGGATAGTCTACAAGATTGACATAACAGGCACGTACGTAGCTGTAAGGAGTGCATGTACTCGTATTTGGGCTTATTAAAACATCTTAAATTGAAATTTTAAATTATTTTTTTTTGGATTCCAGAGTATCAAGTGATTAAAAATCTCTGAAGATCTCTTCATTTTTTTTAGATCTCATTTTAAGTTTAAGTTCTTAAGAAGAGAAAGAATTTTTTTTTTTGAATATTATGCATATCTTTAAGGTTCTTTTATAATAATCTATTATTTATACTCCGAGATCTATTCACCTATTTTATTGGAAGATCTAATGAACACCAAATCTTGAGATTAAAATTCTTAATAAGATATCATACTAAAGATGCTATTAAATTCTAGTATCAATTAGTCAGTTATGCGGCTGAATAATGTAAGAGATGGTTTTCTTAATTCCTACACTCACCAACAGTAACAATGTAAACATGTACGATCACCTTGACATCACGGCCTCATATATGAGGAGTGAGGACATATTTCTCATTTTCCCACTAGCTAAATTCATTTCTCTTTGAATATGAGTTTGAAATTTTATTATAAAAAAGTAATAAAAAAAAACAAAACAGTTTGTTTGGTCCACGTATACGTACTAAAGATATTACATGAATGGAGAAAAGTGGGACACGAGCATACCGTTCTAGAAAAACCATTCTAGCAAAACAGCATTGTTGATAAATAATTAACTACGTTTTATTTATGAGGTGATGCATAAGTAAAACCACTTTGATATTTTTATAGGTTGAAGATAGTCATTCAGATTGTGTTACAGGACCAACCTCAATTTAGGGTGATAATGGAGCGGAATCAACATCAAAGGTCAATTACTTATGGAGATAATCTCCAACAAACACATGAAAATGAGAGCAAATTAAAAAATAAACAAATTTGGTATTTGAAGGCCCAAGGTGGCCACTATGTTGTTTACACTATGCACATTTTACATGGATAGATTTAGATAACCCATGTCAATGTGCTATCATAATGAGAAATTTGAATCATGCATCTCTCATTTGGAATCCTACACCTCCAAAGGAAGCGGATCGGAATAAACAAAAATATCCCACCCTCTTTCTTCAATCTTCTTCCTCGTGTGCTGATCCTCCATCCTTACACCGACATCCACCCAAGCACCCCCTCTTCCATGCCAATTCTTGTGTTGTAGTCCTCTTTTACCAGTAAGGTCCGATCCTCCATCAAGAGAGCTTGTTGAGTTCAGATTCCCTGTCCAATTCTTGCACATTCTAACTTGTGCGAGTGCCGCAATGGAAGAGGGGACGGCGACATTGGGTGCAACATAGTAAGTGGTTTTGGGTTGTTGAAGGTGAAAGGGAACGGGGAAGTAGGAGGAGGAGGGGTTAGAATAGGTGAATTGCGAGGTTGCTGAAGGCGAAAGGAAACTAATCACTATGCAATGGGAGAGAGCACGCAGTTGAAGTTGGGGGCTCCTGTTGCCTATTCCATAATGGTTATTTTGGAATACGATAATCTTCTCAAATATAATTTTTTTTATTCTAAAATATCTATTCCAAAATACGTTTTCATATTATTTATCCTATCTCAAAATAGTTATTTTGGAACACAAAAATCATATTCCAAAATAATTATTAAAGAATAGGATAATTATTTCAAAATGATAAAAAAAAATTAAATATTATAATTTAAAAAAATTACGAATTTATTGTAGTTTTAAAAGTATTTACACATCTATAACAACACGCCTCCTCCGGACGTATGTTAGGATTAGTACCACGTGTTAATTTTTTGGTAACTACCCTGCCCCCATTTGATAAATAAAGAAAAAAAAAATTTCCCATACATTGTAAAACTTTAGAACGAAAAATGAAATTAAACTTAAATATAAAATAAATCAAAAGATATATTTATATATTTGTTAAACTTAAATATAAAATAAATCAAAAGATATATTTATATATTTGTTTCTTTTGTAGACATAAATATATTATTGACTCTAAAGTTTTACAATGTTTCCAATGGGAGATTTTTTTTTCTTTATTTACTAAATGGGGGCAGGGTAGTCAACAAAAAAATTACCAAGTAGCATGAATCATTTTTATTAAAAAAGACATTAGTCGCTAAAATTTAAACGCTAATTTCGGTCTTTATTTGAGTCGCTAACACTATCTGCGACAGAAAATGTGGTCGCAAAAAATAGTAGCAATAGAATTAGTGACAGAATCGATCACGTCCGGAGGAGATGCGACTCGCTGCTATAGATGCATACATACTTTTAAAACTGTAATAAATTCGTAATTTTTTTTAAATTGTAATATTTAAATTTTTTTGTCATTTCGAATTACCAAAAATTATATTATGAAATAAAAGGATATTTTTTTCCACTAGAATCTTTTGAAAAGTGCAGAAAGAAAGTGAAATGGGAGATGTGAAATATAAATGCTAAACCCAAATAGATTACTCAAAATGACCCATTAGTTTCTATACTTATTTTTTTTATAATATTTAAAAACGTTATATTCTAAAAAATTGCAAAGGAGTCCCTTTTTGATTTCTTTTACCAAATATTAAATACATAATAAAGACATGACGATATATTTATAAACTTTTAAAAATTATCGTTTGAAAAAAAAATTTAGCATTATCTTAAGGCTTTTTCAGTTTTAAATTATTCTTATTTTTATCTCAGTAATAATTTCAAAAATTAAATTTTTATTTTATTTCTTTTAAATATTTATACAGTGAATGATAGCATAACATGTAAGCTTTTTCTTATCTATTTTATTTTATTTTATTTTTACGCATTTTGCTGATATAGTGCAACTTTTACAAAATTTCTAAATAGCGTAAGTGTTAATATGAAAATGCAGCACAACAAATTGGATTCCTACTTATGAAACATAATCTTTTTTTGTAGTATTTAAATAAATCTTATATAATGAATACCAATTATGAAAAATGTAATTTATTTATTTTCAATATATTATGTATTTTCAAGTAAATTGTAGCATTGCGGTAAACAAAATAGGTGCAATTTTTACATAAGAAGATCCACTTGGTTCTTGACTTGTGTTAAATTTTTTGAAAAACAAAATAAATTTAACGTGATACTTTACAATTAAAAATAAGATCCACTTGGGTTATTTTACATCATAAGGTCCACTTGGCTCTTGACTTATACATCTGTTTCCTGAAAAATTATGGAGCCTAGTAGCCAATATTAATAGAAATCTAGAAGATCCAACCTCCAACATCAATAAACAAATAGTACTGTCAAAAAAACATCAATACATCATTCTGTGAATAATGTGACATCGGCATACGTGTTTTTTTACTAATAAAGAAAGCTAATCAGGAATTGTATTTTTTAAAAATTATTTTGATCAAGTTCAATCACATTATCCACATTAAAATAAAATTATTGTGTAATTATTTTCATTCAAGAAAATAATTTGAGTTGATAGTTATACTTTTTGTCGTTCATAAAAATTAGCTGTATATACTCATTTAACTATTCATGATGTATGTTACCTCATTTGGTACTTAAAATTTTTGTTCAAGTACCATCAGATAACATGTTAATTCATGCTCATAGATCACTCGGTAATCTATAACTTAAAGTAACAACTGCTTCAACTGTGGGATCCAAGCAATCATAAAATGTTTCCAATATTCATCTGATGGAATAGATAAAAAAAAAATTGTAACTTGGTAAACCTTCTCTTGGCATGCTTGTATTTGCCTTATCATGTATGAAAATCAGAAAAACTTAATTACATGAATCACAGTCACATTTATACAGATTTCATCCTCACAATACATATCTTCGAGATTCCTAGTTGAATGTGCCTTCATCATTCATAAGAAGTTACATGGTACTAGGTTGTAAACAAACTTGTGAGGAGTTTAAAAAGATAAAGCTTCTAAGGATCATGAACATGTGTAGTTCTCAGAGCACTGTGTTGTTTCATCAGAAGGATATCTTACATTTTTGTGTTCGACTTTTGGGTCTGCGAATGAAAGGCCAGCAACGCCTACCACTGTTCTCACGCCTGCATCACATCCAAAAATTAATTAGTAACTGATATATGACAAACACCATATTAGTATATATTACACATCCAAGTGAATGTTAAGTGTGATTGGTTACTTGGTAGGTCAAGTTTTACTATCTATGTTATTGTTTGTGAATGTTACTGTTCACAAACAATGTAGTTACTAGTATTACTCAATTTGTTATGCAATTTCCATTATTTAAAGTATATACAGTTGGTTGCTTCACCATAATTACTTGCTTAATCAGATTAGTATGGGGGGAAAATAATTGCAATTAGCTAATAAACAAGGCTTAGTTGTTGCTCCTTTTACTTTCGTTGTCTTTAACCGTGACACAGTCACGGATTGACAGTTGCACAACGAGGATACGATGTTAAAGCAAGTTCAATCAACCCGACAACCTGTGTTCGTTGTCTATTTGTTGAACTTACTTCTTTGACTTCTTCAGTTATCAACGTATTGAGCAAAATGCAACAATCAAGACACCATGATATTTTTTTCAAGGCTCAAACACATATTTCCTAAGAAACAGTTAAATTTGAAGGATTAACAACTGAATTTTCTGATCTGAGTAGTTACAAGAACAAAACAACCAATGGAAAAATCTACAGACAAAGTTCAATTTGCAATTGCAGCAAAAGTCTATAGCTGTGAATAGCTTTTATTTTCTTCAATCTGCCACAAATTAAAATTTTCAATGGGGACAAAAAGATGCAGTTTCTTGTATACTGTTATCACTATTCTGCATTTTCCATTAAAAGTCAAGATAGATTATGTAAAACTCAAGTTCTGATTAGAGAATGGCATCAAAAGCACCTCCAAAGAACTTTGTATAAATTTTGTCCTTAGATTTTAGTTCACCTACTTTGCAATTAATAGCTATCTGATCATCACTCAAACCATAGTTGACCCAAATAAATTCAGAAAATTTAGGAAGAGCACCCAGTTAATTACTTGATTTCTCTCCACCATTTCATTTCGACACATATAAAGAAAAGAAAAAAGAAAAAGAAATTGCATTTCTAATTTAAACTGGTTTGAATGAAGTCAGAACATACCTGCTGTTACTCCTGCTACTGCAGCTATTGCTACTACTGCTACCAGAACTCTTCCGACTGTCACTATTGATACTCGATTCACCACTATCACTCTCTTTACACGCTAAAGGACTCTTCTTCCACCACTCCTTATCAACAACACCACCCTTTGCTGATCCATCAGAAGGTTTAGGGGTAACTCTCGAACTACAACTATTCCCCAAGGACTCATTTTTCTTCATCTTCTTCTTCTTGTCCTTAGATCCAAAAGGAAAAGGAAGCACCATTTTGAGGTAGAACCCTCCACGATCAATGTTCCCGTTCCTCTTCACCTGTGCCATCCTTTTGTTATTATTATTATCAACCTTTCTACTACCACCACTTTTCTCTATCTTGTTGTATACGCTGCTCAAGTTTCTCTCTTCCACCGCGTTTTTTTCATGTCTAGTAGCATCAACAACCATGTGGTGCTCAACGAGGTCCTTCAAGGAGAGCTCGTAGTTGGACTCGGGCATGTTCTTCACCATTTCCATGAGCTCCCTCTGCCCATTCACTATGGCTTGAGTCCTCGACGTTGGCGAGAGGCTTCGGCGGTTGTTTTTGTGGCTTGGGGGGCTCGTGGTCCTCCTGGGAGGTGAACATATTCCGGAATCATCTACCTCTGCCTCATCCAAAGCGGGTTTCGAAGGCCACAAACCGGAGTTCGTAGCTTCCCATGTGTGAGGTTTGTGTCGTGTTGCGTCGTACAATTCGAAAGAATTGGTGGGGTGGTGTGTTCTCGGATCAAGCATGGCGATGGTTCTTTTGTTCTGTTTCAAAACAGAGGAGGGTGCTTTGTTCTCTGCTTTTTTTTTTTTTTTTTTGAGAAAAAGATGAATAAATATGTTGAAAACAGAGGAGGGTGCAGGGTTATGTGATGTGTTGAAGGACGTCAGAGTTTGGCTCAAACGGTGGGGTGATGCTATTAATTTCTTGGTGAGGAAGATTTTAAATGAAAAAGAGAATTAAGAGCGTTCCAAAAGTCAAGGGATTCTAGATGGGGGAAGATATATTGTAGATTTGTACGCAGTTCCTTTCACATTTCTCTCTTTTCTATACTTTTTTAGAAGCAAAATATCCTAGAAATTGAAAGTCATATATTAAATTTCGAGATTTAGATATCATGGATGTGGGTTTTTTATTTTCTCAACAAAGTTTTTGCTATATGTAGGATTAAAGTATAGAACTTCCTCTCTTTTTTCTCTTTATTTTCGTGGAACCAAAAATTTGGCATGTTCCCATCCTAATCCTTTTCTTTTCATCTTCCGGAATTGCTAAACAATTTTCTATCTTAAATCTAACGTGCACTGCATCCTCTCATATCGTGTTTCTGTTGTAGATACAATTTTAAGAAAAATACATATTCTCATATCATGTTCTTAGGGTGTGGTTATTAAACTTTGAATAATATTTTTTAGGTGATAAAAAAAGGTTATTTTCTTTTAAAGATTTTACGATACACAGTAGTTGTTGCATTCATTTGTTTTCATAAAAAAAATTGAAAAATTTAAATATGTTTGTTCAAATTTTTAAAAAAATGAAAATTTTAAAAAATTTCTATTATACTAATTTTTTTAATAACTTTTAAAAGAGACTAAAATTATAATTTACTTTCAAAAGAAAAATATTTTATTTATATTTTTAAAATTAAGTTTTACTATTTTTTTAAAATTATCAATAACTTAAAATTTTATATCATAATTTAAATTATTTATTGTAATTATAAAATATAATTTACATAATAAAAATATTTAGATATTATAAATTTTAATTATAATATAATTTATATATTAAAATATTTATTTATTGTAGATATACTCTATTATAAATCTGGAACTTCTTATTGAATAATAGGGTTTTTATGAGTCATTCTTTTTTCTTTTTTTTTGAAGTCTTTACGAGGCATTCTTCGACAAAAGCATTTTTAGAATGTTTTCTTAAATGAGAAAGTTTTTAGAAGTTATTATAAATCTCACTAAGCCAGTCTTATTCAAATTGAACATTATTTTTTTAAAAAAATTGTTCACTTCAAATACACTTCTTAATTTTAATTACATTTTTATATATTCTTTTTTTAGGTTCTTTTTTATATATTCTTAAAATTAGCTTTTCATGTAAAAAAATTACCTTTTCGAAAACTTAAATAAACGTCTCCGTAATAAATCTAATGTTATCCCATCAGATGAGCTTACCTAACTTCATACCAGAATTCTAAAATAAGATTTACTATTTAGGAAGTGGAACTAGCAGATATTCCATAACACATCCCTCATTTGAACTTGACAATTGTCCCACCACATATGACTTATTTATCATCTCGTTTTCTATGAACCACATTTACAACTACTAGATTGGAAAGTTATACATTTATCAATGGTAACCTCGTCTATTTTCGGTTTAACAAAAAGATAGAGTACACCAAATGAAGTTCATTTTTTTTAACCTAGGTGAGGTCTAAGAATATAAAAGTCAAACAACTAATTAAGAATTTCCCAACATAAAGTATTGAACCATTGACAATGAAAGATATATTTACACATAAATTGAATCAAATCAATCATTTAAAAAGGAAACGATTAAAAAGCCTATTAGATTTAAAGGCACTGCCTTCATTATGTAGGGACTTCATTTCAATATATACCTCCGGCTCCTATGGGTGTGAGTGTGACCTTTTCATGTCTGCCCCTCTTTTTTTTTTTTTTTTTTCACAAGCTTTTTGCCGATCGAATTATAGGAAAGACCACTCCTTCTTAATGCTCATTTTGTTTTATATAAGGACCCGGAACTTGGAATTATTTATTTCTTCATTATAAGCATTCAATGGCACAGAATATCTGAAACGGCTTCAGAGACCCACATAAGGAGCAGCACTAATTAAAATGTAGAGTGAATTAGTTAGCTATCATGAATTATCATAGTCATCTTAATTTATCTTTCTTTTCAATGCATCAACAGTTAATCATAGTTACCTTCCCCATTACGAATCTCTGTTCAAGGATCATTATCTGCTTATCATTTTGATTGTTAACAAATTAATATTTAATGTTTCCCAAGCAACGTGGTAGTAGTAGCACATACAATCATGGACGTGTAGCTACAGAGAGATGGGTAGTTGGTATATCTAAAAAATCAGTTCTTATAGAGTGAGTGTTAATCAAATTAACTCCCCAACACATATCATTGCTTTGACAAAGGAAATATGTACCCACAATTTAAGGTTATCATAGCTTTTAAAACACAATAGGTTGGTTGGGTGAGGCTTATTTGGTCCTTAGTCAAGTCTTTTATTTTCCATAAAAATTAAATCCATATGATTTTTATTCCAAAATAGATCATAACTATCAAATAATGAAACATCAAAGATTAATAAATAATAAGGAATTAAGGATATCTGATTGTAAATATAATCATTTATAAACTTTAAAATAATAACAATAGATTGTAACAGGAAAAGACCATTAAAAAGGGAAAAACAATACTTGAAAAATTTGTCTAAAAAATGAGAAAATAATATAATTACCTTCATGATGATGACTATAAAAATGATGAAATAATATATTTGTCTAAAAAAAGAAATAAATACAATTATTTTCAAAATAACTATGTAAAAAATAAAACAATTTATCAAAAGATAGAAAAAAAAAGATGGACAATATATGCTTAATAATACTATTATATTTGCAACTAAATCCCCAAATAAAAATAATCAACATAATATTAAATAAAATCATAAGGAAGCCTCGTCCTTAAAAACATGTCACGTTAAATATGGAGTGTACCATACAACAAATTAACATTACGGACGTACTAGTTTTCTATATATGCTGGAAACGGATTATATGTACACGCACATGCTGCTGTGTCACAAATAGAGAAGCTTGAAGAGTTGAAGTAGATACAAGGTCATCTCATTCATCAATTATTCAGACTTTAGGAGTTTTTTTTGTCTTCGTTGTGCACTGCTGCTAAATAAATTGTGGCCAGTAGCCTTTGTCTGTTTCTGCGTATCAGTGGGTTTCCTTCCATTACTCTACCTGAAAGCGAAAGATATATATCATACTTAACTCCTTCTGTTTAATGGCGTTGAGATTTTGTTGAAAATAATAACACAC
Organism: Glycine tomentella; assembly: GCA_007407185.1. Taxonomy (NCBI): domain Eukaryota; kingdom Viridiplantae; phylum Streptophyta; class Magnoliopsida; order Fabales; family Fabaceae; genus Glycine; species Glycine tomentella. The sequence continues at coordinate 2,204,318 of PYAF01003999.1, read as the reverse complement.
ATTATTTCATCTACCTCTCATTGCTCCAACGAAAGAATCCTATATATTGATCCTATGATCATTATCACAAAATCTTTGGACCCTACTGCTCCACTACAATATCGAACAAGTCCTCAATGATCACTTAAACTTTACTTTCTTTTTCTTCTTTCTCATTATTTTAAAGAAAAACAAACCTTAAATAACTGCTTAAATATTTAAACATATACTTAAAAATAACAGGTACTAATTACTAGAAACGTTTTTATATAAAAAAAAGTTTTAAATGTAAAACACGTACGGTTGCATAGCTTCTAAAAATAATAATAAGAATTTTTTTTTCATCAATCAAAATCAATTTATGCATCGAAAAATTAAATGAGAATTTATTTTTAAAAATAGAATAATAAAACTTAATTCTAACAAAAAAAATTAATTCATTTGATTTTTTATTTTATTTCTTTATAAATATTCTGTTGAGCATTTATCCAGAAAGACACGGTACTGCGTACTATTTATTACAAGTACTTGAAGAAAAATGAGTACTTATAATTATTATTATTAGCAGCAGCAGCATTTGGCCCTCCCTTGCAATTTGCAATCACCATGCTGCTATTGGGTTTACAAGCAAAACTCATTTTATTGGAAAAGAGGTTAGAGAACCACCATGCACCAACTCCAAGCCGTAGTTGTGATTATGATGATGGTTGCTGCGAGTACCTACTGGTTGCTGCTGCTAATTAACGTGAAATCATATTAATTTGTGTGACTTCAACCACAAGCCCATTTCATCAAATGCACTTTTTGTTTATATCTTGAGTTTCTTTCGACAATTATAAACATTTATTTGGCGTCCTTTTGGTGCAAAATTTGAGTTTCTATGATGAGACCAAGGTAGTGTTTTTTGTGGTAATTCTTTCTGCCTCTTTTTTTTTTTTCGTTGACTTGTTTTGGGGGAAAAAGAGAGGAGAAAACCAAGTCGACATTGATCAAGTTGATTGGATGTGAAAATAATAAAATTTTAATCAAATCAAAATAAACTAATTAAATATATATATATATATATATATATATATATATATATATATGTTAGCGTTCTTTTTTGGTAATAATATATATATATTAGCTTTATAAATATGAAATGAGGATGATATTTTGTGAATGATATACAATAGTGATGAAGCTCACTCATTTTCTTTGAAGGAACCAAATATAAAAATTAAATTAAATTATATTTATAATTTAATATATATTAAATTTAACAAACAAAAAAGTTATAATAATTTATCACATATCACAAAAATTAAAATTATATAAATTAAACAAAAAATATAGATATTAATTATAATAAATCCATTAAATTGACTTAGCGGCAAAGAGTTGAACAAGAGTAAATGCATAAGAACTTAAGTTTAATCCTAATTATCGTCATTGTAAATAAAATAAATCATTATAGCAATTTCAATGATTTATAAAATATTTATTATATTTGGATATCATATTTAAAGTTTTAAATGCGAAATAATTAATCTTGGAGAAAAAACAAGATCTTATGTTACCATATGTTTTCTTATCTGATATTTTCTTCAATAGTGATAAACTTATCTGATCTTATATTACTATGGCCGAGTCCACCAACCGTCCCTTCAGGTGAACGTGCAGAGTCTGAGTAGTAAGTATATAACTCATGCTCATTGATTGAGAAAATGATTCATTAGATCATGAATAGTGTGATTATATCTAACTATCATTTATATTAATTAATTTTATGAGAATGTTAATAAAAATGAACTAATTTAACTATTTGTATTGATCTTAAAAATTAGATATTTATTTTTTATATATACAAATGAAGATAATATACCACCAAACATATGAATCAACTAGCATAAAATTATTTCACTTTTAACCAAAAATTTTAAATTCGAGTAAGGTCTAGAATAAATAACAATGGAGGTAATATATATTTATGTTTTTAAATATTTATTTATAAAGAACTTTATTTACACAGTTTTGTCTTGTGAACCCATAAAATCTAAGGAGTGATCTGTTTATATAGCGTAAAATCAATTAGAACATATATTATATATATACAACTCCAATCAGCCATTTTTTATGATGTATGCATATATTATGGCAGCAGGAGCCTCGCCCCCGCAGCCAAGGATCTATCAATGCTTTGTAAACCTGCCGGCTAATATTTGACTTTGTTCATATTCTTTCCTTCTTTTTTCTTGTTATTTTTCAATGATATTTTTATATTCTCAGCACTGATGACATATACCTTTTCTCCTTTTTATTTATTTATTTATTTATTCATTCTTGTGAAGACGCATGCAGATGATATATATATATATATATATATATATATATATATATATATACCTTTACTTGTTTCATTAAGGATGCACGTGTATGACTGGTGAGTGCTGAGTAAAACATATTTTGTGGTAGCGGCATCATATCTTATAGTTGCATGTTTCTTCTCTTAGCTATATATATAATTTATATATAGGCTGGTTATTAACATTGTAAATTCTTCCAATATTTTTCCCGCTTTCTAGAAGTGACAACTGGTTCCTCACTTCACACATTCTGTTTTATAGCCTGTTGGAAAAAGAAAAAGAAAAGAAAATCTTCTTCGTGGACTTAATTTATGAATGTGGATAGTTATATATCTTACGTGTGTCTCAAGATACATATATAGAACAATAAAAGCGAACGTGAGATAGAGTGATAGACTACCACCGGGTTAATTAATTACTTGGGATCGAGAATAAGTTAACAAAATGCGTCTCTTTCATTCATCAAATTGTATGTTTTTTGAGCTACAGCCAACAAACAGAACCAAACAATCATCAAGAAATCTAGCACCTATCTAATACTAAACAAATAAAACTTCTAGAGAAAAATGATGCAACTCATCTAGAACTAGAAGCCTATTTGTTCCAAGTCAAACCGTCCTTATTAATATTTTTTATAAGTTGAAGCACAAAGCGACAAATTGTATTCCCCACGACCACGAGTGGCGTGAAGGCTGCTGGCGGCCAAATTCCGTGGAGTTATTTTTTGTGGTTATTTGGATTTGTTACTTCACAATCACGACTCTGTATATCTCGTATGCTTTTCGTTCTAACTGTGTTGTGTTCCACGCGTATGATGTTTATTTTATTCATTATTATTCATGGTTTTGGTTCATTTGTGTTATATTACTTTTATGGCACCCTTCTCTATTGAAATATTTACTATTTAGGACTGGATGCGCGGTTCAGAGGGAAAAGAAGTAGAGGAAATTATTTGATTATTTTAAGTAATTAGTTTTTTTAAAATAATTAACTGATATGAATAAAATAAAAATATTATATAATTTTTTAGTTATTTTTATGTATTTTAATTTAAAATTAAAAAAGTAACCATTGATTTCCTTTTTTCTCTATTTCTTCTTTCTATGGTAGATTATATTAATAAACTCGTCATGATTTGTTTTGTCCAAAATTCATCTGAAGCTTGATTTATCATGGTAAAGATTTGGGCTCAACCATTTGCCTCGTTCAAAGCTAGGATTTTTCTTAATACATTGGCCAATTTTTTCATACACAAAACAATAAAACAAAAAATTGAAAATACCCTTATGTAAGGTTCTTATAAATTGACCAATCTGTATGGTCTATATAGATTAGCCCATATAGATTGGTCCATCAGTATCCGTCCCCTATCGTTGCAGCCACGTCCAGACCACCTCCCTCCACACTATCTCCGCCCTCTGCCTCCCTCTGCGACACTTGCTCCCACTGTCACAGCTGCTCCTACTCCCCCAGCCTCCCTCCACGATGCTTGCTCCCCTCTCCCCCATCTCTATCTCTCTCATCCGCACACCATAACGTCGTCATGCACCTTATCTTCGCGCCATCACCCCCCACCCAGGACGACCTCAAGAGACTCGTCACCGAAAGGCCGGGAGTTCATGAAGAGCAACATGGTCCTTGTCGGGGTCCCCACCTCCAATTGCTCAGACGAGCAGGCTCGCTTCCTCGGCATCCCCCTCTTCGTCCTTGACCACAATCCTCACCTCGATCTCACCATCGAGGCGTCGACGAGGTCGAAAAATAGTCCTCCCCTCCTCTCCCTCCCCGCTACAGGGCGACGTGGTTGGCTTGGGGAAGTTGATCCATAATCCGTAGGTTCTTACTGATTCGTAATCCTTAAGCTTCTTACGGACTTGTCAATCTGTATGGGCTTACGGATTCATATTCCGTAAGCCTATACAAATTGTTAATCTATAACCCCATATGGATGGGTCAATTTATATGATTTTACGGATTGTCAATTCGTATGAATTTTATGAAATGATGTTTTTGATTTTTTTTGTCTTTATTAGGTGTATGAAGAAATTTGTCGAAGAAAAATCATCAAAATTATCCCAATGAAGCTCATTGTTTATGCGGTCTCTCTCTAGAGGCAACACACCCACACACATCCTTAAACAATATTTTTTTTATTTATGAAAAAATAAAAGAGAAGAGATAATGAAAAAGTAAACAATGGATCGGAAGAGATAATGAGCCTCACTTTTTTTCTCACTGCTCTTCCTTCCTTCCTAATTTCATAAAAAAAAAAAAAAAACATAGCCTAAAAGAGGAAGAGGTGAAGAAATTCATCAATGTAGATTATTTCATAATAAGGGGGTTTGTTGTATTATGCCATTAAGCATTTTTTTTTAATAGAAGTAGACAGTTTTCTTAACTAATGTACTTACCACACTTTTTCAAGTATTGATTCTCAATTCTTTGTTTATGTTTTTCATTTATATAAAATTTCCTTAACGTTGGATTCAAAAGGGAGAGCTTGAGCACCAATTCACCAAAGGAAGGGAACATAACAATTAATGGAGAGAAGATGGTTATTCTAGCCAAAGTGGAAATTATTTGTCTACATTTTTATTATTAATGAATGATTAACGAAGAAGAGCGCAGAATGTGACGAGTGATAATCAATCGTGTTGCATTGCATGGGTGTAAGTGCCGCTTCCATACTGAAGCAGCTCCTCCGCAAGCAAAACCTGAAACCACACCCACACTCTCAAACCCAACCCGCCACCAACGCAGTGATCAACACGATCCTCACGTACCTCAAAGCGGGTCGCATCCGAAAAGCCACTTCCATTCTCTTCGCCTTCCCAAAGCCTTTCCCTTTCTCTCTCTACGCCCTCTTCTTCAGAGTCTGCTCCTCTCACCGTGCCGTCGTCGAGGCCCGCAAGCTCGAGTCCCACCTTCTCACCTTCTCCCCCAACCCTCCCACTTTCCTCCTCAACCGCGCCATCGAAGCCTACGCCAAATGCCACTGCCTCCGCGACGCCCGCGAACTGTTCGACGAAATGCCCCAACCAGATGGCGGCTCCTGGAACGCCCTCATTACCGCTTATTCCCAATTGGGTTCCCCCAACGAGACCTTTTCCTTGTTCCTTTGCATGACTAGGTCCGGTTTTTTCCCTACTGAGGTTACTTTTGCTAGCATTCTCGCCTCTTGTGCTGCTTCTTTTGAGCTTCTTCTTTCCAAGCAGGTTCATGGGTTGGTGACAAAGTTTGGCTTTTGTGGCAACGTGATTCTCGGGAGTTCCCTTGTTGATGTTTATGGAAAGTGCGGGGTTATGGTTGATGCTCGCAGGATGTTTCATGAGATTTCGCAGCCTAATGCTGTCACTTGGAATGTGATTGTGAGGCGGTATCTTGATGCTGGTGATGCAAAAGAGGCGGTTTTCATGTTTTCGCGGATGTTTTCCACCTCGGTGGTTAGGCCTATGAATTTTACTTTCTCTAATGCTCTTGTTGCTTGTTCCAGCGTGTCTGCGCTCCGGGAGGGGATGCAGATTCATGGGGTTGTTGTGAAGTTGGGTCTCCGTGAGGATAATGTTGTTTCAAACTCGCTTGTGAACATGTATGTCAAGTGTGGTAGGCTGGAGGATGGTTTTCGGGTTTTTGATCAGCTTGGGTTTAGAGATTTGGTGTGTTGGACTTCCATTGTGTCGGGGTATGCAATGAGTGGGAAAACTTTGAAGGCAAGAGAGTTTTTTGATGAGATGCCTGAACGGAATGTGATCTCGTGGAATGCAATGTTGGCAGGATATACTCGGTGCTCTGAATGGTCCGAGGCGTTAGATTTTGTGTATCTCATGCTTGATATGATTAAAGATGTGGATCATGTGACTCTTGGTTTGTTGTTAAATGTTTCGGCAGGCATTTCAGATCATGAAATGGGGAAACAGGTTCATGGATATATCTATAGACATGGCTTCCACTCGGACCTTTGGCTCAGCAATGCCCTTCTTGACATGTATGGCAAATGTGGGAACTTGAACAGCACCAGGGTTTGGTTTAACCAGATGAGTGATTGGCGTGACAGGGTTTCTTGGAATGCTTTGTTGGCTAGCTATGGCCATCATCAATTAAGTGAACAGGCATTAACAATGTTTTCAAAGATGCAGTGGGAGACAAAACCAACCAAGTACACATTTGGAACCCTTTTGTTAGCATGTGCAAATACCTTTTCGCTTTGTCTTGGCAAACAAATTCATGGATTCATCATTAGGCATGGATTTCACATAGATACTGTAACTAGAACTGCTTTGATTTACATGTACTGTAAATGTCGTTGTCTTGAGTATGCTATTGAGGTTCTGAAGAGGGCAGTTTCCAGGGATGTGATCATTTGGAATACCATAATTATGGGATGTGTTCACAACCATAAGGGTAAAGAAGCGCTTGAACTCTTTGTGATAATGGAAGCTGAAGGCATCAAGCCAGACCATGTGACCTTTAAGGGTATACTGCTTGCTTGCATTGAAGAAGGCCTTGTTGATTTTGGCACTGGATGCTTTAAGTCTATGAGCAGTGAATACGATGTCCTGCCCTGGATGGAGCATTATGACTGCATGATTGAACTCTACAGTCAGCATAGATACATGGACGAGCTCGAGAATTTTATGAGGACAATGACAATTGAGCCCACACTTCCCATGTTGAAAAGAGTTCTTGATGTTTGTCAGAAAAATGAGTGCCCAAGATTGGGAGAATGGATTACGGAAAAAATTAATGAATTCAAACACTAAGTAATTTCAACAAGCAGTGATGGGAGCTGATATTTGTTTCACGACTTTCATTATAAAGGCCATACATCAGATGGCAAATATATGCAATGGAATATGAATATGATCAAGGTCCTGTCTGTAATGATGATAATCGGATCAATCCCTGGATTTGCTACACCAGGACTACTACTGTCTGCAGTTGCAGTGAGCAAGACATTCTTTGATTTTGCTGAAAGAAAATAATCATGGTGTCTATTTTTCAAGGAAGTAGCGCCGTAGTGGGCCTTAAGGTTTACATGGAGTCTATTTTTCAAGTTATAAGCATATGCCAAGAGGAAGGACAAACTATACTTGTACCAGAACATTGCCAATTGATAATGGTGTCATCAAGGGACGATTATCATACTTTAACATACATTTGAGGAAATCATACGATATTGAAGCATTGAGGGGAAGTGTCGTAATTTGGAACAACCTGATCCTTGTTTGGAGAATAAACTGCAGAAGGAAGCTTTTTCTGCAATTTGGGATTTGAACTCTGATGAAACTATAGCTGGTTTGGAAACTGCAAGTATAGACGGTGATGAAAAAAATAATGTGGTAGGAAATGCAAACGATAGTGTGTCTTGACAGTTGGCACGCCGAAACATGATTTTTACGTCAACCAAAATTACTCAATTAGGGGAGGGCTACAACTCATTATACAGTTGGATTCTCAGCAAAATATTTATGTGGAAAGCTGAGAAATAATGGTTTCATGGGATACTTTTGCTTATTTTGGGGGTGTTTTCATTTGGTCAATTTAGTTTGTTCGTTCAATGGTTAATATATATGCCTTGAAAAATAAATATTGTACTAAACAAATTCGCTTCTCCGCTCTTCCTTTCCAAGCGGCCAAGGAGTCCTCCCCCTCCCCTGGGGACCATTTAATTTTTGTTTTCCTCATCCACTTGTAAATTGTAATATTTCTACTATTCAATTCATTATATTAAGGATTTGCTAAAAGGAATATATGTGAAATTCTGAAAAATTGGTTTTATTTACATGTATTAACCTCAGACAATGTGTTTTTAATGATGCAAAAATCTCCTAAGATACAATATGTTCTTTTGGGATAAACTCAGGTGACAACAATTGACAGAAAACAATTTGTTAACTAATATCACAGAAAAGAGAGAAGATGATAACAGAACAGAAGAGAGCCAGAGAGCTAATATGTTTCATGAATCATGGGACATATATTGTTTCAAAAAAAATATGAATTGGATAAAATTTGCCCAAATAAAGTCTTAAATAGATTAAGTTAAAATATCAGAAAATCTTAAAGGCTAGACTAACTTAAAGCTTATCCCATAAAAACTGTTTAGATACAATAAAATTTTAATGTTAAGATAAAACTATTTTTAATATTCTTGTTTAATCAATGTGCGATTAGTGACTATTATACATACTAACTTTTGAGACATTTACAAATTGCACAACACACCCAAACCGATAAGTTAAGGGTAACCAATATGTATAAATAGAGAATAAGGAAGTGAGAATGGTCACAGAATGAGTATATGGTATCATTGGCATGGAATTGCATGGCCTGGCACGCACGTTTCAATCTTGGTCCACGCTTCGTGAAGGGAGGCAACTCCACGTGGCATTTCTTAAAACCGGCATCCTAAACTCCTCCGTCGCCGTAGCAAACCGGCTTCTCCAGCTATACTCTCGCTGCCGCAATCTCCGCGATGCGTCCAACTTGTTCGACGAAATGCCCCAAACAAATTCTTTCTCTTGGAACACCCTGGTCCAAGCCCACCTCAACTCAGGCCACACCCACAATGCCCTCCACTTGTTCAATGCCATGCCTCAAAAGACCCACTTCTCATGGAACATGGTCGTTTCTGCATTTGCCAGGTCCGGACACCTCCGACTAGCCCACTCTCTCTTTAATGCCATGCCCTCCAAGAACCACCTCGTCTGGAATTCCATAATTCATAGTTATTCCCGACACGGGCATCCCAGGAAAGCGCTGTTCCTCTTCAAGAGCATGAACTTGGACCCTTCACAAATAGTGTACCGTGATGCCTTTGTGTTGGCCACTGTTCTTGGCGCTTGTGCTGACTTGCTGGCTCTCGACTGTGGGAAACAAGTCCATGCGCGTGTTTTTGTTGATGGCATGGGGTTGGAGCTTGACAGGGTCTTGTGCAGCTCGCTGATTAACCTGTATGGGAAATGTGGTGATTTGGATAGTGCTGCTCGCATTGTGAGTTTTGTGAGGGATGTGGATGAGTTCTCTTTGTCAGCTTTGATATCTGGTTATGCCAATGCTGGCAGAATGAGGGAGGCGAGAAGTGTTTTTGATAGTAAGGTTGATCCGTGTGCTGTGCTGTGGAATTCGATTATTTCAGGTTATGTGTCCAATGGTGAGGAGGTGGAAGCGGTGAATCTTTTCAGTGCAATGCTTAGAAATGGTGTTCAGGGAGATGCGTCTGCTGTTGCTAATATTTTGAGTGCAGCCAGTGGTTTGCTCGTTGTTGAACTTGTTAAGCAAATGCATGTGTATGCTTGTAAAGCTGGGGTGACTCATGATATAGTGGTTGCTAGTTCTCTTCTTGATGCCTACTCCAAATGTCAAAGCTCCTGTGAAGCTTGCAAGTTTTTTAGTGAGCTCAAAGATTATGATACCATTTTGCTTAATACTATGATCACTGTGTATTCTAATTGTGGAAGGATTGAAGACGCAAAATTGATTTTTAACACGATGCCTAGTAAAACCTTAATTTCATGGAATTCGATCCTTGTTGGCCTAACTCAGAATGCGTGTCCAAGTGAAGCATTGAATATTTTTAGTCAGATGAATAAGCTGGACTTGAAAATGGACAGGTTTAGCTTTGCTAGTGTTATTAGTGCTTGTGCCTGCAGATCATCCCTTGAACTTGGTGAGCAAGTATTTGGTAAAGCTATTACCGTCGGGCTTGAATCTGACCAGATAATTTCTACCTCCCTTGTTGATTTTTATTGTAAATGTGGTTTTGTTGAGATAGGGCAAAAAGTTTTTGATGGAATGGTAAAAACTGATGAAGTCTCTTGGAATACAATGTTGATGGGGTATGCCACAAATGGATATGGAATTGAAGCACTGACACTCTTTAGTGAAATGACGTATGGTGGTGTCAGGCCTTCTGCCATTACTTTTACTGGAGTTCTCTCAGCCTGTGATCATAGTGGTTTGGTTGAAGAAGGAAGAAATTTGTTCCATACAATGAAACATACATATAATATAAATCCAGGGATTGAACATTTCTCTTGCATGGTTGACCTTTTTGCCCGAGCTGGATGCTTTGAGGAAGCAATGGATCTTATTGAAGAGATGCCTTTTCAGGCTGATGCAAACATGTGGTTGTCAGTATTGAGAGGCTGCATAGCTCATGGAAATAAGACTATTGGCAAGATGGTTGCAGAGCAAATCATTCAGCTTGAACCTGAAAATGCAGGTGCTTATATACAATTATCTAACATACTTGCATCTACTGGGGACTGGGAAGGATCAGCACTAGTAAGAGAACTGATGAGAGATAAGCATGTTCAGAAGATTCCTGGTTGCAGTTGGGCAGATTGTTGAATGAGAAACTCCGCTGAGTTTTTAGTTTTCAGGTGAAGATTAATCCATCTGAGGAGGAAACTCTGGACAGAAATAGGCTTGGAACCACCATTAACTTTCAAAAGTGTTTTTGGCCCATTTTCAGGTTGACTAACTGATTTGAGAGGAAAACAATTTTGGTCCCATTAATTCCCCTTCCCTTCCCTCCAAATATTTGAACAAAACAAGTTTTTTTTTTTTTTTTTTTTTAATATATATATACATAGAAAAATCTCCCCCTTTTCCTTTCATCATTTCCCATCAAATTGAACACTGTAATTGTAAATGACTCCTATTATGTAAATGACTATTGGACCATTGACTGTGTAGATTGATTCACTGTGCACCGGTCCAAGTTACAGGTTCGGATGTTGGCCCATATGCTTACTATTTTTTGGTTTCAAAAATATCTAATTTATTAGTAGACTTAAATTATCTACGCACTAGTTCAAAATGACTTAAGGAAAAAAAGATGAATAATTTTTGCAGACAAAGCAAAAAATAAGTAAATAAGTTGGTTTATAAAATCCGTAAATCAAACCCATATAACTCGTCATTTTTTGCAAATTAACCTATGTAGATCAATAATAAAGTAGAGCAAAATTCAATTGGTCTGGGTTACGTGAATTGATCCACAACCCACCTCTTTCCACCATTTATATTAAGATAGTGGAGGATTCGTTTCTTTTTTAATTACTTGCATGTGTTTTTATGAAAAGAAAATAAAAATTGTTGTAGAAAATATTTAAATTTAAATTACTTAACAAATCTAATGCAAATAATAACTGTAGATAAATAGACGAGAGGAATGTTAGAAGTTGACACTCCAATATATGCGAATCTTATTAATTATAGGACTCATTAGATAAGAAGAAAAAAGACAACTTAATCAGTTCTACATAAAAATTCACAAAATTATAAAAGATATATCATTTGTCATATGTAACAAGCAAGTACAATCCTTATCAAAAGTTTGGTTTTGATATTAGACTTATAGAGTTAATGAAAAACTTGTGTTACTTTCCCATATTACTTTACTATCACAAAATTTCTTTGGTACATAAAAATTTAAATTAGGGAAACACACTCATTTGCAAGGTAAAAAAACACATTATTAATCTCAATAAAAATTTTTAATGAAATTTATTATTATCTACTAATAGAGAAAATATGAGAATTGAACTCAAATTTGATTAATTTATGATATTTATGGTAAAGTAATAAAAAGATATTTTACTCGTGCAACCAAATCCTAATATTACATATAATTGTTAGACATAATAATAATAATAATAATAATAATAATAATAATAATAAAAGGATTATGAGTTATTATCTCTTGATTGAAATAAAAGAAAAAAAATTATATGTGATGAATTAAAATATTAGTAACTTTTTAACTAATTACCATATGAAAATACTCCTTCATTTAATTAGAGTTTCATTTTCAATTATCTTATCTTTTTTTTTTTTGTCTTACATTATGTAAATGGTACTTTAGAAAATGAATTATTTTTTTTAGACAACAATGTTGATAACTAATTTTCTTAATGGGTATAAATTAAATTTTTTTCTCTTTATATTTCAGTTCAAAGGGAGTAGTGTTAGAAGATGAATGGGTATGAGTTGGTAAGCCGGAAGGGACTCTACTGTAATCACTAAGAATTAGAAGGATAGTTTGGCTAATTTGTTTTAGCTTATTTTTTAAAAATAAAATAAGTAGTCTTATGATTTTTTTATGGGTTTGTCTAACTTATTTTTACTTAAAATAAATAAATTATATTTTTTAAGAAATTAATTCTATATGTTTCTTAAAAAAATCTTATAAAAAAGTGTTTATTTTAATTTTAAAAAACTCACCCATTATCGTTATACTCGTTAAGTGTGTTAATGGAAGACTTATGTAATAATTATATGTTGCTCTAGTATAAATAGATTACTAAGCCATTTAGCTTGTGTCCCAAATCTGTTATCTATAGACTCCTCTACTATGTTTTTCAAACAATAATAAGTTATGATAGAGCGAATGATATTAGTTGGGGGTGGAAATATGTCATATAAAGCTTGGTCTGATTTATTTATCTGTCATAGATTTTTTTTAGGTTTGATTTAGTCTATTTAAAAGTTTGATTAGGTCTATAAGTCTATTAAAAAGTCTATTTTAATAGAAAATTTAATTTTACAAAACACTTTAAATTAATTTAGGAAAGTTAAAAAATGATTTTAAACAAAAAATATTTTAATATCTTACTTATATTTTTAAATAAGTAATAATCATTTTATGAGATTTTCAAAGTGATTTTTTCAAATAATTGATCATTCACTTTTATATTAAAAAAAATATTTTAAAAAAATAAATATATTATTTTTAAATTTTAATATATATATATATATATATATATATATTAAATAGATAGCTTAAGTTTAATCTTTTTATTTAAATATACTTTTAAAAAATCTTAATCGCCTTTGTGATAAATAAGTCAGATTAAAAGTCCTGTTAAGCGACCTAAATTTTCATCTAGTATCTGTATTTGGAACCGTACCCTTAAATTTGAAGAAACGTGTGATTCACTGTTTAATTTTGGATTGCCATCGCTAGCTCTCAAATGTGCCTGTGCCTTGTAGTTGTGGGCGTGGCATTAGCATTTGCATGTACCCATTATTGAAGCAAGAGCAAGGTCCTTACTCTTCTCTTTCATATTTCTCTCTTCTCCTAAACCACTGTTTATCTAAAAAATCCCTTAACTTTGTCAAAATCGTGCATGCCCACTTCCTCAAATTGGGTCTTAACACCTACACATACTTGGGCAATCGCTGTCTCAACCACTACTCTGAGTTCGGCCACATTAACGATGCACTGAAGGTTTTTGATGATATTTCGCATAAGAATTCCACGTGTTGGAACATTTGCTTGAAAGGGTTGCTCAAAAGTGGCCAGCTTGGCAATGCCTGCCACTTGTTTGATGCAATGCCTGTTAGAGATGTCGTTACTTGGAACTCCGTGATTTCGGGTTATGCTTCTTGTGGGTATTTTAGTCATGCCTTGGAGCTTTTTGTTGAAATGCAAGGCACTGGTGTGAGGCCAAGTGGGTTCACTTTCTCCATTTTGATGTCACTCGTGTCAAGTCCCTCTCATGCTAAGCATTTCACTGTAGGATGATCAGAAGTGGGGTGGATTTGGATAATGTAGTGCTTGGGAATTCGTTGATAACTATGTATGGGAGGCTTGGTCTTGCTGAATATTCTTTTGGTGTGATTATGACTATGAAGCAGTTTGATGTCATATCTTGGAACTCTTTGATCTGGGCTTGTCATAGAGCTGGACACCGTGAGTTGGCTTTGGAGCAGTTCTATTGGATGAAGAGGTGCTGAGTTGTTACCTGATCAATTTACGTGTTCAGTGTTGATGAGTGTCTGTTCTAACTTGCGAGACTTGGACAAGGGTAAGCAGGTTTTTGCCTTTTGTTTCAAGATGGGATTTGTTTATAATAGCATTGTATCCAGTGCTGCTATTGACCTCTTTTCCAAATGCAACAGATTGGAGGATTCTGTCCGGCTCTTTGAGGAACAAGATCAATGGGATTCAGCTCTAAGCAATTCCATGATTTCAAGCTATGCTAGACATTATTTAGGGGAAGATACCTTGCAACTTTTTGTGCTGACCTTGAGGAAGAATATCAGGCCAACAGAATACACGGTTAGCTCTCTCCTGAGTTCTGTTTCAATATTCTTACCTGTTGAAGTGGGTAATCAAATCCATTCTTTGGTTCCTAAATTGGGTTTTGAGTCAGATGCAGTTGTTGCTAATTCACTTGTCGATATGTATGCTAAATTTGGGTTTATTGATGATGCCTTGAATATCTTCAATGAAATGAAAATAAAAGATTTGGTATCATGGAACACTATAATGATGGGATTGACTTACCATGGCAGAGTGTCTTTGACCATGGACCTCTTTAGAGAATTATTGACTAGAGAAGGCATGCCACCAGATCGAATAACACTTACTGCAGTTCTACTAGCACGCAACTATGGATTATTGGTTGATGAAGGAATTGAAATATTTTCCTCAATGGAGATGGAATTAGGAGTAAAACCAGGAGAAGAACATTATGCATGTGTTGTGGAGATGTTGAGTAAAGCTGGTAAGCTCAAAGAAGCCATTGATATCATAGAAACGATGCCATATAGAACTGCCTCTGACATTTGTAGGTCAATTTTTTCTGCATGTGCAATTTATGGAGACTTGCAAATTATAGAAGGAGTTGCGAAGAAAATAATGGATATGGAATCACTGGCATCCTTACCTTACTTGGTGTTGGCTCAAGCATATCAAATGAGGGGTAGATGGGATTCCATGGTTCGAATGAGGAAGGCTGCAGAAAATAGAGGTTCTAAAGAGTTCATTGGACACAGTTGGATTGGAATAAAAAATAATGTGTACACTTTTGCGTCAAATCAATTACAGCATTATGGTGGCAAGGATCTTTATCTGGTGTTGAATTTACTGGTCTGGGAGATGGAGACTGAAGGTCATGTCTAAAAATTGTATAAGCTAAAAAAAAGAGGAAAGAAAGATGTAGCAGTTGGGAAGGAATATAAATGTTGAATTGAATTGAAGTGAGTTATAAACTAGACTGATAGTGCTAGGGGAGGGTGGAAGGAGGCAGAAAATTATATAATTTAGCGGTTGCAAAGTACAAATTGTATCAATACTTTATATTAGTTCTCATAGGAAATTATTTGATAGTATCTACTATCTACCCTGAAAGAAATTATTAATGACACGATACTCTTTTCTTCATTGTTGATCCATCTCAGAATAGGTATAGTTCAATATACTGGAATGTTGACTCGGTTTAAAGCAGATCAACAATAAATGATAGAATTTCACATCACTAATGAAATAAATAAATGATATATTAAGGATTAAATAATGTCTTTTTTTTATCAGAGGATTAAATAATGACTAAATCAATTATTAAGAAAATATTACAAATTCCGGATTTTTTTGTCTCTCCATGCATTCACCTCTGACCTCTCTGTCTCATGCCTTTGTTCATCACTGATTTTGGCTCATGCAGAAATATGATTTGGAGCATAATATTAGGGGCTCATGAATTTTAACAATGTTCTCACATTTGGTATGCATGTGGTGTTTACACCAGGCATATATTCCACACAGCATCACTAAATCTATTTACCTTGACTTCTTTTGATGAATCATAATAAGAGTCTTGTATTAAATAGTCTCGTCAAGTTTTCCTTACCTTACCTAGAGCAGAGAAGTTCGACCTGATAACAATTTGGGGCATTAATTTTATGTACCATAAGAGTTACCTTTCTACTGAGACTATCCTACATTTTCCTTTGACACATACATCCGTTAGATAAAAACAGAACCAACGTTACAGCATACTTCCCATAATTGAGGGAAGAGGCTAAACTACTTTTGACAAATCCATCAAATAAATCCATTTACCTTGACTTTTGAGTTTTGATGATCCAGAAACAGAACAGTCTTGTTCAATATAGTCCATCATGTTTCGCTTGCTTAGAAAAAGAACTTCAACCTGAATAAAGTTTAAACCATCAACTTTATACACCATAAGAGTCACGTTTCTTGTGGGACTATCTTATGTTTCCCCATCGCATACATCTCCATTAGATGATAGCAGAACCAATGTAACAATATACTTCATTTTTTCCTACAACCAAGGGCAAAGGCAAAACTACTTTTGACAAATCTATCTGATGAATCCATTTACATTGACTTCTTTGATAAACCACAAACGATCATGTTCACTATAGTCCCATCAAGTTTCCCTTGCTTATAAGAAAGAACCTCAACCTAGTTATAATTTAAACCGTTGATTTTACACATCAAAAGATAAATGTCACCTTATAGTGTGACTATATTATGTTTCTACATCGCACATATCTCAGATAAAAGCCGAACCAATGTTACAATGTCCTTCTCAGTTCTCACAATCAGGGGCAAAAGGAAGGATACTTTAGTTTTAGGGTAGCCAAACTCTAAGATAAATGAAAGTTCAAAAGAATGAAGGCATATTTAGGGGTGTTTGCATGCGGGTTTGGATTGGTTTTTGAGCTAAAAACTCATCCTGATCTAGATATTAAAACAACTTGTGATTTGGTTTGGATTTATTTTTTTCTTTTAAAAAAAAATATTCAGTCCAATCCGATAAAATGCGGTTTGAATTGAAATGGATGATTCGATTTTCACCAACAATCTTTATTAACATTTTAATCTCTTATTACTAGGTATCAATAGCTTCAAAATTGAACATTATTTTTAAACTAAGCTAAATATCTTTAAGTATTTTAAAAACTTATTTAAGAATAAAGAATATAGAAGATGAAAAAGAAGCATGTCAGTCATTTGATTAATTTGTCCTACAACATAGTTTCTTTTTTCTAAGAAGATAAGAACATATACATTCAAAATCAAAGCTTAAGAGAACTAAGTATATATAATTTTGCTACATTGGTTGAATACATTAAAAAAATATAATAATCTATATGAATTAAAAAAATATTGGCTCGGTTTTGCAAAGATAATGTCATTTTATCATATTTTTTTTCCTAGGAAGGCTCTCTGGTACATTGTATTGGTTGCAAAGAGTGGTAATCATCTTTTGAATAACCCGCCATAAGGTCAATCCGGAAGGTGGCAACTCAATTTTTGGTATCTTTTCCATATTAAACTGTGTGTGTAAAATCTAAAGTTCTGTAATAACTATGAAAAGGAACTCTTTGGTGGCAATGCCTCCAAAATATCCTTAGGTAACAGAAGGATGGAACAACCGCTTTCATGCAACACTGATATAAGTGGCATTCAACTTCTCACCATCTACGATTTCAATTACAACAAATTAATAAAACCGATTCAATAGGGATGATAAAGAGCAAAGCTAGTGCATGTTTATTCAGAGGACATGTTTATCTGATCATACCTCATAAAATTAGTTTAACGCAAAATGGTAACCATTGGAAGGAAATGGAATCAGACCATTTTCAGATTCATCCCTTGATAACAGCGTTCCATCTGACAACCCTATGCTCCATAGCACTCAAAAGATCATGGGAAAATAGTCCACTTGACAAGCTCTTATCTTGTGCATAAAATAAAATCCAAATTGTGTCACCAATAAATCATCAATTTAGTTTACTGTTGTTGGATATTTTTATCTTTTTTATTTAGTGCATTTTACATTTATTTTTTACTCATCTTTTTAATAATGAATTATGATTTATTTTCCTCCATTCCAAAGTCTTAGCTGTTCTGTACTAAAAAAACATTAATTACGTACCCTCAATATTCGGAGCTCCACGTTATGTGGGTTAGGAGATATTATACGTAGTCTTATTTTTACATATGTAAAAAAACTATTTTTGAATTCGAATTCATGACCAAATTAAAAAAAAAAGTCTTAATTGTTGTTGTAATCATAATGATAAAAATTTTCAAAATTTTGATAAATGACACAGGTAAATGTGACTAACCTAGACGTTAAACCCAATTATTATGCAATTGGGGTGACATCTAAAATCTTGACATTTTCCATATCACAATTTGAAACAATCTAACTGAAAAGTAATTGTACCAAATATTTAGTCCTGTTCATACTTATATATATATATATATATATATATATATATATATATATATTATGTCCTGTCAATTATCATGGGTTGGTTGGATACAAATTACTTTTTTTTTACATCTCATTTTTACTTTTTCTCTCTCCAGTGAATCACTTTTTCACTTTCTGATTTTTTTTTTTTTTAAATCATGTATAACAGTATAAGCACGAGTCCACATTCGTTTGAAATAAATATTAATCAGTTGACAGATTCAACAGTAACACCCATTTCACACGCCATGTACTCTCACTTTCATTAATACAGATAAACCACACAACAAAACCACAAAAGAGAGATGTGATTAATCCATTCCAAAATCTGAACACGGAAGAAGGTACAAATTTTACACAAAAACAAAAGTCCACATAATTTGGAACTCAAGATGTCAATAGATGCCGGGTCAAGATGGTATTCCTGTTTCAGTGTACCTAGCTCCTCGATCGACTTAGATGCCCACGTGGATGAGGACATGAGAGGGGCCCACTCAAACCACCAGCTCTCTCACAAGACAGTTCTCTCACCCTTCCAGCTAAAGTGTTCTAAAAACAAAAACACAGATAATGTTTTTTAAAAATAATTTCACACAAATGACAAAACTCATTGTCAAGCAATCTTTTTCTTTTGATTTTAGAGGGAAAAAAATAGTTTTTGTATTTATAAAAAATAAACAAACAGGTCCATATTTTCTGATAAGAATAACAAATTGTTATTAGTATTAAAGAAGAAAAAACCGTTTGATTCTTTTCTTGATTCATCATTTAATCAATTTTATTTAAAATTTAAATCCGATAGAATTTTCTTCATTCATCATTCAATCAATTTTATTTAAAATTTAAATCCGATCCAATGCAATTTAAAATGATTTATACTAAATCCATTTTCAGTTTTAGTCTTACTTTTATCTTTCTTTGAAGAAAATATAAACTGTTATACAACTTAATAATTACGTACTCAAATGTTTATTTAAACATTATCTTTAATTAAATATTTTTAAAATAAATATAAATTATTTGATAATTTTACAAATATATAAATTCAAACGATGAATTTGGAACAAGACAGATCTCACTTCTGCACCTGGGCCTTTTCGATGATGCAGTGTAATTATCTGGAAAAGGAACTTTATAAATGAAAGAAATTGAATTTTGTACAATTTAATACATTACAAGTTACATGAATTTATAGAATCCATTCAAAAGCCAAAATTAGAAGTATCCAACAGCAATAGCTACCCAAAAAGGTTTAGATAGTATCTAAAGATATAACCTTCTAAAAGCCGTTAGCTGATCACTGGATTATATGGTTATAATAAACAATAAATGTTACAGTACTTCATTGGCCCTGATGTAAAATGATAGTGAACAGTAACCTTACTATACACATGCATACAAACTGGTCTAAGATTTTGCATGAGAATAATCCTTCCATCTAGTGACTCCAGATCTAAATGTTCTCCGCAACACATTGATCCGTTCAGTCAAGATAGAATCTTTTAGATTTTCCATTTCAGCGTGTTCCTTTTCCATCAACAGCTCCAGATTGTCAAAATGTTTAACCTTGCGTAGCATTTTCTCAATCTAGTTAACAAATAAGCAAAGAAAAAATAGTTAATCCCTAAATACCTGAACCAGAGTAATTCGGCTAGAGCTAGGAGTTGAAGATATTAAAAATCATGAACTAGGAACCTGTGCTTCAATTATAGTTGCTACTAACTGTTCAATCTCTCTGTCTTCCTGATCTGCCAACAACTTTGCTCGTGCAGCAGCAGCTCCAAGAGCAGTTGCAGTGGCAGCTCTTACACGCAGTGTAGAAGGTATTTCTGCAAGAGCAAGCTCAGATTAAAGGTGACATGCAGCAATACTCCATACACAATGTATATCCACAAATATATATTAACAAACGATACCCAAATATATATTTATTAGTGCAGTCCTTTTACCTATTCCCTTTTTCTCAATAGTTTTCCACTTCATCCTCAAGTTTTATAGTTCATTTTAAGTAAGCAATCCTTTCCTAAAATGGATTGCTCAAAAAATCAAATAGGAAGTGATTCCTATCTGGAAATAGGGAGACAATTTTGTTATTGAAAAACTGGAAAGAGATAAAAAAGAGAGCATAATGCTCCCAAGCTATCTCTCATAGCTCAGGCTTAGTGAAGAAAAACAAAAAAAGCATCAAAATCCCACATAACTCACTCTTAACCTTTTACATCAGATTCACCTTCTCCACCCTCAAACTAACTCTCAACATCACATAATACTCCTTACCAACTCACTTGGTGCTTTCTAACCAGTTTTTGTTGCCTTCGGCCTATGCAAATACACTTGCAAAAAGCCTTGGTTTTGGCTTAGCTAATTGAGGAACGTAACTTCTAGGAGCTCAATCCCATAAAAATCCCTAAAATGCACCATCACAAGGTACTGGGTCAAACATTCATCTAACAAGGAACATGAACTCACCACTGAGTAATCATTGCCGTCCATAAGATGGTTCCCTAATTTAATAATGTCCACCTAATTAAACAAACTAATTTACTGACAAATTAAAGTAGTATTGTAAGTATTAAGAAGTGTAACATGCAAAACAGCATAAGTTATGAAGAAAAATGATGGACAAGTATCATCATCATCATCGTTATTTATATAACTTGCATTTGAAGGAGCCAATAATTTTTTTCTTCATGTATCTAGGAAACTAGACAAGTTTTGGGGGATGCAAATTTACTTAAAAGTTATAGGATTTGTCAAAAAGAATATCATCTTAATGTACACATACAATAGAAAATACCTGATAGAGAGGACCTCTCCATCTCTAAACCTTCTTCACCCTCAAGAGCACTGTCACAGATAATAACAAGTATCAGAACCGTATAAAGTGAAGCCTCAATTTAAGATTAAGTTACTATCCAGCAAAATCTGATTAATGAAAACAATAGGTTTAGGGATAACCTTGCTGAATAATCCTCTTCAGCATCAAATATCTCCCTTGGACACAAATCCTCATCACAAAGAGCTGAAACAGCTGCATCAGCTGCAGCAGCTGTGATATGAGGGTCAACCACATTAGAGATCAGTCCCACCTAATTCAAAACACCATAACCCTTGGTCATACCGAAGGAGGTGAAAGCAAATAACTGATTCACACACACATCTTTATTTTCAAAAAAAAAAGAGTCAAAAACCAACCAAAATGTAGATATCATAATGAATGAGGTTCAAATGACATCAATATTCATATGTTCTTTTGTGTTATTTTCCCTGCTCAATCAATATATACTAGAGATGTAACAGCCAAAGAAGCATCTGCACAGTGTGCACAGGCATGAGCCTTTCAGTGAAAATAGATATGTTATACCAGATAACTCTACAGAATGTCAGCAAAAAGGGAATGCAGCCAGATTTGAAAAACTATAACTTGTAATCATAACAAAGGAAATAAAATTCAAGATTATCTCTTACCTGATTCATTAGCGAACTGCTGGAATCTGAAAGGGCAGCAACACGCTGTCTTTTTGAAGGACTTTCCTTCACAGCATCTCCGTTCTGCTCATTTTCATTTGTAAGCTCAGGAGTCTGGTCCTTTGTCTTTGAAATTTCTTGGTTGTCAGATGAAGATGATTGAACTTGTTTGGCATTGTTCACGATGCCATTAGCACCGTTAATGTTAACATTTTTGTGAGCAGGGCCCAACATGAGCTCCCCAAAGGGCAGCTCAATGAGTTTCGAGATACAATCAAGTTTGGTCTTGGTCTGAACACTTTGAGCAACAAGCTCCCAATCATCCCCATGCTTCAAAACAGATTCTAAAAGGAGAAGAGTTTCAGCCTCAGTCCAGACAGTGTCATGTTTGCCACTATTTTCACTTGACTCAGTCAATACAAAATCCTCTGCAGACCTTTTCTCCCCATAATTCCCACTTTTGAAACAATTTGCACAAATAATAAAATCATCCTGCCATGATACATAAAAATAGAATAACTAACAATGATACTAGTTCAGAAATACCAGCAAAACACCAGATAGAAAGATCAATGTCATGGGATATGATAAAACTTACTCTCAAGAGGCAGAAAAAAAGGAGTTAAATCACCAATATAAATTTAACTTAAAACATATTCTGTGACCATAGGGGCGTTAAATGAAATCAATCAATCAACTCCATTTTTTAGCAGATGAATATAATATATATGTGTTGCAAAATAATGTCAAAGATATAGCTTTACTAATTGTATTAGGATATATATGTAAATAACCAGTTATTCAACCGGTATTAGTTAGTTAGACATTCTGTTAAACTGTTAGCTCTTAGTTAACAGTTAGTTACTACTGTCCTAAGAGCCTACATAAGCTCTACTTGTAACCTTTTTTTCATTTGAGTAATGATTAAAACAAAACTCCACTTTCTGTTCTCAGACTCTCTCAATTTCCTTTCTCTTAGAAACTCTTTCAAATTGTAATTAGGAGGAAATAATAAGAGTGAAAATGGTTTACAAATATATACGAGGCAGAAAAAAATATCCTCAATTCAGAGTAAGTGAAATGAAGAATTATCCTGCAATCCTCAAAATCCCTCCCATATTCACTTCTATGAGCATTAAGTTCATCATCTTTATCCCCCTTCCAACCCCTATTATACATGCCAAGTAATGTGATAACACATAAAAAAGAAAAAAAAAAAAAAAAAAAAAAACAATAACCTGTGTACATCGGTAATGTCCAGAACCACATTTGTGACCGCAGAGCCCACAGTTCCCCTCTTTCTGCCTAATCAAATCACCATAAACATCAGAGTACGAGGCCAGCGGCGGCAATTGGAGAGAAACCCCACTCGCATTGCCGCCACTCTTCCCATTGCGAGGCAGCAGCATAGGCTTCAACGAATTTGGCGTCGCCGCGACTCGAATCCCACTGGGGGCGCCTTCTTCGAACCGAACCTTGCAATGCTCCTCCTCCACATCCTCTGCGTCCGCACCGGAAGAAGGTGGTGCGGTGCCGTAGTTGATCAAGCCCCAATGCTCCAAGAAGAGGAAGACCTTGTGAAGGAACGTGACGTCGCCCACGAGCGACTTTCGCACCTCGGTGAATGTGAGCTTTCTGGAGGGCTCTTCTCTGAACTTGTTGATGATGAAGTCTCGGTACTCTTTGTATATCTTCGGGCTTCGCGATATCGAGCTTCCGTCGAAGTATTCCTTGAATGCTGCCCTCTCCGTTTCGTGAATTTCTTCCCACGTGAACCATCCTGCCAAAAACGACGCCGCTTAGATTCGTTCAAACTAAATTAGGGTTCAGAGAATGCTTGCTTACTTGAAGAGCTTGGGATGGTGTAGAGTTCCAGTTCGGAATCTGAATCCGGCTGTGAGTTAGGGTCTTTCGCTACTTCCATGGCGCTCTTTCGTCACTTCGGGTGTTTCTCCCGCGTCGCCGGAAATTACCAGGGACAATTCTAGGTTTTGTTCCGAATGACAAAGAAAACTCGAAAAGTTTTCATTTTTTTTTCTTTCGTTGTTTTTGTTTAGTTATTGGGCCATCTCGGTCAGGCTGACCCGTTAGACTGTTTCCAACTCCTATTTTGCTACGTTCAAGCCCTATAATTCATGTCCTTTTTTTTTTTTTTTTACTTAAAATACTTCTGATAGAAACAAGTTTCCATTGGTTAAACTCTTTTTGTAAATACTAAAAGTATCCTTGAGAAAATCTTACTCTTAAGTTGGATAAGATTACTATAGGTGTTAAAATTCCTTTTTGAATAATTAACATAATTTCATATTGAGACTTGAATTCAAAACTATTGGTCAGTTAGAAAACCTTGTACCATTTGCTCTGAGCATTCAATGTTTATTTATTAAGAAAGTTTCATGTGTTCTAGTAATTTTTTTAAAAAAATGAATTTTTACTTTTGTTGTGATCATAATTAATCCGGTAAGTCACCTTTTATGAAGTCAATTGTAGCAAGGATTAATATAAAAAAACGTCCATTTTTCTATATTGGTTAGAACAAATGTAAAAAAAAAAATCTATTTTTTTAGAACGACTTTAGTCACAATTCATGAGTAATCTAAAAAAAATTATAAAATGATAAGCTTAAATTAACTTTTGATTTCTATAATTTTATTATTGTACAATTTTTTATCCTTTAAAAATATTTTTTTGCATAGCTGGTGTTTGACATTTTTAAAATTTAGTAATTTGGGTTCACCATTAATTTGGTGGCAAACTTTTTAACATAAATTGTTACCATCTAAGTGATGATGATGTGACATTAATCGCATGACACTCATAATGTGTCACAGGGACCGTAATTTGTATCATCAAATGTCATATAAGTATATGTGTCGAATAATCATGTTAGTGTGGTACTGACACATCATTACATCGATGTTATATCAATCATTTTTATTAAAAAAAGATAATAAACTTATTTGTAAAAACTAAAATTACTAAATTTTAAAAATATAGAGGATCAAATTTGCAATAATTTTTTAAAGGGATCAAAAGTATACAATTATGAAAGGATTAAAAGTAAATTTAATATAATAAATAATTTGGCATTCTTTTAAGAGAATAATTTGGCATTTTAGAAAGCTAAAAAGAAAAAGAATATATTAAATTATAATGTTAGGCCAACGCCAACCTTACTTGTCCTAATTCCATTCTTTATCCCATGTTAGTTTCGTCCATTCATAGAAAATTCACATTATTTTAACTATATAAAAATCTATCCAATAATAATAAAATATTAGGAAAAAATGTGCCAATCAATTATTTAGCTTTTCCTCCGAAATAATAACTTTGAAGATAACAACAATCTAGAATCCTACGTGGTCCAACGACAAGGATAACATCTTCAAAGGTTTTTATTTGAAACTTTTAGCCACCTTCATCTCATGCCCATGCCAATCCCCCCACGAAAGACAACAACTAATAAAGACGATAAGTACGTGTGGTGAGTGGAACTTGAACTTCTAATCCCTCCTTCCATTATAACTCTTTCCTTCTTTGGTCCATTTTACCAATCAATGCAAGCTTTCGTTTGCTTGTAGCTATCTAGCTTCTAGTTCTAGCCCCTTCCTTTGTGAACTTTTTTTGCTTATAGAAGAATATGGCATCCTGGTTATTGGGAAGGTCTAGTAGGATCTTAATTCATCAACAAAACCACCTTCACAAGAACAAGAAGTACTTGTCCCTCTTGTTAGGACCATTTCTTAACTATAATAGCTCTTGCTCCTCTTTTCGATCAACTGAGCCATTTAGGTTCCGTGATGCATTACCGGGTAAGAACTCGTCACCTACCCTTTTCCGCTTCTCGCGTCATGAATCAACCAAAGCTGAGGCACAATTGGAATTGGAGCAAGATGTCACCGAGGATGACCCTAATCAGGTACGTAATTACTATTAGTGAAACCAATAGTTTTTTTTCTATAGACAATTCTATCTTAAGACACGGTTTAATGCACTTCACTTTAAGTGGAAATATAAACCTTGATTCACTATGTTAATGTTGTAGGATAAATCTATTCTACTAGACCTAATTCAGTCGGTGGCGTTAATTAAACTAGACGACTTTAATTAACAAGTTATCATTAGAAATTGGTAGAGTTAAGAGTCTGTGAGACCTTTAAATTGATGGATCAGTTCTTTTTATTTCCCTCGTTATTTATTTCAGGGGCTTAATGAAATTTTAAGTTCCTTAATAATTCGCGATTTTTTTTTTTTACTTCAAATGATACTCTTAAAAAAACATTTTTATATGTTCTTTTAATTATTTTATTTAATCTTTTTAAATATCGTGAATTTCTGATTTGATCCTTACGAGCTTCCTGTCTCCCATAAGAGAACAAAGGATAAATTTTTCATATTAGTAGAGATCCAATAAAAAAATTGATAATATTTAGAAAAACTAAATAAAAAGTTTTTTTTTTAAAAAAAAACAGACATATCATTTAATAAATTATTTTATAAAAATGCTCTTACAAAATTTAAAATAACATGTTAAATAACAAATCATTATTTAGAGATGGAATACTTAATTACTGTATTTTCGTTCCAAACCTACGATAGAAAAGTCATCTTAATTGAATTAAAGTTTGTAGCCTTTAAGTTTGAGTTAAACATTTTTTTTTTTTGTTATTCAACTGGCCTAAATCTCGAAGGAAAGAACTACAAGGAAAATAAAAGTGAGATAATAACCAGGGATGGAGCGGCAAAACCGCAGAAGTGAAAACTATATGTTCCAAAATATTGAACGACTAATTATATATGAAATACAGATCTGTGATAACAACTTGTTTATATTTTTTTCTCCTTAAAATCTTGATTTGATTTCACGGGTAAATCAATTCTTTTGGAACCTAGGGTGGAAATTTTTTCAAGTTTTACAAAAATTGTAAATTAAAAACATTATTGGCGTGATCATGACTGAGGAGTGAGGACAAGAGGAAGCACGTTTGGATAAAGAAAAGAAAATAAAAGTAACGATATATTTTATTTTATTTGTTAAAGAGATAAAATTATTTTATAAATAAAAATATTACTTTTATTCAATTTATTTTTTTTATTTTTTCTCTCTCACTTTTTTTGTCTAATCAATCATAATAGAACTTTTTATAGTTAGTATGAAATTTATTTTACATTATAAATTAGAGTGAAATTTTTTTGTTACATCTTTCCTTTCCTTATTCAACTAAAAAAGAAATATAAACCCCCATTAATTAATTAATATATCATTCCGCTGTCATTTTCCTTCTGGAAATGTTGAAAGCAACGTATCATTACGATTGACAATGCAACGCATTATTTTAATTAAAACATAACACGTGATAAAAATTAAATTTATGTCTTAAAGTTAAAGTATTATATTGAAAGGTACACGTGATAATACCTACTCCAAGGTATTATCCATTCACAAATCACTTATTTTTTTTAGATTTAAATTAATTCTTTAATATTACAAATTAATTAATAAAAATACTAAATTAGAGTTTTAAATTATTTTGGCATGACCTCTTTTGACCGGATGCAGCCTGGCTGGCGATAAGTAGGAGTGATCTAAAAAACCTTGCAAATTGACCAACTAAACTATCGAAATTTTTTAGTTTATTTTTCTTCAATTTATTTAAACGTCATTTATATTGAATATTTATTTATTTATATAAAAAATAATTTTTAAAATTTTATATAAATAAGTAAAAAAATTGTGAATGGTCGGAATAGTTTGAAGTGTACCTAACTAAATAGGAATACCTAACTAAAAAACTAGGGTTGAATTAGCAACGTGCTAGTTTGAGGTATACCTATCGATATGCGATGTGTATTTGACTTAGACCAGCAATGTGACATCTCCGATAATATGGATGTTTTATATTTTTCAATTTTTCATTTCCAAAAATAGTAATACTTATCTATTAACTTAATTTAAAATATTCCATAATCTTAACCCACTAAATCTTAATGATGAATATACAGCGGGTACTTGTTTCAGAAACTAAAATATTCCAATGTTGTTGTTGCCTTATTCCCCGAGATTAATTATTTAATTATGCTTCTCACAGATACAGGTCATTGATTTTCCTGGAGGGAAAGTTGGATTTACTTCTGAAATGAGATTCATTTCCGAGTCTCCTCAGAAAAGGGTGCCCTGTTATCGTGTTCTTGATGACAATGGTGAGATCGTTAAATACAGCAACTATGTACAGGTATCTCAGTTCAGCTATGTCAGTAACCAAAATTTGACTTTAGCACTGTGATAGAGTAGTGTATTAATATTATATTTTTCTACAATACTTTAAAAATAATGTATATTGTGTATAATACTCTAAAAGAGATAAAAAGTACTACAAAGTGACAATTTATAAAAAAATTACATATATAATCATCCAATTACAAATTCCTATTTATGATACGTTGGTTCACTTTTACCATAACTGTTTTACATTATAAATATATAGTCATTAAATTCATTTTTAGAACATAAAATTATTTAATAATTTTATTTTACAAGTAAGAAAGATTAGTAGAAAGATTTTATGCAAGAATTTAGAATAATTTTTGGCAATATAATGCATGAAACACATCACATGGGGAGTTTATTAGTTTATTACTTATCATTGGCTTGGCATTTGCATAACTAACTGATTAATTGTTGAATAATGTGTGGAGGATAATTGAACAGGTTAGCAAGGAAATGGGTGTGAAGATGTATTCTGACATGGTCACTCTTCAAACTATGGACAGCATATTCTATGAAGTGCAGAGGCAAGGTAGAATTTCCTTCTACCTCACCCAAATGGGGGAAGAAGCAGTTAACATTGCATCTGCTGCTGCACTTTCTCCTGATGACATCATATTTCCTCAGGTTTGCCAACAATAACGCCTGGTCATGTGCATGTTCAACTCTTATTATTATTATTATTATTATGCTATTGTGGATCTCTAATGAGAAAACAGGAAAACTGAAAGTCCAAAATATTTCAGATTCAAGTAGCCTAACTTTTTCTTCACTAATAAATAAGTGAACAAAATGAAAAGAAAAATAATGTAGCAATATATTCCTCAAAACACTTTTTCAAACTGGCACGGACTTAATGCGAAGCAGTCAGGGTGACTTTTTCTTATTCTTATATAAGTGGACAACAACTTAAATATGTCCCCAACAACTTAATGAAAAAATAAGGAAAAGTTACTACAAAGTCACTGAAACCATTTCCATTTTAAACACACTAGTTGAATTTTATTGAAAATTACAAAATTTTAAGAGTCTTTCTTCTCATTTACTGAGCTCAACTTATGATCATGTAATTTTCATTGTGCTACAAAGAACATGGCACTAGGGAGAAATTATTATATAATTTAAAACTGTCACATGTCTATGGTTCTGAGTTCTGACTGATTTTTATGACACATAACCCAGTTTTACAATTTATCAATTATGTGTCATGTGGAAACGGAGCATGTAATAATTTAGTTGTTAGCATTCACAAATGAACAAATCTATCTCCGGCTGATACATGTTTGTTGATAATGAGAATCTGCATCATCATGTTTTCACTGGCAGTACCGAGAGCCTGGAGTTCTATTGTGGCGTGGTTTTACACTGCAGCAATTTGTTCATCAGTGCTTTGGAAACACACACGATTTTGGAAAAGGCAGGCAGATGCCTATACATTATGGTTCTAACAAGCACAATTACTTCACAGTGTCATCCCCCATTGCGTAAGACATACTCACCATAGTCTAGAACATGTTTCAATCATTGCAATTAATAATTAAATTGTTAATTGGTGACTTGCTTTCTGAACAAGTTAATGTTGTTTGGCAATAAATTCAGAACACAACTTCCTCAAGCTGTGGGGGCTGCTTATTCCCTTAAAATGGATGGGAAAAGTGCATGTGCAGTCACTTTTTGTGGGGATGGTGCCACCAGTGAGGTTAGCGGTGATAAACTATCTCTCTCAATTAACTAGTATAAAATGGAACACCACCATGCTGATTGCTATTATCTGACAACATCAAACATTGCAGGGAGATTTTCATGCTGCTATGAATTTTGCAGCAGTCATGGAGGCTCCTGTTGTTTTTATCTGTCGTAATAATGGATGGGCCATCAGTACACCTGTAGAAGACCAATTTCGAAGTACTCTTTCATTTCATTGTTTTTTGTCACACTCTTTTTCTTAAAAATTATTTTACTCCCTCCATACCCGTTTCGATATCTGATTAAGCTTTAGACCTTATTTGGATTAACTTCTCAATAAGTACTTATGAGTTAAAATTAGCTTGAAAGTTGAAGTTATATAACTTACAAAGAAACTTAATTCATTTTACCTTATTATTTTTTTCTTCTATAAATATTTATTGAGAAGTTCATCTAGTGTACTCTTTATTTGATCAAATATATCAAGTTCAAGTCTATCAGAAGCATTGAAAACATATGTTAATTTTTTCCTGTTTGGTTAGGTGATGGTATTGTAGTTAAAGGTAAAGCTTATGGCATCTGGGGTATCAGAGTAGATGGAAATGATGCTCTTGCTGTTTATAGTGCAGTTCACACTGCTAGAGAAATCGCTATAAGAGAAAAAAGGCCAGTTTTAATTGAGGTGCATTGAGTTCCCTTCATGCTAAGATGATCATTGTTTGATACCACATCATTTTAGTGTTCAGCAATCTTATGCTAATTGTTATGTAACTTTCAGGCTCTCACTTATAGAGTAGGACATCACTCTACATCTGATGATTCAACTAAGTACCGGGGAACTGATGAGATTGAATATTGGAAGATGGCAAGGAATCCTGTGAATCGATTCAAAAGATGGGTAGAAAGGAATGATTGGTGGAGTGACAAGGATGAATTGGAGCTTAGAAGCAGTGTTAGGAAGCAGGTAAATTTTATTTTGCATATTGCATTTTAATCCACCTTTGTACACACGATACACCAACTTGTTCAGTTGTTATGACATTTTGTTTTGGGATTTATGTTTCTTTTCTACAGTTAATGCATGCGATTCAGGTGGCAGAGAAAGCACAAAAACCTCCACTTGAGGACTTGTTTAATGATGTCTATGACCAATTGCCATCAAACCTTCAGGAGCAAGAGAGACTACTTAGAAAAACCATCGAGAAGCATCCCAAAGACTACCCTTCTGATGTTCCTTTGTAGATATTCCCAATTCAAAAAAAGGAATTGTATTAAATCTAACAGTCAAAATATAAAATGAAAGGATTGGATGCCCTGTTCTTATCTTTTATTTTGATGCTTCCTATGCTATTCTCCATTAAATTAGTTCCACAATAATCTTACCTAAAAGTAACATTTCAATATAACATTTAGCCCTTGGAATCAAGTTTGAAACGAAAACACTTGAAACAAGATAAGTTCATAGATCAATAAAAAAATGCACATACGATTGCCATTGAAGATAAAGTTATCATTCATCAAGAAGCTGATAAACTTGGGTAGTACACTGTACACACAGATTAGTTATTTTGGTTCCATAAAAAAAGATTGACTATACAATGCGATGTATTTGTTTTTCAAATGGAAAGGAACCTCGACAAGTGTATTAGGTGATTTCATATACTAATTAAAATGGTAAGGGATCCAATTTCACTTTTAGAATGAAGGGTGGTGTTGTGCATCTGAGGGGGTAAACGCCGGCACAATTTCACAAACACAATTGTAATAAAAATTATATAAATGATGTGTATAGAAATTAAACTCCAAGAATAATCCAAGTATCTATGTGCTCAATTTAGGCACCCTGGCCTTTGAAGATGCACAAAATAGTGCTCCATAGTTTGTGTTGCCTATAAATATAAAAATGCAATTATTGTATCAGGGCCTATCATTGCAGAATATTGCTAAACGGATAAAGCTAATAATTTTTGTTTGTTTGATACTCCTTCAAGTTTGTTGTTTTTCTGACAGGAATGATTATTGAGTGGGTCAACGCTAAGAAGGGGTAAGGAAATATAGCATAGTTTAAATAAAGCTGAGAAATGACAGATTCAAATAATAATTTACCAGTGAAGAAAGAAGAGAATCTAGAATCTTGAAAAAGCATGTCCAAGCAAATAGTAACCAAAAGCTGTCTTCAAGATCCTCGTACTCTTCCTCTGTTGGCACTGTTCAAGGCGGCATAGTGTCCTTCTATTCATGTTCTCTCTCCGAATATCCTCAAGAATATTATCTCGGTATTGTCCCAACCCTCACATTGAGAGAAAGAAGACTAATGTTGCTGTTTTGGACTAGACAAGGGAAGTGCATGCTTCTGTCCTTGATTCAATGGACCATCGTTTCTCACTCTTCATTGCAACACTTTTCACGTTATTATGTGCATTTCTGTATAACCTCATTTCATGTCAACGTTTACTCAAGGTTTAACATCATCATCACAGCGCTGCTTGGAGCATAGAATAATTAATATTCGAGTATGAGTATGGATAGCCCTCCAGCTTCTGCATCTTACGTAGTGGTTGCATGTGATGCCACTAGGGAGCGCACTGAACACGAGATCAAACTCGTTGTTGATCATGTTCGGGCCAGGCGTGTCTTTCTCTCTTCTGGTGACAAGTTGCTTGTGCTATGTATCTTGCATAAGGTGTCTCACCCTAGAAAGTGTTATTGTGCTACCTTGTTTTACTTGTTCTATCAAATGTTGATCTGCATCAGCATCAGTTTGTGTATATATGGAATGCTATAGTGATATAGATATAGATATATAAATTGTTCCTTCAATTAAGGTGCTGATTACTTGCTGCATGACTATTCTGTTCCTCCTTTTGGATTGACAGTGGGGTACCCGACATTAGCATGTCCCGAGTCTTTTGCTGCTGGAACCAACTTTCGTGCAATGGAGGATGAAGTCAAGAAAAAAGTTGATGCATATGCAACTGAGCTTTTGTCAAGTTATGAAGATTTTGAAAGTGAAGGGGTAAATTATTTAAGTTCTAGACCTTTGCAATTACTCTTAGCAAATGCATGCCTAGTAATTGTACAGAGATAAGAATATATATTAGTAACTCGGACTCCTAAATTGGTAAGAGGCAAGTAGCTTGGGTCCTTTTTTAAGTATATGTTAAGGGTCGATCTCTGGATATGTGAATAGAGCCGCACATGTGGGGAGAAGAGTTTTTTTTTTAATTGGTACTTTACTTTAAAGGATTAGTCTCATGACTTTAGGTTATAAAAAAAATTTACTGTAAAAAAAAATTGGATACTCAAGTTGGTATAAATCCGTACTATTTGGGTATGCATCAGATGTAGTTCCTCAATTATTTTGATAAATAAAAACATTATCCTTTGACTCTATGTTCTCGACCTCTCAATTTGTCACTGTGAGTGTTGAGTTTAACTCATTCCAAATCTGTTATTGTGAATCATCTGAAAGATGAATGAGATTATTTTAAGGGATCAACTTTAATGAAATTGCTAATCTTTTTTTATGATGAACTATATATAAATTAGAAGCAAGTCTGATGAACAAAGAAATGATTAGATTAAAAATGTTAAAGTTGATATCATAATTATGTTTAGGTGTTATAATAAAGTCAAGGAGATTTAGTTTAATTGGTTGAGGAGAATAGACGAATTATTGTAATTCCTGACAATGTTTTCTAGTCTTACCTATTAAAAAAAATTATTGTTGAACATTTACTCATTATAGTTTTTATTATAATTTTTTTGTTACGTCGAAGAATTTATTTTTTTTAATTGTTATATTTATTTGTGTGTGTTTTTAACATTTATACAATTTACTCATGTTTAATTATATATAATTCTGTAATTTATTTATGTATATTTTTTAAAATTTACGTATCCATATTCTCAATTTTTAAAAAATCCCGTTACCTATATCTGGTACCGTTTAAGTATCCGTATCTATGCAATGTAGGTGACTATAATATTACATAACCTTAGAGAGAATGTTTTCAAGTGCTATTATATTTTCTAAGTAATATCCGCTTGTGAATAACCATATTATTTCTTGCATGTGACACATGATTAATTTCCATTAGTTAGTCCTCTAATAAGGATATACTACCAAATAAATTTGTCAAATCCTAATGTGGCAATAGGCATATCTAGTAGTGGATATATGAAACTTTGTTTCAATTTTGTTTCCCAAATAATAAAATTTCATTTTTCTTTGTTTCCTATTTAGTTCTTCTTATGGTTTTCAACTTTATTGGGTTAATTTGAACAGACATCTTCGGCGAGACCTGAGGCACCACCTTAACACGATGCCATGCAAGGTTGCATTGGTTAAAGATGACTTGTCTCTGGATATCTGGAGATCTCATTATGTACATGAGACAAAGATCACAGAAACAAAATGTGTATATTCTTTGTCAAAGTTTGTGTCGCTAGCAGATTGTCATAGTGTTGAAGACATTGAGCATTCTATTATCTCTTGCAAAAGTTATCCTCATTCTATATTTTCTTCTGGTAGCTCTAGTACGATTAGGAGTTCAACAAAGCAGTCATCATATGGTAACAGGTCACGGGAGAACAGTTCCTTATCAGATTTTGGATCTTCTTCTAAGCAAGATAGATCAGGTCAGCAAGCCTGTTAAATATTTTTTAACCATGTACTTAATTACACTTCAGCCTGTCTTATAAGTCTTAGGATTTCTGCACGCAAGCTTTTCTTGTAGTGGTATTGAATCATTGTGTTTGGAAACTAACATTTATCACTGGCTTGTCTGGAAAATATAAGCATATAATTTCTTTTCGAAACTGTTTTTTATGCATGATTCTCATTCCTTCTTGTGGAATATTATAATATGTTATTTGGTTGCTTGGGTGGTGTCGAATGGAATATAGATTCCAGTCTATTGCTGAGAAATGTGTAGAATGATAAATAATCAATTAATTGCATTTCCTTCCATCTCATACCTCCTAAATTGGACAAAGAAAAATAGAAATATCAGTTCGAAATTGAGATTTTTCTGGCTGTCATATGAAATGTCTCTGCAGTTTCTAGTTTCTTGTAAAGTTGGTTAAAAGCTGCTTTTGTTTAGGAATAGCTAATTGTGGGCTAATAATGCTTGCTTTTGCAGCTTAGTCGTGATGTCTTTTGCATTTATGCTCAGTCCGATTGTTTGATCTTGAATCTTGATGTTTCAGTCTGATAGTCTAATCTAATGTGTCAGTTCGATAGTATGATGTTCAGTTGTCCAATAGTCTGAAGTTTAGTCCTATAATTATGTTTGGTCTTTTAACAGAATCAAAGGGAAATTAATGTTGATTTGAAACAAGCAATTGGACATACTTCTAATTCATATAATGCCTTTTCCTTTCTGTGCTACTTTTGTACATACTAGAGACTGTAAAGGCATATTCATTAAGCATTTGGATTGGTGGAAACAGGAAACTAACTCAAATGTTTGATGCATTTTGAAGTTGAAAATTGTAAAGCAATCCATCTATGGTCCAATGATTGGTGGGAACTGCAGTTTTCCCTCACTATGTATTCAAGTTGGTTCTTTGTAATAAATGAGAGTTTTAGCTGTCATGCAGGCATAAGCATCAAAGGAGAACGTAGGCTAATTACTTCTCAGATTGACCAAAACAAAATCAAAGTGTTTTTCTGCCAAAACATTCAGATGCACCGCTTCTTTGTACTGGCTGTGGTACAAGAACCGAGTTGTCTATCAAGGAGTCAATGAGGTTCAGCTATTCTGACATTCAAAATGCAACAAATGATTTTCAAAGGATAGCTTATTAGGTGAAGGTGGATATGGTCACGTATATAAGGGTGTTCTTAAAGATGGACAGCAAATTGCAACAAAGGTAAGGAAAGAAAAGAAAGTTCACAGGGGTTTTCTGAATTTCATTCGGAGGTGTATGTCTTAAGTTTTGCTCGACACAAGAACATAGTGATGCTGTTGGGTTACTAGTACTGTTGCAAAGAAAAGAAAAACATCCTGATTTATGAATATATTTGCAGCAAGTCTCTCCATTGGCATTTATTTGGTAGGTTGCCTTTAGTTTATTTCTAACATATCTTATGCTTCAAGTCTCAAAAATTACATTTTATATCCACTAAGGTTTATTTTTCGTGAATCTGGGAAAACATTTTTGTAGAAAATAATGAAGCTGTTCTTGAGTGGCACCAAAGGTATGCCATCGCCATTGGGACTGCAGAGGGATTGCGTTTTCTACATGAGGAATGCGGTGGTGGTCCTATTATTCATCGGGACATGCGACCAAGCAATATTATTCTTCAGCCATGATTTTGTTCCCATGGTAAGGTAGCACAAGTTAAGGTTCATGGAGAGTGTATAAAACAGCTTTGGTTTGACAACATTCACAGTACTCGGCCTATGTTTGGTTTACAATTTAAAAAACCATCTGAAGATAAGAGAAGGAATATTATAAACAATCTTATTCTTACATATACAAAGAGATTATTTTCGGATTCTAACTTATCTGTTAAAAGACCTTCTAACACCATTGAATTAAAAGTTACGAATTCCTATTATCATAAAATGTGCATAGAAATATGTGTTTGTTCAACGTTAAACCAAACGCATCTTAAGAATAAAAAAATTTGTTGCTTCTAAATTAAAAATACTTTTGAGCTCTCCCAATTTTAATCTAAAGATGTAATCAGTATTCCCATCTTTTATCATCTTCCTGAGAGGCTTCTTTTTGTATTCACATTTCCTTTACACATGCAACTCATTTACCCATTTGATGACAATAGGGAATGTGTGCTTTCAATTAAGTGGTGCTATAAATGCAGCTAGGTGACTTTGGCATTGCCAAA
Source organism: Glycine tomentella (assembly GCA_007407185.1). NCBI lineage: Eukaryota > Viridiplantae > Streptophyta > Magnoliopsida > Fabales > Fabaceae > Glycine > Glycine tomentella. The sequence continues at coordinate 2,167,688 of PYAF01003999.1, read as the reverse complement.
TGGAAGACTGGTGATGATACTCTACAAACAAGGATAATGGGCAGATTAGGGTGAGGATTTGTTCAAGATTGTTATTACTAACTAGCCAGATCATATAATTTGGAATTTCCAAACTTAAAAGTATAGCTAAAATAAATAAACAATTTTTGTTTTTGCTATTGACTTATTGTAGATACCTATTGTAGATACCTTGCTCCTGAGTATGCTGAAGAAGGATTAATTGTTTCTGTGGGAACATGTGTATTCTTATGGCATTATTATGTTACAATTGATATCAGGGCGCCAGCTGGTTGGCAATTCCAACAATCCAGAACAACAACAATCTCTCCGACTATAGGTAACTTCAATTGTTTGTCTTTAGATATTTTCAAAACTCTTCCATGTCCATAGAAATTAAGAAAAATTTATTATTATTATTATTATTATTATTATTATTATTATTATTTTATGACTGACCTTGATAAATAATGTTACATGTGGAAACATTTAGGCTGAGCCAATGATAGAGAAGTTGGCTTTACATGAACTGTTTGACACTCGTCTAGGGGGATCATATGACACGTATGAACTCTACCTCATGGCTAAAGCAGCATACTTATATTGATAGATAGGAGAAGATAGTAAGGTAGTTTTCTATCCCACACCTTATATACCAAGAAAACTTTTCTTATCCAACGAATTGGCAGTTGACAGCATACACACTAAAAGTGTAGTCTGTATGGAAGATTTGAGTTTGATTTTTGAAAAGAAATAATTTGTCATTAAATTTTAAATAAAAAATTAGCCTCATAATCAATCAGAGAGATTAATGCGTGTGGAAATATCTTATAGTTTCATTGGAGAGGGAAAGAAAAAAACCTCGATTACAGTAGCTATAAAAAAAATACTTTCCTTAAATATGTTATCTCCCTAGGTGGTGACCGAGAAATTACAAGTAATAATATTACAAGTAAATTAATTTAACATTCCGTGCAATATAAAATTTTAAAAAATTAAAAATTTATTATTTTAGGAGTTGTACCCTTTATAGAATATATAGAACTAATAGTAAGGTATGTGCTTTCTATATATGTGTTCTTTTTATTAAAGAATAAGATAACTGTTATTCTCTTAAAAGTTTAATTTTTATATACTATTAATATAGAAAAGTTTATACTTTTAATTAGTAAGTACATTAGGCATAACTTTTAAACTAAGTAATACTATTTGTTATAAAAGTTAATAAGTTTAACATACATCACAATATATTCTTTATGTTGTCAGTACATTTGAATGATAATACAAAATCTCTTTTTATGTTGTTAGTAGATTATTTAAATAAAAATTATTCTTTTAAAGACATATTTTAAGCTACAAATACCATCCTAATGCACTTAATTAAATTGAGTTTTACAGGTACTTTGGTTCAATTGTGTGAATTTCTTTTCGGCAAAACATCCTCATCCGGGTACCACCCAGTCTCTAGCTTGGAATGGCAGAATTTTTTGGATTTTGGAGTGTGTTGGCTACTTGGCTTAGTGGAAGTTGCAAACAAGTGTCAAAGTTGAGTCAAAAGTTACGAACATTTGGGAATATTTGTGGATTCCATTATGTACATGATGGAATTGCTTTCACGGAACATCATCCATTTGGATTGGTGGCGTAAGATGCTACTGTAGAAAGTTGAATTAAGTACCCCAAGCACCAAGCCCAACTATGACTCTTGTGAGGAGCCCCCAACAAGGGGGACAAAAAATAAACACTGCCTTGACTTGTTCTGTGTGTATAAAACCAACTCTGTAATTAGCCAATGTTTACTTTTTAACCAAGAATTTTATATTGTTGTATTTTGAGATTAAATAATACTTTGGATCGCAACTCCATTTCCAATTTAGAGTCGAACACTAATTTGTTTAATGGATTCAAATATCAAATCTCTTATATCAATAATTTGTAAAAAAATTATAAAGTTAATTTGATAATTAAAGGAAAAAGGAGAAAGAAAATTTTAGTTGATTTGAATCTTTACCACTAATAAAAACTAATAAACCAACATTTAATATTTGCATATAAAAAGAAACTTGAGAGCGGGTTTCTTAAAGAATTGCTTAAATGAAAAAATTGTTTCTTGCAGTTTCTTTTTTATTGGAACAAATCTATATGACAATGAGAATTTTAAAAAATTAAAAAATGCAATAAATTGTAAGAATTTTTAATAATAAAAAATAATATTTATCTTGACACATAATAACATAATAATTAAACTATAATTTAAATAAAATACAAAAGCTTGAGTTTTTTGAAATTTTGAAGAATTTTTTACCATTGAAACAAAATTTTATAGGAATTTTTTTATAAAACATAACATTTTGAAGATAAAAAAAAGTAATGTCAGAACCATAAAAAATAACTTAAAAAATTTTCATTAGAAATACTGTTAGAAATGAATTTGATCTATGTTAAACAGAAATTGTATACTTTTCAACACATAAATGTTGAAGTAAAATATGTATTAAATTGACGTAGAAGGTGAATTTAGTCGAACCCAACTATTACTAATATCCACAAACACACATTGTTTTGCATCGATTGTAAGTAATAAGAATCAAATTAATTCTGAATGAATATATTTTATAATTGCGCATATTACAATGGTTTTACTGACCATTACGTGTAGGAATAAAAAAAAAATTATTAAAAACTGTACTATTTAATGTTACTAATGTATTAAAGATCATAGTTTTTAATAAAAAATTATTATTATTTATTAATTTTTATTTAATCAACATTTTTAAAGATTTAGATAAAATAAACCATGTATTTTTTTTTATATATTTTCTAATAATTAATTGTTATATGCTTGAACGTTAATTTTTATAATGTTGACTTTAAAAAGACATGTCTAAAGTGATTATCGATTGATTAACAATATAAATTTACATCATATGAAAATTAATTATTTTAAAATAATAATTAAAAATTGTAATTACAATAACAGTCATTGTAATTGTGTACAATCGGACATGGTCAATTGATACCCAATCCTAAAAGTGGAGTAAGTAGCTATCATGCTCTCATGCCAAATTATTTTTCTTGGAGAGAATTTTGCTCTTGCCTTATCTTATTCAAGAGTGTGTTTAGTATGATATTTAAATTAATTGATCATTTAATTGACTAAATGATAAACTTGTTTGATTGAATTAGAAGTGTTTGATAAGCTAGATTCTTTCACTATGGTAGCTTATGAGTTATAATTAATTTGTTGTTTTTAACATATTTACCATTATTAATATTTTAATATAAGTTTATTTTACATTACGGCTTAAATCGATCTCTTTTTACCTCCCAAAAAAGAAAAAGAAAAAAACTTTCTTTGTCCTCATCTTGTGGCCAGGATAATTGATGTTAGTGTCATCCAGAGTCATTATTAGTTTTTCCTTAATAGGTTTTCAATTTCTAACTAGCTTTCCCAAACATATATACGTTGAAAGTTAGGCCCGCCCTATCCTCCTCTGTTTTTCATTTGTACATGTAAAAAAGTAATAATCATTTTTACATTAATAATTATCACGTAGTTTATTAAAAAATGTGAAATTCATCATAATCAAACTGGTGGCTTATTTGATAATTATTTTTATTTGAATAATAATACACAAACACTTTATTATTTTAAATACTTTTCTAATATTTTTTATTTTTTCTATCTTTTTTCTAACATAATTTTATTTGAATAAGAATACACTTTATTTGAATAAATAAATCTTATAATACCTATAATTTTCTTCTTCTTTTATTTTTCTTTTGGCTTAGTGTATTCTTGCAAATTGCATGTGCATTCTACATAAGCCGGACTAATGAACATTATCCTTGGAAAATAGACCGAACATTACTAAGCACAAGTTGCGCAATAAATAGAAAAGGAATCATTGCGGCTTTGTGTTACTCCACGTATCAAAATCCGGTGGGAGATTCTCTAAATTGCGACGCACTTCTGGCTCTTCGTTTTTCCTCCTAGCCCCTCATCTGTACCCTTCATAACGACGTCATGCATGATCAACCATCTTGCTCAGCTTGCTCAGAGAAAATAAAATCCCAAACATTTATTTGATTTAGATTAATAAGAAATTTCATCACCAAGACTGTTTGTTAAAGGTGTGACTGATTTTATTTGAGAATCATGAATATAGGTAAATATTTTTTTCTCGGCATAATTTATTTTATATTTTAAGATAAAAATTTAAATCTTAGATCATTTAATTAAAGGACATTAGTCATAATCATTTAAACTAACTAATATTAATTAACAATAACACAAGTTAATACACTAGTATATATTAAGTTGACTCCATTAGAAATCTAGATTTTGATTGATAATTCTACTCTAAATTGAACACGTTCTCTCTTGTTTCAATCTTAACGTTAAAGATAATTTGTTGATATGATTGATACGTGTAGGAAAATCCCACATAAATAATTACGTATATTTTTCAAATCTTAAATGAAACATTATCCATCTTGAATTCTTAATCTAATGATATATAAACAAAATATATCAAAGGTGAGCCTAAATAGTTCATACTAAAAAATAAGATAGAAAATGATTGCATAACTGTTACTAAACAAAAAATGATTAGTCTAATTTGTAACATCCAGACTTATATTAGTAGTGAGTCCAAGTCCCACTGTCACTATAAAGACCTTGTTAATTGATAGTAACTTGTAAATATGTCTCTAAGGGTTTATTGAGAGCCTTGTCCCAACATTGATGAGCTCTGGAACTCAAATCGGTGAAATTCCATCTAAACTTTGCTTTTCTTCTTACAAAATAAAAATAACTGTTGCTAAAGCTAGCTTTTTAAATAATAATAGTAATAATAATAATAATAATAATATTATTATTATTATGCTTCCCTGTGCTTTATCTACTCAGATATTAATGTTTGGGCCCGACCATGCATGAAATTACTAGCTAAGCCAATGGATGGAAAGTGTTCCCGGGAATGAGGAGCAAGCACATAACGTAGGCGAGATTATAGGAGAGCCATAAGATCAGATACGTTATGAATTTTCAAAACATGTTGCTTTTCTCATGTCATGTACTAGTATAATTTAGCATTCGAAAGAAACTTGTACAACTGATGACTTTACTAAATTTGTTCAATGCGCTATGTATATCTCAAATATTCATTTTAGAACAGTCAATTAATCAGATCAATGAACATTAAGATGAGTAAATACTTTTTTTTATTATGTTAGCTAGTTGTTAGTTTTTATTAATCAAAAAAATTCAACACACAACCTCTTCTTTTCTTCTTCTTGCTTTAATCATCAAGTTAACCTTATAACTTTAAGATGAATAAGTTTTTGAACTTTGAAACAAATTGGTATAATCGCAATCCAATTCTTAACTGGAACATGCATGCAAAATTCATTCGGTTGTAATATAGATGAAAGAAAAATTATTTACGTGATCACACGTACAAAAAAAAATTATTTATGCACTATAAATATATATTGTGAATATTTGGACAAAATCATTTTTTAAAATAGCATGAACGTGGGCTTGTCGTAACCCTGATCCTATATTAAGTGAAATTGTGTGAATTAGGACTTTGTAGGGATCTTAGTTAGATGGGCTAAAGACTCTTATGATCATAAAGAAGAAAGAAATTGACCGTTTTACAATTGTATAAGTTATATTAATAATGTGTTTGGTTTAATTATAAAAATAAAAGAATTTATTTTAATTGAAGTAAAATATAGAAGTTGTGACAACTACTTAAAATCTAGATAATTTCTATTTTATTTCTCACCTCCTCTGGCTCAATCAAACACAGTTCTCTAGTTTATTTTTTTCAAAAATAAATTGCAAGTAACTATTCATTAATTTTTAAAGTTGAGCAGAGAAATAGCGTGTGAAAACTGCAAATGCAATTTTTTTATTCTGCAAATTACTATGCAAGAAAACGAAAGGTTAATTGCACGTGATTAAGGTTTTGCAGAAAGCGGCTTTCATATTAAGGTCAGTGACAGTTCCATTTCATTCATAATCAATCACATCAAGGAGACAGCACAGATAGCACTTTGTATTTTTCGTTAAAATATTATATTATATTCAAATAATAAAATTATATAGTGCTATTTACATTTTACATAACGCTTTTTTATATATTTCTATCATTTTATTTATTTTTTATCTTTGGCGCTGGAGTGTCGTTTACTGGTCCTTTCACAGATGTTACGTCGATCCGAGTAATACGACAACATCCAACGGAATTGGTACAGCTATACACCGTAACGCGCCCTGGAAATACTTTTCTCACGCGACTGTCAGAAACATGAAAAGTGATTGCCTTTAATGCAAAATTATTATATTTTGTTTCAAAAATTATTAAAGTAATATAAAAGTTTTTACATGCAGGTGACTTTCTGAAAGTTGATTTTGCTTTTGTTAAATCAATTTGTGGTTGTTTTAAAAAGAAATTATTAAGCCAGACTTAGATTACTATTTGTTTATAATTTCGATTGATATCTGAGTAACACTTATTTATGTACCAGGTGGTGTTCTTTTGGTGTGCAGGCAAGTAAGGTCCCTCAAGTTTATGCTTATGCATAATGGTGTGAGGAGTTTGATGAGAGTGAAATAGGTTAAAGAGTTAACGAGATATAGCATTAAAGGGAGCCCTTACTCGTTGGGGCTTTGTCAAAATCGGGGGACTTGAAAGAAACTCTTTAAGATCGAACGCCTCCTAGCACTCTTTTGACTGCACAAACTTTTCATTCTTTCGCAAGTAATGAAAGAGCGCAAAATCCCTATCTCCCGATCTAAATAAAAATCGGGATAGAGACGTAATACTTAGGATCACCTAATATTTTTTTTTCTTCTTTCTTTTTTACACTTTTCTAACAGTTTTAAAATGACACAAATTTGTTGTTGATAAAAAATATATAATTCTGACATGTTATCATTTATTAAAGGAAAAATTGTATATCTTAAAATAAGAAAAGAAAGCGTAATATTTAAATTTCTTAAGGTATAGTAGTGGAGGATAAAAAATATTTTAGTCATAGAATAATTTTTAACAAAAAAATTATGAACAAAATAAAGTGTAATATATTTTCATTTGTTGGATAATGTTTCGTTTAATGCTTAACCCAAATTTCTAGGAGTTGAAAAAAAGGAATGTTGACTTGGGCCCAAATCCCGAGGGTTGACCTCGGCCCAATTCCCCATTTAGGGTATAGAAACCCTAAACCTAATTCTCTCTATAAATACTACATTTATAGATGGAAGCTGTGATGAAAACACTAGACCAGACGCATACCTGCAAGAGAGTGCAGAGTAAAATAGTGGTGAGGAAGAATGTCTCCAACAGTTGGCTGTTGAGAGTGTCTCCGAGAGGTTGAGAGTGACTCTTGTTGAGAGTGAGTGTCCTCCACTGTGAGTGACTCCGGCGTGAGACTGTTGAGTGATTGTAACCATTATTATTGAGAATAGTGGATTGTTCTAGACTAGGTCCAATGGGTTTTCCTCTTGGAGGTTTTGTCCCACGTAAAGCTATTTGTGTGTTGATATTCTCTCCCTTATATCTCTCGCGCATCCTTCGTTGTTTTGATTTCACGTTTCCGCACTTTATTACTGTTTGATTGATTGTGGGTTGAATCCGGTGACTCCCTGTGTTTTGGTGGTTGGTAGAGGTGTTACTCCCAGCTGTGCCGAGTTACCACAACAACATTTGTCAAGGGAGGGAAGTGTATATCTTAACACAAGAGGGAATGGCTTGTAAAAGAAACACAAGAGGGAATGTGGTGTAATACTTGTATCTTTCTAGGGACTGAAGTGTAAAGGAAATTTGGTAATAACTTTTTTTTTAACAGAAACTAACAAAACTGTAATGAAAAATTTAAAATTAGAGTATAATATCAAATACTCAAATATGTTAGGAGAGAAAAATATTATATGAGAGGAAGGATATTGTAATATTATATTTATCAAGAAGTAGAGTGTAATTTACTTTTTAAAATAAAATAAAATATTTTCATCCAATTTTGTATAATAAATTTATATTTATTTTTAAAATAATTATCTTAAACTAATTCAACCAATAAGTTATTCTAAATATGATTTTTAAAACTAACTCTTTTTCTCTAAAAGTTATCCCAAAGATGTTTTTTGATTGATTGACAGTTTAAATTTTCTACACTAACATTGTATGAAGAATTCTTGTGATTTTGGAAGATCCAACTATAAGAGAATCAGAAATGAAAAGCTTTCTCTACCCCCTTTTTTTCCTCCAGTTAAACCCAAAATCTATTTTGTGATAGTAATATAATTTTATTTATATTATATTATTCTCTCTAGATTCATATATAAAATAAAATAAATATTTTCATATTAATTAAGAAAGTTAGTTCACATCATTTAATTTTATTAATTTAAGAAAAAATAAGGTTATTTTTAAAATATTCTTTATTGGAACTTGTTATCATGAATAAAAAAAGAGTCATTGAAAATAGAATTAGAATTAAATGAATGATAGTCTTAAATATGACAAAATTAGTTAAATTTACTTATATTTAAGTCTAACATACATATATCACTTTTTTGCTTATATATAAGTGCAGAGAAAGTAGTATTGAGTTTATATATTTAGAATGTAACTATAATATAAAGGTTTCTTACACTCATCTAATCATAAATTGTTATGTATAGTAAGTTTTTTTTTTTAGTAATAAGAGAAATGTTAACACACTTTTTAATATATTATTTTAAACACACTTTCTATTATTGGTTGAAATATAGAAGTTACAAATATTTTTAGATATCACTTCTTATTTAATGAGTCTCACTCATAATTTTCTAATTTTAAAAAAATTTAACCAATAAAAAATAGTATATTACTAGCACTTCTCATATAATAATATACACCATTCTCTCAATTAGACATTCTCGATATTATTTATTATTTTTCATTCATCCACTAACATTGTCACTAATAAAAAAAGAGTTTCTTAATCATCTCAAACTACCATTCTTTTATCACTATTTCTAAATTAAATGTCAATAAATATTTTAAAATTATTTATTGTTAAAAAATAATCTTATATTATAATTTATATATTAAAAATTATTTATAATAAATTTAATTATGTAAAAAATATTTATTTTGTACATTATAGTGCACCAAATAAAATCCTAAGGAGAAAAGTGCGTTTTTGGTACAAGGCAACAAATAAGATTATTATGGACCACATAATTAATACAATTACATGTTTTTTAATGTTATGCAAGTTTGGATTCTTGATGGTTTGAGAGTATTCTCCAAATCATCAAATCACAAGGAAGATCAGCCTAACACAAACTACATATTGGAACCATAAATTTGAAATTATAGATTAAATTAAAATAATTTTATATTAATTGATTCACATGTTTGATTATTTTTAAGATAAAAATGATTTTTTGTTAGTTTTTATCATCAATTTTATTAATGATTAATACAGATAGAATGATTAATATAGATAGAAGTAAAAGTATCTTATTGATAATTTTTTAATAGGATATTTATTATTATTGATATTTAATGGGCTTCCACTTCCCAGCACCTCTGGGCACGCCACTTCCAAGCCTTTCCATTTGCTTCGCGCGAGTTATTATTTTGCAGAGAGAGAGAAAGGAGACAGATTTGAATTGAGTGGTATTCCAACGTCGAAAGCAGAGAGGAGAAACACTAAGGTTTCTCCTAAGGTGCTCTATTTTTAATTCTCTCTTTCTATATATCTATGTGACTCCGTCCACATCACTCTGACCTGTGGTGTCCCTCATGTGACAATTCGGAAGCTGCAAGGTTTTGGTCTCGTGTTGGAATAGTGGGAGAACCCACCCTTCGAAAAAATTAAGGTATGTTTGCATATGTATGTGTTTCTTTCTCCAACTTCCATGTGAATTGTGTTATCTAAGGAAGTAGTGTTTGTGTTGAATTAGCTACTCACACACTTAACATACAATGAATAATTTCTCTTCCTCTAATTAGCCTCTTGACTAGTTTTCATCCATATTAGTCGTTGATTTCAGTGACTCCTCTTTGTATTTTTCTTTTCTTTCTGTTTTGGAAAGAAAAAAAAAGGATGTTTTGTTTCGGTGGGGGCGAAAAACATGCCTGGTTGAGATTTCGATAGAGATATGACGGCTGTAGTTGCGGTGCGTCGCCGTTTTCAGTTGACAATATTATAGTGTTATTCTATTTGCAAAGTCAAGTGAAAAAACAAAACAAAAAAAAAAATCTCATCGTTTTGTTCCTGTTCCTAGTCCATCATCTTACATTGGAAAGCCACTACTACGTGCCCACCGAATACTGTTACTCGGGTGTGTTCCTGTTAAGGTTCTGTTCGTCGAGTAAAATATGCCAAAATGAATTAGTGGATACAGGACATCGATTTGAGAGCTTGTGGTTTGCGTTCTTCATTCTGGGCCCTTTCTTTAAAACAAAATTACATTCAATTATTTATAAATAAATAAATAAAACTATGTATCAATAATAATAATGTAAAATTATTTTATATTATAAAAATTATTTTATATTGTGATCCAATTACAATCAACAATTTATGATAAGTTTATTGATTTTTACAAAATTATCATTAAAATCACACAAAAAAATTATTTTTAATTAAATGAGAATATAAAATTATTTTATAAGATGATTACATTTCATTAAACATGTATCTTTGAGAGTATTGCACGTGCTAGTATATACTAATATTTGATATACACAGTTATCATCTTTACTATGCATATTATAAAGGGTGAAACTCTAATTTTAATTTGAGAGCTGAACTAACTAACAGTACTTAAGAATACATTTATAAAAGTTTTCAACAATGAACAAAATGTTTCAATAGCTTTCAGATTGTGGTATATATGACGTTTTATGCTTAATTTGGATGTTGCTTTAGTTTTTATAGTCGAAACGTTAAGCACCATGTGGTTTGCATTGTTTCTATCCATGTTTGAAGGTAGTTCGCTCACTCGGGTATTGCCCAAGTAGTAACTTACTTGCATGGCTTTGTCCAAACTCGCCCCAGTCCCAATTAATTATTTCTCGGGGAAGCCAATTTTCTTATCCCACCACGTACAATACTCTCAAAAACATAGTTAAAAGAAGAAAAAAAAATATACACAAATTTTAGGTTTTTTTATGTTATACTTAATCTATTTTTTTTCTTTGAAAAAAGTGTACAAAAATGTCTTAACGGATTATGTTCTTAATTCGAAATTAAATATATATTTTTTTTCCAATTTTAGAAGATGTTGCTTGTTTGAGTTATGGTCAAGTTGGATTGCGGGGACCTTTATAGATTTTGAGATAATTTTAGATAATACGGTGATGGCAATTTGGCATGGACTTACCTAGTTTGATGATTGAAATGAAAATTAGTATTCTGGTTGGAATTGGAATCAAATCTTTATGTCACATTCAAATGGTTTTTGCTTTTTTGGCTCGAGAATCTATTGTGTTTACTCACCCAAGCGTGTGCTGCCTTTTTACAAGTCCCTGGCGTGGCATAGTTTCAGATCTCAATTCCTTCGGGCTGTCATCACATAAATTGGCTTGAGAATGTCTCTTCGCCAAATTAAATTTTAATTTCGTTTGAATCTCCTTCTCAAAGTAACACATTCCAATTTTATGTGTCTTTTTAAGAGTGAGCTTGGTTGTTTTAAAGAGTAAGCTAAATTATAAAACTTTGTTTGGTTTTATTTTTTTGTTTAATTATTACTCATTTGGTTCTGCCTCCAACACCTATTATTCTTTTTCTTGCATTAATGAAGGTAGCTGGAATTGAATGATTCTCAATGAAACGAAACTGTATCGATTGAAAAAAAAAATGATGAGAAAACTAATCCAAAATAACCAAATTAACGATGAACTCTATAAAGTAAAATGCTTTTTTTGGCTGTGCTCATCAAAAGAAAAAGTAAAATCCTTTTGGGGCTGCCGTGATGCTCCAGGCATTCTTCTTCTTGACCCTTTATTCTTATCTCCTCCAAACTTTTGCTAATCCACTGCACATGGAACAGTAAGCATTTACCTTATTCCTAAAATCATGTTCAAAGGTCAAGAGAAGGAGCATGCGGAATCGTAGATTCTGTAGTAAGGACTAAGGACTAAGGAGGGATGCTTGAAATAGTGAGTGACTGAAGCATTTTAGCATCGTACTGATCACTTGCTCCCTTACAGTGTTTGATGTAAGAGTCAAGAATATGCACCAGGGCTTCAATGTTGTCCATTATATTGGAAGATCTCTGACCAAAAGAAACAGAAAACATAACTTACTAGTCACCTTACCCAAACTAGAATCTCTGTTACTGACTCAAACAAAAATAATGTAAATATTGAAATAACAGAATTGCACCCCTTTTTCCTATAACACACATTGTTAGTGCTATGTGAACATTTGTCTTGAATAATGCTACTTATCACTGCACCAAAGTAAAAAACTGTATAGTTATTACTAACTAACGGTTGCTGGATTGAAGTATAGTAAGGGCCTGTTTAGTTACAAGTTAGAAGTGTTTTTGAGAGTTTCTCTACTGGAAATATAGTACTTTTTCAGTAGAGAAACTCTCAAAAGCACTTCTAACCTTGTATTCAAACAGGCTCTATGGTTGTGATATTAAACTATTAAATCATGAATACTCAGTATGTAAAAACTATTAAGTCCAAAAATATATGCTAGTAACTGTCAAACTGTTGTTGGTCCCTTCGCTCTGCTGTCCATCCCTAAAATGATTAGCCTTTTTCTTTTTGGTATACTTTTTTTATCTGCATGCTTCTTCCATGTTACCAAGCATTCATGCTTTTTAATCTGCATTCATGCAGGAAAACGAAGAACCTCATTGATTGGAGAGGTTGGTTTAATGGCTAAAGTTTGTTGGCCATATTTTGATCCTGAGTATGAGAACTTCAGCAATAGAATGAACCCTCCAAGGTTTGCTATTTTATTCTCTGGAATTACAAGTTTGTTTTTGAATGGCCATCAAATTGAATAGCCTCTTTTAAACTAAAGGAAAGGGATCACTAATCATAATCATTTTCCTAAGTGTATGTACCCAAAAGAAAAATCCCCTGAATGTCAATTAACTGCATTAACTCAGCCTTACTAAACAAGAATGGAACAATATATAAATTTAAAAAAATGCTGCTGTAATTCCTCACTTCTCCTTGTTATAAAAAAGAGATAATCAACACTCAACACCTTGTAGAATTGGGGTTTATAGTAGGACTTTCTAGAAAGCTGAAAGAAATGATTCGTTGATGGTGAATTCTGTTTACACTTCGCAGGGTCTCTATGGACAATGCTAGTTGCCATGATTGTACACTGATCAAGGTATAATTTCTCAAAATAATAAATTATGACTTTGGTTGTAAGTTGTGGTTTGTGATTTGGCCATTGAGCTTCTTAAGAAGACCAGCTTATGTGGTGTTTAAAGTTCAGAACCTAGATTTTCAAACTTATAGGTCAAATGAGATTTCATTTGCCCTCAGTAACTTCAATCTAAAGTCAAAACTTCAGTCAAACTTGATTTGACTTTAGGATCATGATTAATCCACCTATGATTTTGCAGAAACCCTTTTTTTTTTTAAATATTTTGTTATGTTCTACTTTTAAGTCCATGAAGAGTAGTAGTTACAAAATTCAAACTGAAAATTAAACAGATAAAAACACTGTTAAAATTTAATCCACTCTGATAAAAGATTTCTTTATTCCTTGTAAGTGATGTGAACCATAAGGATACCCATACTCCTTCGTATACGTCAGGAGTCCATTGATGAGAGAAGGGACTGGGGAAAGCTTGAACCCTATTCCTACGGTGATGAATAAAAGTGCAATTATCGGTCGAGCGTTTTCAAACCTTGCATGCCTTGCTTCTCTTATTCATTCTTTTTCGAAAAGAACAGTGCATTGTCATCAGAATATCATTTTTCGTAGTTCTTGAAAGCATCATTTATTTATAGACAAGTGAATGCAATATGCAACTGTAACGCTATACTCTATTAATGGATTTTTATTGCCCCCCAAAAAATACAGGTTGATAGTGTTAACAAACCTGGAATTTTGCTGGAAGTTGTGCAAATCTTGACAGACCTTGACTTCATAATTACCAAAGCTTACATATCTTCTGATGGGGGTTGGTTTATGGATGGTATGTTTGAGACTGAATTGAACTTTTACTTGAAATGCATTAATAACTACAATGATGTGTCCCGTTCATGCTTGTTATTGGCCTAATTAAATGTGGATAACTATAGAAAACTTTGGCTGCTATCAAGTTTCTCTCTATTACTGTCATTTATTCTCTTGACTATATGAATGTATCCATTAGAGCATGAAGTGGTTTTCCTCCCTCTCTTGTGTCTTTGCATCAGTGATTACTGATTAGCCAACTCCACCTGCTAAGAAAAAAGGTTTGGCTTTTGTATTTTATTTTTGTCGTTGCATCCGAGTTCTTGGACAGCAAATGTGCACTTGTATGTCTTGCAATTAATCCAAAATTGTCAAGAAAATGAGTTTGACATGTAGGTTTAGAAAAACATTATCTACTCTCTTTCAAAAACAGACTCGCACACATACATGCTCAGTCGCTCACATGTGCCCCAACACTCCTTTTACCTGAATCAAATGTTCAAGCAGCTAACTTGTTCACCTAATGAAATACAGTATTTCATGTAACGGATCAGCAAGGAAAAAAGATAACAGATAGCAAAACCATCAACTTCATTGAAAAGGTAACTATCTAACCATCTGCTTTTTCTCTAACATATTTATCCAGTATATTCTTTCATTAAATATGTTAACTATGTAACCACAATGTGAAAGACTGAAAATTATTGGTGAAAATTTGAAGTAGCACAACTTTATGAATATATACAAATATACTCAATAAGGGAGGAATCTTTGAAGAATAAACTTTATCTGTCTCAAAGAAACCAGGCCTGATTGAGAGTTCCTATTTTTCGTTCCATCCAAAACTATGATAGTAGTATAAATCTGGTGCATCATAGTGATATTACTCATAACTGTAGAAAAAAAGTAAGAAACCAGTGATCAGGTACCCTTACTACCAGCTCACCCTACCATTCCCTTGACTGCATAGCAGTATAGCACCCGTATAATAATGCATATCAAATACTGAGAGATACTTTTTAACAGTTTTTCTTACAATAGGCTCTAGGACCAAAGAGCCAGAGCACAGAAGGGGTGAAAAATTGGCCAAGCAAACGCGTTGGAGTGCATTCTGTTGGTGATCATACAGCCATTGAGCTAATTGGCAGAGACCGCCCGGGTCTCTTGTCTGAGATTTCAGCTGTTCTTGCCAACCTCCATTTTAATGTTTTTGCAGCAGAAGTTTGGACTCATAACAGGCGAATCGCATGTGTTCTTTATGTCAATGATGCTACAAACCAAGCTGTGGATGAAGCAAACAGATTATCTCTTATGGAGGAGCAGCTCAACAACATCTTACGTGGATGTGATGGTGAGAAAGTTGCCAGGACTAGTTTCTCCATGGGTTCCACCCATATGGATCGGCGGCTTCACCAAATGTTGTTTGCTGATCGGGATTATGAAAGTTATGCAGTAGCAAGAGACGTTGATAGTCCTCCCTCTTTAAGGCCAAAAATCACAATAGAACGTTGTGAGGAAAAAGGGTACTCAGTGGTCAGTGTGAAGTGCAAAGATAGGGCAAAACTCATGTTTGACATTGTTTGCACTCTTACGGATATGCAATATGTTGTTTTCCATGCCACAGTCTCATCAGATGGCCCTTATGCATTGCAGGTATATTAAATTGATATTCTATTCTGCATCTTAATTTATGAATCATGTAGAGGACTTATTCATTGAGTCTGCTGATTCACATATCCAGGGTGCAACTGGTTGTCTGTAACAAATTTGTCAGATTTCTTAAGAAAAAATTCTGTATGAAAACATGAAATTGCTTTTGGAGGATTTGTTCCTTCAAATGGTCTATTGAAGAAATAGAATAATGTTTTATAGACAATAGGAATATCTTGATCCATGTATCCATCTTTTATCTATTTGGTAACACTAATTATGTTTATTCAATCCATGTATGTCTAAATTCGCTTCAACGATTGTTACAAATTTTTTGAAGCATGTGGTTGTAAAGTTGTGTCTTGGTGATTTGTTGACTTGTCGGTCATGAGTTCAAATCCGGAATCAGTCTCTTTGCATATGTAAGGGTAAGGATATGTACAATATCCCTCTTCCTTACCTGTGCATGGCGTGGAGCCTTCGGACAATGGAATAAGTAGTTTTTAGTTTTTTTTTTTATGTAGTTGTAAGAAATGGCATAGCTGAAACAAATTTGAACTTGGATTAATTTACTAAATTAGGAGTGAGAAATGTGAACTAAAGAGTTAGTTGATGTTGTACTTTTAGGAGTATTTTATTCGACATATGGATGGATGCACGCTTGATACACAAGGAGAGAAAGAAAGGGTCATCCAATGTATTGAAGCTGCTATTCGAAGAAGAGTAAGCGAGGTAACTTCCAGATTTGAATTGATTTCTTTATGCTTGTTTAACAATATTGGGGAAAATAAAAGAAGACGGATGAACTTCTGATTCTCAAATCTTAGCTCTAAACAAGGATTTTAGTTTAGTTTGGAAGTTTTCAGTTACGAATAATACACTATTCTATGGCCCAATAGAGTATTAATAGTACTATGTACTTTTAGATCCATTATTAGTATTAATATCCTTCATTTGTCTTTTAATAATAATAGATAAATGTAGATAATATCCCATATAGGTAGATTCTAGAATCGAGTTTGTTAGAAATCTGTTTGAGTGTGTTTGTTATAAATATATTGTATCCCTCTGTCAATGAATCAATAAAGAATCATAATTGTTACATTTATCTCTTTTAGTTGTAGAATGATAGGTGTAGAAGTAGAGTAGATTCCTTCACCTATCATTTTCCTGTGATAGAAAGTTTGGCTATTGTTCTACTTAGTATAGTATGAAGTGTATGTCATTCTGCAATAGAAAGTTTTCTGAATTTAACAGAATTATTACATTTTTGCATCTACAGCTATCTACTTGTATTGCTGCAATGGTACGGCAAATACATGTGGCTACTCAGATTGTATCTGACCATCATATCCAGTAGTGACAATGATGGTCATTTGTCTTCAATAGAGCTTAAGAATCTATATGCTCCATGTAATATCATCTACATCCCTATATCTTAAAAGCACAAAAATCCAGATGAAGGACAAGTTATTCATTTATTTACTTCCTTTTCAATCATATTGAAATTAAGCTTATGACAAATTGAATATCAATAATGCCGTCACGTCGTCCGTCATTTGAGTTTAATTTTCATACATTATTAGTTTACATGACATGGTCAACCAATTAAAAATCATCAAAAGTATAACAATTAAAGTAACTATTAAAAAATTGACAATTTATTATACATAATAATCTATGATTGGATGATCCTATAAAAAAATTTTCTACCAAATAAGTATATTTAAATTAAATTCTTATCAGATTCTTTATTGTCACTTTCTTCAAAATGTTGATTAGTTTTCAAGGAATAGACAATATCTGAAGTCATACATTGACTCTCTTGATTGTGGACACAGGGTGTGAGCCTTGAGCTGTGTGCAAAGGATAGAGTGGGGTTGCTGTCAGAAGTAACAAGGATTCTACGAGAGAATGGGTTGACAGTGTGTAGGGCAGGTGTATCAACAAGAGGGGAGCAAGCACTGAATGTGTTCTATGTGAGGGATGCATCAGGGAATCCTGTGGACATGAAAACTATGGAAGCACTTCGTAAAGAAATAGGTAAGACAATGATGGTGGATGTGAAGAGAGTGCCAAGCAATGCCAAAGCACCAAGGACCCGAGGATGGGCTAAAACTAGTTTCTTCTTTGGTAACTTGTTGGAAAGGTTCTTGACCTGATAATGATAATCATGCATATGCTCTGGTTCCTTAGTAAAAGGCACATGATTATGTATTAGAAGAATAAAGCTGTTTTGTATCTCAAACATGGACTTTGACCCATTGTTAAATATCAGAACAATAATGCTTCAGTTATATTCCGCCTTCTACACTTTTCTCATCTCTCATGTATCCCCATTACCCTTCTCCAATCATAAATGAGATTTTAGCATTTTTATATTAAGATGTCATTAAATAGGTTCTGTTTTTCTTTTTGATAGATTAAATAGGTCTTGTTATAAAATATTTATATTCACTTTGTTTCCTATTTCTATGGTGAAAAGTGAGTATATGATATTTTTATTGAAATGAAAATTGAAGTAATTATTTAGGCAAAATATTTATAGTAGAACTACTAAGTCTCACGTCAAGCAAATAAAGACCAGCAAAAGTTACATAAGAACAGAGGGACTGAATCTAATGAGTTTGATACACATTTGTGCTTCATATTTCAACAATATTCTTGAGAATGGTTCTTGGTAATCCAATATTATACCTTGAAATAAATGCTCTTTGTTTTTTTTTTTAAAAAAAATTGTTTTCTAAAAGATTTCCCGACTACTCATCAGTCTATTTCTCATCTAAAATCTATTAAGTTTTGCAAATTGTTTCCAAAATAAGTATTTTAAAAACTAACAAATAGTTGGGAGGCGAAATTAAAGTTTAGAATATTTATTTGTAAAAAGAGAAGAATTTATGGATTAAAAAAGAAATTAAAATAGAGCGTCTATTTGTTGAAAGAAAAATTAAAAAAAAAAAAAAAGTTTTGACTACTCATTCCTGTGATGAAGTTGGACTGGTCCGAACATCTTTCAAGAACCCCGTTGGGCTACAAGGAAAAAAGGGCATGATTATACTCCTTTTTATTTTGGTGTTTCCATTCTATTTTCTAATATACTCGGTTATAGTAATGTAATATCAATATTGTCCTTTCCTAATATGTAAGATTTTTATGGATTTTTTTATAAAATATATTTTATAAAATAATTTAAAATAATGATGCATGTAGATTTCGATCTCAAATATGTTATCTTTACATTATTAATACGATGTTTTAACTAATTTAACTAATAGATCAATTATGTTAAAAAAAATTAATGTTGTTATTTATGATACTAATTTTTTAATGTATATTTAATATACATATAAGTATACATAATAAGTTTTGTAACAATTAATTTTAATTTAATAATTAAAGTATTTTTTTTTTACATATAAAAATCATAAAGTTAAATAAAAATCATAATTTTAAATAAAAATTTATGGATTTAATAAAAATTATTAGACATGTAAATACATATATAAAAAACGTATCATTTCCTGTTATTATATCTATATATTCTCTTGGCTGATTCTAAAAAAAATATATTCTCAACTACATTTCTGGGCTATAGTTGGATGAATACAACTGGAATGAAAGAAACCAGCACCGTTACAATCCTTTGCTAATCAATATGCATTGACAAGGTTCAAATAATCATTTATAATCTCCTTGTATCCTTTCTTTCCGTAATGTTACCATATGAATGTTGGTGTTTTATGGATCTACAAATTTTAAATATAGTTGTTGACACTAGCATTTTTTTTTTCCAATTAATGAAATCTATTGCAACATGAAATAATGTTTTCCCTTTTTTTTCTCCATTACAGTGTTGCTACAAGTGAGTTGATTGATTTTTGAAAGTTGTACAACTGAGTTATTTCAATTTTTCCAAACAAGTAACGATGGATAGCCTTGAGTTTTCGTGATGACATGTCACGATTTTACTCATTGAAATATTACTTCTTGTGTATTTTGATTAGATATTTCAAAAGGTTAACATATCATTTAATCAATTTAATTACATATTTTAATGTAAATTCTATTTTAATTATATTGATTAATCATTGTTTTTGATTAATTATTATGAATACTTATATTGAAGAATGTTTAGAGAATGAAGATGAGACTCTTTCTTTATTATATGAGTTTCTAGTTTTCTCACAAAAAGATTTTGTTATTTCTGTTGTCTTCAAATTAATCTTGGAATAAATTAATCTTGAAAAGAAAATGTTATATCTTGGAGAACTTACACATATAATCGTGAATAAGTTTGTAATTATACATAATCATAAATCATAATTCTTGAATAATTAATTCGTAATTTTAGTTTATCATTGATCATCACAATGGTTCCTAAGTAAAACATGAGTTCATTCGGCAACCAGATCCAATTCAAGTTTATTATGTAAATTTGTATTGAAGTGAATTGGGTCTTAAAAACATATTAGTACATAAATAAACACATAAAAAATGGATTTTGGATACTGTAAGCTAGCTACCTACGTGGCTACGTCCCAATTTTGGTTTGAAAGTTGAAACGCAAGCAAAGACGGGTAACGATGAGTGGTCAAAGTTGTTGCTTGTCCAGATTAAGATAATAGATAGCACGTAGGAAAAAGGTATTAGAAAAAACTGTATTAGTGATATTTTATGGGTTCTTTATTCATTTATGATGTGATGCAAGTTTCTTACATGTTTCCTTTCTCAATTTTCTAATGACAAAAACATGGGCAATTCAAGATGCTTAGTTTCTATATTTGGGTATCAAAAATATTTATTAAAAGATGTTAATTTTTTTAAATGAATCTTAATATTATAAAAATAAATTTTTAACTTTTGATTAAGAGATTTTCTTAAGCTCAGCAAAAAAAAAAAAAAGTTATATATTTAATATCTCCTTATTATTTAAGAATACGGCAGGGCGGAAGAAGGAAATGTTCTCTATATACACTCTCTCATGAATTTTTCCTTCCTATGTTTAGATGAGAAAAATAAAATTAAAATATGAATAATTATATATATATATATATATGTATGTATTTATTGAAAAGGAAATAAAAAATTAACTTTTCCTTTTATATTATTTTCTCTTAAATTTCGATTTCAATTTTTTATCGTCTTTAATTTTTTTCCCTCCGTTCCAACGTAACATACTATTCTTAATTACAAACACATGACAACAATATTCCACAACTGTAAGGGAGACAAAACGTATATGCTCTAATTGGATTATACTTTTTTATCTAAAAAAATGATTATACTTTTCTTCAAGAATAAAATTGATTATACTTAGCTCAATATGTAGGTTATGTATATATTCAATGAATTTAATATAAATATAAAAATAATTAATTAACTATGCATTGTTTTATGATATGTTAATAATGTTAATAAATAATTTTATTTTAACTATCACATAATTTTAAATTAATAAAATTAAACCATCTTGTTATTCAAGAAGTAGTCACTGTAATATTGATCAACTTAACAAACATTTTCCAAAGAAATATTTTTATTAATAATTATAAAAATGCAATTCTGTATACTTTTTTAAGTTTTGCACAGTAAATAAAAAATGATTTTATATAAATATTTAAAATAAAGGATTAAAAATGAAAATTTTATAAGAAAATATGAGTCCTTCAATGATTGAATCAATCCCCATGCTGCACAATGATTATCTTCCTGATTTTTAAAAGTTTGTACTTGAGATCGATATATAGCTAGGGTCTTTACCCTAATTTCTTTCCTTTTTTTTATATCATGACATGATGGAATGCACTCAGACGAAAACCCATGCAAGATTCACTGCGTATGTAGACATTCCTGCTGGCAAAGGAATTCATGGTTTCCCTTTGCTCAATCCTCTCATGAAGATAAGGTTAAAAATGCATGGATTAAGTAAAGCTAGGCACTTAAGACAAATTTGCCGAAAGCTGCATCAACTCACTCATACTCAGCAAAAATAATACCTGACACTCCACTTGTACATTCTCCAAGCTTGAATCATATCATGTATTATATATAAAATATAAAATAAAAAGTTATTGATGGATGTATCAACACACGTATCACATTATTATAAAAAAAATCTCATTTTTTCAAAATTTAAAATAAATAAAAATAAAAATATTTTTCCATGATTTTAAAATATCAATCATCATTAATAATTTATTTTCTTACCTAAACACCATGTTCTTTTTGGATAGTTTGCGAGATGTAATCAGAAGTTCTCCATAATAAATATTAATGTAATAATAATCATGATATGTAATTATTATCGATATAAAAGCTAAATTTTTTGGAAAGAAATAAAAATGAAAAGTCTCTAATTTTGTTTACAATTCATATTATATTATTAGTATTATATTATATTTTCATTTAATTACAAATTTTTATTTAAATTATTTTCAGATAATTATTTTTAAAGCCAATAAATTTATCATAATTTTTTTATACTATTAATGCATAATCCTTTTTTTCTTTCTAAAACTCTTTAATAATCAAATGTAACTATTTTAAACTTTTATGTAATCATTACAATCTTTTTCTAATATTTATTTGAACGTGTATATATAAACATATTCCATGATATTTTGCACTTATAATTAATGTTTATTTTTAATGTAATTATTCTACTATATTATAATTTATGAAAATTATAGTATTGCAAATTCTCATCCAAAGAAATACAAATATTGTATAAACACCATTAAATTAAAGGGAATAATGATTTATTATGCTTCTTTCAATATTTAAAATTATTGTTATAAAGGCTGTAAAAAAACTATTGTTATAAGAAAAGTTTTAAAAATGAAAAAATGGAGAAAAAGAAGAATCAGAATAACAATAAAAAAAATAGCATAACTTTTGACGATTATTTATTTATTTAATTATAAACTACACGTATTTTTTTTTAAAAGAAACAATCTTACTTAAATTGGGTAAGACTATCTTACTACCGGTGCATCATGGATGATGGACTTTTTCTTTGTTTTTGACCAAATCTCCTTAATGTTGTTACGTGCACTACATGATGAAAAATATATATTGTTATCTGTGAAAAAAATGAAAAAAATATATACTACACATAGTCCCTTTTATAGTTTTATTTGACTTGAACTATGAGTATTTGGGTGCCACTTCTAATCTTTGTTGTAGAAAAAAAAATTTCTAATCTTTGGGCTTTAATGAATAAATTTAAATATGATTTTAATTAACCTAATCTTCTGCATTTAGAAAATGAATTTTTTATTTATCTTATATAAGATACATATGTGGGGTCTTTATTAGATCAGATTTCGTGATTGAAAACTTTGACAATCCGAATAAATAAATTAAATTGGTTTGAATATTAGTTTTGTTAATTAATTCTTTTTATTTCGAGTTTAAACTAAATTAATTAAATTTTATATTTATATTTTTTATCTATAAAAATAAAAAAAAATAAAAAATTA
>PYAF01003999.1:2131525-2144291 GCA_007407185.1 Glycine tomentella | reverse complement strand
TATTTATATTTCCTAGTTTTATTATTTTTTAAATATTTTTATAATCTTATCTAGTGTTATGATGTATTTTTAATTTCACCATGTTTATTATATATCTAGTATTTTAGTATGTACAATTCATAAAATACATATTTAATTTATATAATTAAATTTTATAATGATTAAATAGTTTTGAATATATAAATATATTATAACAAAAATTGATAATAACTAAATATTTTTTACATATAAATTATATTTCACCCCTTTTAAAAAATTATAATATAGATCTATGATAAATAATCTTTATTGAGATGATAAATAAATGTTATATGTTAAAAATGATATTATCTAAAATTAATAATCATAAAAAATGAAACAAATAAATAAAAAAATAATTTCTCTCCCTTATTTTAACCTGACTTTTAGTTTTATGTTTTGTTAAAATTAAACCCGACTATTTTCTTTATTCAACGAATACACCAATCTATCTCATTAAAACAATACAAAGTTAAAGGTTAAATTCGTATAACAATTATATTCATATATTGATGTTCATTGATTTAATCCATTTTGTTTTATTCTCATTGGTCACTGTCGACTGACTCTGATCTTGGTTCGTTATCGATTAAGATTTGAAAATTTAATAGGATAGTGATTCAAAAATTCAAATTATTTTTTTTTCATAAAAAAATATAACACTTATTATTGTTATTTTTACAAAATTTTGTAATAAAAATTCCCTACATGCCTTTGTGTAAATATAATAAATATATTAAACAAAAGTGTTTTTAACTTATCATTCTTCAATCGGATCGAGCATTTTTAGTTGTTTTTCTTAGACAAAAACATTTTTACTTTCTAGGAATTTTTCTTGACATTTTATCTCTTTGAATCTATCATTTTGAATATCTTTATTTCTAACTTAAATTATAATATTTTTTAAAATAAATTATCAATAATTTAAAATATTATTATTATTATATCATAGTATAAATTATTTATCATAAATATAAAATATAATTTATACATCAAAATATTTACTTATATAAACTTTAATTATATATAATATAATCTATATATTTAAATTATATAAACTTTAATAATATTTATTTATTCTGTATAATGTAAAGTCTAAAATACTATTTATTTATTTTAATCTTAATTAAAATACTTGTTTTACTTTACGATATTTATATCTTATTTTCCATTGTCTTGAATAGAATACAATTCACCGAGTTGAAGAAAAGAAACTGTTATTATTGTAACTTGAAAGTAACAAGAAAATATTCAACTGAATTATCACAATCATAAACATAATTCTCTACCAAAAAAGGATAATAAATATAATTATCGGATAGTAATATTATTCAAATATTAATCTCTCTAATTTGATCTTTAATTAAATATACGGTGGGATGTTCTAGGCGAGGAATTCTACTTTCACTGTTTACATTGGTTTTTGTTCTAATGATATGATTATTTATCTTGAAATTTGCACAAATTATTGGAGAGGTGAAAGTAGCGCGCCCATGATTTGGTTATTTTAATAACCATAAAAATAAATTTGTCATTGATGACAAATAAAATATTTTTTACTATATTGTTAAAGATTTTGCTATATTGTAAAGTATCCCCCTAAGTTTTTCTCAAGATTTAGCTTCTAAATATTACTTCTATACAATTTTATTGACTATTATCCTAAAATAATAATTAAAAGATTAAAATTAAAAAATATGAAAAATTTAAACATTTAATGCTGTTAATATATTTTTATTATAATTTTTAATAATTGTTCTTAGAGTAGTAATAATTAAGTAATGCATGTCAGTCGTTAATTAATATTACATAAGATTAAGATGATCTGATGGATTAATACTACATAAGATTAAGATTAAGACATATGTCTCCAAACCCATACATTTCTACAACGACAACTTGATTGATCTCCACAATGCAAAAGCAAATCAGAGATATTAAGTCACTCACACAAAACAAATTACATCAAATAAATTCTTTTGCATAATAAAGATTACCAAGACGCCACCTCCAAGTCGACAACTAAGCTTTCCAAGACATTTCCATGCCAAATTAAAATGCCCACACGAATGAACATGCTATAATATTCTTTTTTAAAATAGACATTCAAATAATTTTCCATGTCCTTATTAATAATTTAATCAGCTGCTTAATAATTTCTTCTTCTTTTTTTAATTAATTTTTGTGCCTTTCATATTTTAGTTATTTTTCAAGATTCGTTAGAAGTTGAGTCCTCTAGTGTATTCTAATAAACATCAACGCCAAAATTAAAATCATTCTAAAAAAATATCAACTACTCATGCCATTGAGCTTGAAATTCTGTAGGGCCTAATATTCTGGTGCTTCCAAGACATGTTCTATGATAATTTTCAAAGGAGGAAAAAAGAATCTAGCCTGACACAAACAAAAAAAGTTGTGATAGTATATTGCTATGTTTATAGAAAAAATATATGATAATGAATTTGTACTTTTACCATAACAAGCATGGTGGACATAGGTACATGATTGAGGAGGTAAGTGTCTCTTTAAATTTTTCTATTAAATTACTAATATATCCTTATTTATCTATTTTATGTTGATTTGGTTAGTTAACTGGTTTATAATTGATACTTGTAAATGCAAAATGGTTTATGTGAAAAGTGGAATTCATGACTTATATTATATAATTATCAAATAGTAAATCTGTAAATGCAAACTGGTCTATGTGAGTGTGTTTTTTTATTGGGCATATTGTTTTTAGTGTTTTATATTACAAATTAAACTATTGTGATTTATGAACTGTGCTGAAATAATTTTTAGTGTTTTATTTAGTGTCTGTTTGTCGTAATTTTTAGTGTTTTTAATGTTTTATTTAGTACATATTATGTTCAAATGAGAAGGTGACTGGGATGTAGACTAGTAATATAAAATAAATTATTTTTATTGTTTTATTCGATCCAGAATAGTAATTCAAGTAGATAATTTATTTGTTTTTTTAGATTATAATTTATAATTATTTGTTTTTTTAATTTTTTTTTTAAAAAATAAAATTTAAGGGCATTGTCCTCAAACTCTGTCACTAAATACACAGACATAAGAAATATTTCTGAATTCATCCTTTGATTATTTTTCCGATTTCGCTACTCATAACAAGCATATGATTTTTTATTTTAGGGCATCCCGAAAAATTCTATTAAAGACGAGCTAAATCCATCACACAACCAATTTAAGAAACCATCGACATGGAGCTGATGTTGAAGTTGAGGACACATATGGACATAACATAATAAATGCTCTATAGTCTATACCGTTTGTGAACATGATTACAGATTGTTAATTGGTTAACTAATAATTAGAGGGGTGACCTCCATCACGGAGTGCAACTGCAATTTGCAGCCCTCAGATGTGACCTTGCTTCCATTTTTGATAAGGAGTTGATTGATAGTACTCATAAATCATATTATATAGCACTGGCTAAGTTCACAATAATTTGCAATCGAGAGTTGCGGGATCAGAATCACAAAACGATTGAAGACTCATTAAACCAAATCAAGGAAATTGCGTTACAGCGAGCAAATACTTCCCCTTTTTTTGGGTTTGTTTCTTCCATTCCCCATGCTCGGCGTTTTCTGCTTTTCGGGGCGGTTTCGGTTTTTCACAAACAAAAACTTGTACTCCCAATAATATTTCATCAATCACTAATTTTTATTGAGTCCAAGTAACATACTTTTTAATTCTTTTAACATATTTTTTTATCGGTTAAATTTATCCAAAATTTTCTAATATGTTCTGAGCTTAAGTTGCGAGACATTAAATCTTTAGTATTTAAAGTATTATTCGTTTAAGTACTTTATCAACTGTAATATTTTTATTCTTAGTATAAGACATCTTAATAAATTAAGAGAAGATGATATTTACAAGCTGTCTTTGGCCTTAACTCCGATTTTGGGTCTATTGAAACATGAAAATCTCTTAAAAAAGAAAAAAAGTCTGACCCAAGTCATTTAATTTTTTCCAGACCCGAACCTAATACCTAAGCAATGATCAATCACTTAATAATTCTCATTTAAAAGAAAGAGAAAATTTGAGAGATTCCTTTCCTTTTTTTTCTCTCAACTAGACTACTAGAGTCTCCGGTGCTGACCTCCATTTTGATCAAAAGTAGATTGGAGTACTTTACTTGGGACCCACTTAACCTGTCGCTGCCGCATAGATCATACGTACACGTGGCAGCCTAACATTGCTTGCCTCGTTCTCTCGCTCTTCCTTTCCTCCTTTTTTAGAGCTTCCCCTCCCACACTCAATTTCAGGGAAGCACAACCAATCTTCTCTGTTAGAACAAAAAAAAAAAAAAAAAAAAAATTGGCGTCAAAAGGGCCAATGGTATTGCCGTTGTTCCTCTCTGATCACATTCATAGTCATGTATTTTTGTTGTCTATTTTCATGTCTTTGATCACAAGAAAAAATAAGTTTTGATTTTGATTTTAATTTACCCCTGTTTCGTTTCTGATTGTTTTTTTCTTTCTTCCTTCCCCTTTATGATTTTATTTCTCGGTTTTAATTTCATGTATGACAAATTTTATTATAAAAAAAGGGGCCTTTTGGGACATCATTCCTAAGAATTGATCTTTCTGTTGAGCCTAGAGTGAAGTTTGAGACTTTCTGCCACTTCTTAATCATGTAATTGAGAAACAAGTGACGGGTATTTATGTAATGTGCTGAATCCCTCTAATAAGATTATGGCCTTTGTTTTATTTTGCTTTATAATTGTATTTATCTTTCTGTTGTTTTCTTTGCAAGTTGCCTATGGGGGACCTTGGATTTTTCTTGGTTTGTGCTGATTATCGTTTTGCTACCAGCTCTATTTTTCGATACCTTAAATCTAGGGATTCCCTATGGGCTTATCCTTTGTTTATTTTCTTTTACCTTTTCTGACAGGTGGGAAAGTTGAAGTTTTTTGTCGAGTTGAAAGTGAAATGGTTGGCAAGGATGATCTGAGGGCTGAGGACTTGAACTTGTGCTTTGAGAAGCTTATGATGGTGGCTGGGAGTGGGAACGGTGAGAAAGGGGTGAACTTGAAGGTTGGGGTGATCACCGAGTGGAAGGACATTCCTGTGGAGCTTTTGATGCAGATTCTGTCCCTTGTGGATGATCAGACGGTGATCACAGCTTCTGGAGTTTGTCGTGGATGGAGAGATGCTATTTACTTTGGACTTGCTCGTTTATCACTCTCATGGTATATTGTTTTTCTCTCTTGATGATGTGTGTTGGCCTTGAGGATCCTTTTCTGTTTCTCTTCAATTGGGGATTTTGTTATGGTGGAAGTTTTCTTGGTTCTTTTTGCTTGTTTGTGTGAGTTGATTTTGCTGTGCTGTAATTTGTGATACTGGTAGAGTGGTAGTGTATTTTTTTTTTTGTTGCTTTTATCAAGATTTCTTTGTTCCCTTATGCTTGGCATGTTTTCAGTTGTTTAAGAATGACCTGGGATTTTCTGTTGAGAATGTGATGTAATATATATGGGGTTAAAAAATGGTTTTTTTCTTACTAAGTGTTTTTTTTTTTTTTTTTTTTTTTTTTTTTTTTTTTTTTTTTTTTTTTTTTTTTTTTTTTTTTTTTTTTTTTTTTTTTTTTTTTTTTTTTTTTTTTTTTTTTTTTTTTTTTTTTTTTTTTTTTTTTTTTTTTTTTTTTTTTTTTTTTTTTTTTTTTTTTTTTTTTTTTTTTTTTTTTTTTTTTTTTTTTTTTTTTTTTTTTTTTTTTTTTTTTTTTTTTTTTTTTTTTTTTTTTTTTTTTTTTTTTTTTTTTTTTTTTTTTTTTTTTTTTTTTTTTTTTTTTTTTTTTTTTTTTTTTTTTTTTTTTTTTTTTTGTATAGACCACATGTATTCTTCATTGCTAAGTCCGAACTGTTAAGCTCTCTAATCTATCTCTTTCCCTCCCTTATAAAATAAAATATGCAAAAGTTGTGTGTCTTGTTGATTTTTTAACATGAATATCTTGAGGGTTTTTTTTTTTTTATATAAATAAAATTCTAATGCTCCTTGTAAAACATGGCTAACCGTTTTTACTTTTAAGTTTAAGTCAATTTGGTATTATGACTTTTTGTTAGCTAAGTAAAATCTATTTCTTAAAATTCCTTCATTTGTCTCCAATTTTTGGCCTCTGGTCAGAATATCTTGATATAAGTAGTGGTTTTAC
Organism: Glycine tomentella; assembly: GCA_007407185.1. Taxonomy (NCBI): domain Eukaryota; kingdom Viridiplantae; phylum Streptophyta; class Magnoliopsida; order Fabales; family Fabaceae; genus Glycine; species Glycine tomentella. The sequence continues at coordinate 2,138,102 of PYAF01003999.1, read as the reverse complement.
AGAATATACTTATTTTGATTAATTTGGCATGAATGTTTGTAAATTGTAAATATTCTGTGTTGGTAAAGGTACTGATATTCGAAGTGCTTGTAGTTATTGTGGAGTTCATGGAACGTAGTAATAACAGGTTTTTGTAATTCATCTCTCTTCAGGTGTAGCAAGAACATGAATAACTTGGTCCTATCTCTTGTTCCGAAATTCGCAAAACTGCAAACTCTAATCCTACGTCAAGACAAGCCTCAACTAGAGGATAATGCTGTCGAGACTATTGCAAAATGCTGTCGTGAACTGCAGATTCTGGACCTCAGCAAAAGTTTCAAGCTAACTGATCGTTCACTCTATGAGCTCACCCTTGGTTGTCGTGATCTTACAAAACTCAACATCAGTGGTTGTTCAGCATTTAGTGACAATGCTCTGGCTTACCTTGCCAGTTTCTGCAGAAAACTGAAAGTTCTAAATCTCTGTGGGTGTGTTAGAGCTGCATCTGATACTGCATTACAGGTATGAATGATTGTGGTAACTAGTTGGTTTCATAATTATATAAGAATTATAACCCATTGAGTAAATGAACTGCAGGCTATTGGACAATACTGCAATCAGCTACAATCTTTGAACCTTGGATGGTGCGATAATGTTGGCGATGTTGGAGTAACTACTTTAGCATACGGGTGTCCTGATCTTAGGATAGTTGATTTGTGTGGCTGTGTCCGTATAACAGGTATTTTCTTCAAAAATTCAGTAGTTTAAATCCCGAGTTCTGTAGCCAAACTCACTGTTTTTTCTGTGACATTTTACAATATCTGATTTTCATGATATTAACAAACTGACATAGAAATCCCTCAGAATTTGTTTAGACATGCAATTGAACTACTAGTTAGAATAAATCTTACTAACTAACAAGTCACAAACATGTGAGTAAGAAAAACTCACTCAAGAATAAATTGGAACTGAGGTCCATCTTTTAGGAAAGACAAATAGGAAATATCTACTTTTTAATACAAAGTTTTTAACAGTTTGAAAATCTATGCAAATGATAATAGTTGCTCCATTTGGTTTTAACACTTTCATGGTTCAATGATGAGTACACTTTTAAAATTGGATGTTGATGTTGCAGATGATAGTGTGATTGCTTTGGCAACTAGATGCCCCCATCTGAGGTCCCTAGGACTGTACTACTGCAAGAACATCACAGATAGAGCAATGTATTCCTTGGCACACAGCAAGGTGAACAACAGGATGTGGGGATCTGTGAAAGGAGGAAATGATGAAGATGGGTTAAAGACTTTGAACATTAGCCAATGCACTGCACTCACCCCATCTGCTGTTCAAGCTGTTTGTAACTCATTCCCTTCCCTTCACACATGCTCAGGGAGGCACTCACTCATCATGAGTGGCTGCCTCAACTTGACTTCAGTGCATTGTGCCTGTGCGGTCCATGCACACCGTGCATTCACCACTTTCCCTCATCCTGCTCATTAAGAAGCTCATGCTTTTATGTTGAACACACTTCGAGGATATGCCCTTTCAAGGGCTCAGAGACGTGAAAGAAGTGAAATACCTCCCTTGTAGATATATGCCTGCATAAAGAGAGACTTGAATCTAGCTGATTATCTACATCTTTTCTTCAACTTTGTGTCTTAAACTTGGTGTTTGTTTTAATCCCCGAATTGTGAAAGCTCGAGACATTTTGGATGCTAAAGCTGGCTTGTTCCTAGTAAGCTATTTGAGTTTATGGAATGACATGGACTTTTAAATTTGTATGGTTTTATGGGAAGTTTATATGCACATATTGTTATTTTTTGTGTCGTCGGCCTTACTTCAATTCCAGAACACGGAGGTGGGATTAGCATTTGACTAAAGTCCAGATAATTTTTTCTATAAGTATTTTATAGGAAAGAAAGGAAGTAAAATGATTCAACTTTTGGATTTCAAGAAGTTAAAATTAATTTTACATTTCAGCTTTTAGGAAAAAAAATGAGTTTTAAATAAAAAGTCCCAAGGTATTGAAAGATTTATTTTTATTTTCTTTTATAGAACAAGTTGAAGAAAAGAAAGTCATATGCATGTGGAAAACTGTTACAGTAGGTCTACAAGTCACAGAAAATTGACTTGAAATGAAAAGGAATAAGGTTGACTGTTTTATGAACTGTTATTGAGTATGTCTACAACTCCTGGAAAATTAACTTAAAAAATAAGGAAGGTAAATTTCAGCATATTTTGATACTCACTTCTTTTAAACATTTATTCAACCATCAACATTTTTTATTTCTCACGATCTCTCTTTTTATCATATTATATTATCCATATTTTTTATATATTTTTTCTATTTTATCACTCTCTCTCTCTCTCTCTCTCTTTAGGTGTATAATAAAGTTTGGATGTCAAAATATATTATCATTAAATTTAATATCATAATATGACTTACAAAGTCACGTATATCAGTAATCTACAATCGTGCATACAGAAAACTTCTTCAAGGAAAGACAAAACACGAGATGATTAACGGTGTGCGGCATTTTGTTTAATTACATATCTATCAGTAAAATGTTGAAAATTAAGGGCTGATTTGTTTTTAAATTTTAATAAATCAGAGTCCCTTTTGCATAGCACAGCTTCGGAATGTTGACGGTTGACCATCAAAAATCAAATATTTTTGGAGAAAATAATAAAAAGGTCCTACCGGGAGTCGAACCCAGGTCGCTGGATTCAAAGTCCAGAGTGCTAACCACTACACCATAGAACCAGTTTGTGTTGTCTTTGCGACACTAATTGGTATTAAAAAAATAACTCTATTTCCTTCATTTAGTGACTAAACCAAAATAAAACAAGTAAATAATCCAAATCGTTAATCATTTAAAAAAAAAAATTAAAATTACTGAATTAGAAATAAATTTTATAAAAAAATTCACAATTAAATTAATTTATGTGGGAACAAAATAAATGTTGAAAATCACTTTGAGAGATGTTGAAAGCTCTATCCATACAAATATGAGGAATTTGTTTTAATTGTTTCCATCTAACTATCTCTATATATTATCTGGTGACGTGCACCCAATTATTATATTTTTTTTATATAAAAAAACATTTTTCGTTGTACTCATGAAATGTTATTTGTAATTTTTGTGCACATATGATTCTAAAGGAATATTCTTATATTACACTGTCATCCTCTCATGTTAAAATATAAAATAAATTACACTTTCTTCTTTGTTGAGTTGATTTGAATTGATGAACACCAATAAGCGTTAGTATTTTCATGAATAAAACCTTTTTTTCCTACAAGTTTTAGCAATTTATCCTTATACAACCCTGTGATCACCTCTGTCGTGCATCCCCCCACCCTCCTTCACCTTCTTCGTGCTAATTGTTAGGTACCAGAGTGACGAAGTGATAACACACACAGCTAAAATAAGAGATGAGAAAAGGAGAAATGGACACACAAAATTTACGTGGAAAACCCAATTTGGGAAAAACCACGGGCAAGACCAGAAGAATTTTCACTAAGTGGAAGAAATTTTCACACCTCTCTCTAAAATAAGGAGAGTACAAATTTACCACTCTCTCTTATACTAGGAGAATACACTCTCACTCACTCTAGTTATTGAAGAACACTTGGTAATTCTCAAGTGTGGGATACTAAAAATGAATGCCAAGCGCTCCTTTATATAGGAGTTACAAAACGCGTATGCACAGTAACAAAATAATAAAATAATGCGTGTTACTGTGCGCTTTTTGAAAAACTGCGCTTTGCTTTCGGTGGTGCACGCGTTTTCAACACTAATATTGTAAGAAATCTTCTTGATTGGAAACACCTCTACTCGCCTTGCCCTTCTCCAAAACCCTAGCATAGCTCGATCGCTATCTTTTTCGTACCTAGCTTCATAATCTAATCTCATCATCCTTCACTTTATGGTCAATATCATGTAATTATCATTCAAGTTTACAAGAATATATAGGTCTAACTCAATTGCTTGGAAGAATTCTTTTTCTCCTTTATTTAGAACCCTAACTCCTTTGGGTGGATTTTAATTGAAGAGAAACATTAAGTTCTAGATGTCAATTATAAGAATGCTCATGAATCCTATCCTATCCCAATTAAGATGTCTCAAACATGTGATTCCTAATTTACATCTGACCTCGTTAGTAATTTATATTGCAATATATACAAAGCCAAAGCGCAAGTAAACTATATTGTAACCAATCAAAGAAAAACATTAACAACAAATGATTCAAATCTACACGATTAATTCAATTACATCAATGATCATTATAACCGATCCTAACCTTGAGAAATCTAAATATTTTCTTTGGGTGATTGACAAATTTGGCGCTCTTTTGTAAACTATCTACAAAAGTGAGACTATTTTTATATTGAAAACAAAAAGTGAGATTGTTTTGAAACTAATCACTGACATATGGTTGTTTTAATTAAACTACTAGCGATTCTTTTTCTGGCAGTCACAAGAAGCCGCCATAGATTGTTATGACCAGTATTATGACAATGTTGTGACCAACCATTTTTTTTACCGGTCTCAAAATATTAGGGTCATTTATTGTCTTGAGTAGTTTGCCAGAAAATAACTGCAAAACAACTCTTTACTGGTGATTAGTTTAAATAATTTTAAAAGCTAGAAACTGGTCAATCAAGTCCCCCTTCTCTCAATATATATACAGATAATGTATTTTGTTAGAGCTTTTTTTTTTTTTTTTTATCATCCGAGAGTGTTTAAAATAAATACTGATTATAAGATTTCATCATGAATGATGAAAATTAAAATAAATAAGTTATGAGAGTTTTTCATTTTTATTTTAAAGTTACATAATTTTTTGTGCGATGACATAACATAAAATCTAAACTATTCATATATAATTGAATGAGACACCCGTACCCAAATGGCATATCTATACACACCCCTCCCCTACCCAAATGGCATATCCATGCAACTACTGTACACAAATGACATATTACATCCATGCCACGAATACGATAACTATGAAGGTTAATTCATTTATGTATGATTTGTGATATACTTTTGACTTACTTTAAATTGTTGGTTGTAACGTTTTGTGTAAAGTTTAGTAAAACCAGGGCATTTATTACAGTGACTTTTAAAAGGAAGAAAAATACGGATCCTGCCTGCATGTTCTCACTCTTGATCCTAATCGGTAACTCAACTTTGATCCCTGAATCCTTCAACCGTTACTTGATGCAACTTGGCCACCCATACTCAGACTCAGAAAGTAATGAAGGAAAAAGATAACCGATAGCATTTACTCAAAAGAATGAAAATAAAAACCAAAGCCCCATGACGTTAGATAGGCATTTTTGGACTGACATATATATTTCTAACTTAGTTTAATTGCTTTCAAACCTACGTGTCTGTCTTTGAGAACAGGATAGCATGCAGACCGCAATGTGGAATTTACTAAACTGTACAAGGTGGGATGCAATCCCTAAATGACGCGAAAGTTTTACATCCAAACCGTAAGGATAATCTTTTTCACCCTTCAGTTCACACTTCATAATGGTTAATGTATGTAAATTAATTTTTTTTTATAACATTATTCTCTTCTTTATTACATTATTTATTTTATTATATTTTATCTCTTTCTTTTATAAATATTCAACAAATATATTATAAAATTAATGTCACTATTTTATATATGATTGTATTAATGAATATATTAAAAAATATTGATTATCAAATTAATAAATTAATAATTTTTTAAAATACAGTCAAAGTATACTAATAATGTTTTTAATTTTATATTTAATCAATATTATTAGAATATTTATTAATATTTTTCTTATTAAATATATGTAAATGTTAATAAATAATTTAAAAATGTTTGTTATGACCACTGACTGAGGATGCGGAAAAATTAATATAAAATTATTTCAACTCAACCAATATATAAGTTTAAGTTTTAAATATAACTGTATAATTTATAATAATTTTATCTAATTTGAGAAAGATTACTTCCTATAAAATATAGTTGTGGCCTTGAATGAAAATAACATTAAAGTATTTTGACTGTAATTTTTATGCACATTTAATGTGATTTTTAATAAAAACAATTTATGTACACCAATACTACTTGCTGACACTGACACCAAAGGTTGAAGTTGGAAGCGAGGCTTTGTTTTTTATTTAATATATGAATAAGAGAAATGATAATTATATAATAAATTTTACTATCAAAGGAAAAGAAAAAAAAATGAGATGTAATATGTGATGAAAAAAGTGATATATACATGTAATACTTCTTACAATAATTTATACAATATATATTTTTTTTATATATCTCTTTTCATCACATCATTTAATATATTTTAAATTTCTCTCTCTTTGGTTGTAATTTTCTTTTATAAGTATCTTCTTGAAAAATGATATACATTAAACATATATTTAGGAAGAATTAAGAAAGAAGAGATAAAATATTAGTATATAAATATAATTGTTAAATAGCATTTATAATATTAACATTGGTATACTTTCATTTAGTAATAATAATCACTTGGTTAAAAAATAAAATAATAATGAGCACTAAAATCCTATTCTTAGTTGTATATATT
>PYAF01003999.1:2107524-2131425 GCA_007407185.1 Glycine tomentella | reverse complement strand
TTATATTAGTTAAGTGATGTTTCAAAATTTTAATAAGTTTTTAATTTTAATTTTGTCCCAAATACATGTATATATAATCAATGTGATGATTTTTAGTATTACGTACATAAATGTTTTAAACCATTAATAAAAATAATTCATTAAAGTTGTTTCATTCATTAATGTATTTATTTCTTAATTCTTGTGAAAATTTCTTAAACTATATAACTTATTTTGGAATAAAAAAGTAAAATTTATTAAGGTTCACAAAGTGAGGTGAATCTTATTCTATATTTAATAAATTTTAATCATAGTTTATATTTTTTTAATAGATTTTAGTTAATAGTGGGGGTTTTCCCCATCCTTACAAAAAAAATAAACTTCTAGAATTCCTTCATTAATTGATAATAATTATTTTTTACATTATACATGACTCTATGCTTTTTTATTGTTTACAACAATTCTTTGTATAAAAGTACATGGTGTCTAATGTGTTTTTTGGTAGCAATTTTAGTATAATATTTATGGAATACCAATGTAATATACTTCATAGAATCAAAGAAGTGAATGCAAGAGTAGAAAAAAGAAGGATATTAGGAAAAATTTAACTCGTGTGTGTTGGTGTAACTTTTTTTCCAGGAAGAAACTTGAGAATGGCTAACAAATGAGTTTAGTTGTAAATAATCCAAAAATAAAAACTAAAAACTAATAAAAGGTTAACCGTTGTCAAGCTGCTGAATGTAATGAAATTTTTTCTGAGGCCCAAAGTAAAATTTCTTTTCTTGTCTCTACACGTTTATATATATAGCTCTCTGCTGCTGTAAATGCAATACAATAAAAAAAATCCATTTTTGACCAAAAGTAACTGAAATAATCAATTCTATTCCTTTTATTGAATTTACTATTTGACTGATGCTTGTTGACAAAAAATATATAGAATGATTGTAAAAAAAGTAAAACTAAAAATTAAATAGGTTCATTACTCTCTGGCTGGTGAGTTGGCAACTCAGCAACACTGACAACAAAACCAGCAGGTTATGAATAGCCAGGCTTATAAAAGCAGCACCCAGCAAAGAGAAGAAAACCACCAAAGCCACTGCATTACCAATTTGAAACCAAAACACCAAAACCAAACCATGGAAATTGAAGTTCATGTTGTAATTGTGGGTGCTGGCCCTGCTGGCTTAGCAACCGCTGCATGCCTTAACAAATATTCCATCCCCAACGTTGTTTTAGAAAGAGATGATTGTCATGCATCTCTTTGGAGGAAAAGGGCTTATGACCGCTTGAAACTTCACTTAGGCAAAGATTTTTGCAACCTCCCTCACATGCCCTTTCCTCCAGATTTTCCTACCTTTGTCCCTAGGGTTGACTTTTTACGTTACTTGGACAACTATGTCACCCGTTTTAAGATTTCCATCCGGTATACCAGGAATGTGGAATCTGCTTATATGGATGAAGAAAACAATGGGAAATGGAGGGTTGTTGTGAAGGACACAACAACAAATGCTGATGAGGTTTACGTTGCAAACTATCTGGTGGTTGCAACTGGGGAGAATGGTGAAGGGTACGTGCCCCAGATTGAGGGGCTTGAAGGGTTTGAAGGGGAACACATGCATTGCAGCCAGTACCTGAATGGAAGAGACCTGTATGGCAAAAATGTCCTTGTTGTTGGCTGTGGAAATTCTGGCATGGAGATCGCTTATGATCTCTCAACTTGGGGTGCAAATACCTCTATTGTTGTTAGAGGCCCTGTAAGTCTTTTTTCTCTCTACATGCCCTTTACGTGGATTATTCTTATTACAAGACAAAATATATAAAAAGTTGTGTAAATTAATCTTAAAAAATGTAAAGGATGATACTTTTTTAGTTCAACCGGAGACTAAAATACCTTTATAAGAAAATTAAGATGGGTAGTTTTGCTCTGAAATGATTTAATGATAATTTTGTGAATAAATTAATGAGATTTGCTTAGAACCTGATTGTTTGTAAAAGAGGAGATTCGTGGGAAACAAAACATAAATAAATGAAAAAAAAATTATATACCATGTTATTTGTTTTTGTATGCTGGAGACTAAAATATTTATAAAAAAATAAAAATGGTTATTTTTGCTTTGAAATTATTTTAATGATAATTTTGTGAATAAATAAATGAGAATGGCTTTGAACATGGTTGTTTAATTTTTGAAAGAGGAGATTTATGGAATAAATAAATAAATGAAAAAAATTATATACCATGTTTTTTGTTTCTGTATTTTTAGACTAAAATATTTATTTTTAAAAAAAATTAAGATGGGTATTTTGCTTTGAAATTATTTTAATGGTAATTGTGTGAATAAACAAATGAATGAAAATTATATTGGTGATCCATGTTTCTTTTCCTATTTTATACAAAGTCTAGATAAGTTAGACTCTTGAAGCCCACCATAGTCAGAGTAGGTCTCGTGCATGCTTCAAAAAAGGCTTTCAGAATTTTATAGATCTAAATTTAATACATCTCTCTTTGTATAGGTTCATTATTTTACCAAAGAAATGGTGTTCGTGGGAATGTCCTTGCTGAAATACTTCAAAATGGAGAAGGTGGACAGGCTTATGTTGCTTATGAGCAAACTGAAGTATGGAGACATGTCCGAGTATGGCTTGGTCAGGCCAAAGGATGGACCCTTCTTTCTGAAGAGAAAGGGTGGAACTACCCCTACCATTGATGTGGGTTGCGTTGGTAGGATTAAGAAGGGCGAAGTAAAGGTAGCTATATAGACTCACTTGATTATATATCTGAAAACACCGTTTATTTCATATTAATTCTTTATACTATTGATTTAGTTGTCACTTTTTGTATTCAGGTTTTCCCTGCTATTTCAAGCATCAAAGAGGACAAGATGGTTGAGTTTGAGGATGGACAAAATGGTCAATTTGATGTCATCATCTTTGCTACTGGATACAATAGCACTGTGCTGAAGTGGCTTAAGGTGTATCGTAACATATGTTTTTCATAGGAGCATATAACTATTTTTGTCCCAATAAGTTCAATTGTTGATTTCAGAATGTGCCTGAGACATGCCCTAACTGTTTTTTGTGTGACTTGGTTGTCTCCATGCAGGATTACAGAGGGCTGTTCAATGAGAATGGAATGCCAAAACTAGGTTTTCCAAATCACTGGAAGGGAGAGAACGGTATCTACTGCGCTGGATTTTCAAGAAGGGGATTAGATGGCATTGCTTTTGATGCCCAGCGTATTGCTGATGACATAAAAAAGACTGTGAATGCAAGGAACTTACCCGGTGATGAAGAGGACAACTTTGCTTCCCTCAAACTCTTAGGAAAATAAGCACACAAAAATAAAATAAATTTTGTAGTGTATGTATGGTTAAGTAATGAGTTTTTTTTATGTTTGTGTGTGGTTAAGTAATGAGTTATTAGTATAAAAGACATAGCAGCTGAAGTACTTTGCCTGTCGGTGGATTATGAGTGTGTGGTTAAGTTATGAACTATGGGATGACATGACCTATATATGTTTTTTATTTGGTGATCAGCTATGTCTCGTTCTAAATAGATTAAAGAAATATACAGAATGTAAAAGCTGATAATTAATATATTTACAGTCCTTTTGTATTTCCATGCCTATGTTTTTTACTGCTACTTGCTCAAATTTCTTCTTATTCTTATAGATAATTAACACACAGTTTAATAAAATTTAAGACCACGCATATATACACAATTATTTACCTTTCCAAGCTGCTAACCTTTTCTTAAATGACTTATGACGACTTGTTTCTACGTGTACATATCTACCTTATATTTTTTCCAGCTGGCAGTAAGCTAAGACAGTTAAATGGATTGGCACTAATTTTACAAATTTAAGAAAGTAAATGCAGCTGCAAGAAAATCTTCTACCACAATAAGATTGTTTATGGGAAATATCCTTCACCTCAAAAATCAGTTCAGAATTTTTAAAAATTGTTTTTAATAGCCATAGTTTTTTTGCCTTTACTTCTTCAATAGTGTCATCAGCATTTGAATCCATTTCTTAGCTATATAAAGGGCGCTTGTCAAACTGCGGTCAACCCCTCGGCAACAACTCCATCAACATATAATTGTTCTTTAAATATCGAGAGTAAGAACAATATCAAAATCCAACCATTCATAGCCATAGCGCCACACCGTAAATGCACACCACCTAGAATTAAAATTATGACCTGATGATGTGATTGTTAGAAAACACAAAACAATTGCTGGCGTTCATGTATCATGCTTTTCCTTAATTACACTACGTACGTTCTATTGTTAAAATTTGAAGAGAATTAGTTAAGAACTTTACGATCTCAAATATAATCAAAAGAAAACAAAACTATTTTTATGTTTACTAAAAAAAAAAATTAAACATCATTTAATTATATCAATCTCATTTTATTTTATTGTTTCTAAAGTATCCTTTGATATTAAGAATGAATGGAGTCATTGAAAACATAATAGATAATATCATTGGAATCACTTCATTCTAAATTTTATATTTGATCAATCTTATATGAAAATGTTAATAAATACTTTTAAAATGTTATTTATAACCACGATTGAGTGTGTAGATAAATTAATACAAAATTGTTTTAACTTAATTAATGGTATATTCTTATCTTAAATATATAATTATATTAAATATTGAGAGAGAGTTTTGTGTGTTCTATTCACTCGATCAAAATCCACCAATAGGGTGGAGAAGGTACTTCATATATATACGAGAAAAATATTAATAATTTGACAAATACTTAATTAAAGTAACAGATAATGAACTGATATTTTGGAATATAGTATAAGTACAAGTCAATCAATTGTGAGAGATGAGTATGTTTACCTTTCCAAACAGCTAACATTTTCTTGAATAGCCTATGACGACTGATTTCTACTTGTACATATGTAACTTATATTAGCTCCACCCGGCGGTAAATTAAGACAGTTTAATGGAATGGCACTAGTTTGCAATTTAAGAAATTAGATGCAGCCGCAAGAAAATCTTCTACCACATTTATCCCAATAAGAATTTTTTTTTTTGGGAAATAACCTTCACCTCTAAAATCATTTCAAAATACTGTAGGAAATAAAGTAAAGAGATAATACTTTTGGATTTGGAGCCTTGAAGAAAGAAATAAAGTACATCAAATTAAAGAGATGACTAATTTAGCAAATCTACTCTGCTATCTAGAGTGACATATTTATTATTCCACGATAATAATATACTTGCTTTATACAACATCCACGGGTTGTCAAGTAGTAGTCTCTCTCTCTCTCTCTCTTTTTTTTTTTTTTTTGTATGCCTTGATAAGTAATCAAAGATATTTAAAAAGTAATGAATCCACCTTACAATTTAGAGCTTTTGAAGCCTCAATCAACCACCCATCGACAATGTTTTCACCCAACAAGCCACTTTTTTGAAAATTAACCTTTGAACCATATACAAGCTCAATTATTATAAGACAATTTTAATAGCCCAAATATGAGAACAGCAATGCTATATAGTACAAAAGATTAAAGTACTAAACTTACGAAAAGCTGCCTGTAATTAATTTCAAAATTAATAAATAAAAATAAAAATGCTTAAAAGGAAATTTATTAATGGTTTAAGTCATAAGTGTAATTTCAAGTTGTTGTAGAGTCGATCAACAACAAAAGTTACATCCTGTTTGAAAGACAAGAATGATCTAATGACACCACATTCTCTTTAACCTTGATTATTCAATATAAAATCAAACTTGAGATTAACAATCAAAACTTCTTTGATAGCATATATCAGTGGTAACAAGAGTGAGAACAAAGCTGAGTCATTCAAGAGCACTGAAATTGAAGTTTCAGTTTCACTAAAGAGGATCAAGCAAGGAGATGACCACGGATCTCCGATTGGAAATGAAATTGCCAGACTTTCTTCTATTATAATTGAAATTTCATACAAAAAATAAACAAAAACTGAAGGAGTAAGAATACCACCTCGCAGTAAAATGAGACCCACGTTGGGAAAGACGCTCATTCGTGCAATTCGTACTAAACATCATTTGTACCATTGAGCATTTTCCTTATGAGAATGTCATTAGCAAACTAAAGATTTGAGATATTTAATTAAGCTCTACTTTGCAATAGAAAACCCTCTTTAAAGGCCATTATTTACAATCTTTTGGAGCATGGCACTCAAATCTCTAATCCATCCCCATCTTCATTATGCTTCAAAACCCATTTGTTGTTATACCTATTAAATACTACGTACGAACTTCCTAAATCATATTCGTACACTATCTCTGAGTCGAACTTAAAGCACATCAATTCTTATACCTTCCTCTTGAATTCATCAATGGTCTTATTTGCAAAGTGTATCTCATCCAATATTTGTTTTCCCTTTATGAATGCAATCTAGTTCTTATATATGAATTAGATTTTAATTTAATAGATGAAATTAATTTTTCCCTCATTCCTTCTTAATAGGGATATCTCAATGACGACGAAGACTAAAATAATAAAATGTAATGTTAAAAGGCTTAAAAAAATTGCATATTATAAGAACTAAAAGGAAAACAAGTGTACGTTATAAGAATTAAATAGATATAAACAAGTGTACGTTATAAGAATTAGATAGATATTTAATCGTATTTCTTAATACTTTTTGCAAAATAAAGTTTGACTACCTATCATGAGTCATTAATCCGAGTAATATTAGATTAAGTCTTCTTAAGTAAGATTTTAGTTTTATGAATGCAAAAACTTAATTGTGAGAGAAAATAACTTATTATATATATATATATATATATATATATATATATGATCAGTATTTCGCAATGATATCATGATGACAGAAAAAAAGTAAAACATGACTCGATACATATGTCTTTAGCTGGATTTAATTCACTACATACATTTGCATATACTTATGTATGTGTACATATATTTTTTTGACACCCAGAAATCAGTAAACTGCAGAAGATATATGAAGATTCGTATAGATGCATGCGTGATGCTTTATATCTAGCTATTAGATTAGACATGGTAATCCAGTTGAACATCTTTAGTCTTCAAAGGCTCATAGCACTCATACACTTCCAAGTGATATGACAAAGCAGACTTGTCAACAATCTCGCCGTGGTAGGACTTGCAAACAAAATACATCACAGTTTGGATAACAAGCATCAGCAAGAACAAATGAGACAGCAGCAAGAAACACCCAATCCCAAACATTGTTCTGTTCACCGACCCCAAACCGAACACCTTCCATCCGTTCACCACCACCATCGAGAACAAAAACTGTGTTAGAAAGAACAAGAAGTTGAGCTTCAAAACAATCATCAGGGACAAACCCATCTTCCCCTTTATCAACTCCTTGCTCTTCATCATGGCTTCATACCCATAAGAGTCTTCTAACACCGTCACAATACTCGCTAATAGCCACACCACGGTAAGGTACACCGACCCCACTAGATATAATATCGCTAAGACCGACAAAATTGCACCACCACCATTTCTCACACCAATTGTAAGTGCCCATATGCCTAGAACCAACACTGCCATAACATTGTAAACGAAGAAAGCAACAACGGTGCACAAAAATGTTACCATGAGCCTCTTCCATACCTTAGGGACAACGCCTAGGACCTTCTTGAAGGTTACTTCTTTGCCGGTGTAGAAGGAAGCGACGGTGTAAACAATTGCGGAGGTGGAGAGGAGGGATAAGATGAGTAGGGAAATGAAGTAAAGGAGTTTGAAGAGAAAGAAAGTGGCCCAATCGGAAGAGAATGTGTCAAGGAGCTTTTGGTGTTGGGGTGTGCCGGGTAGGGCTTCGGTTAAGTCCTTGGCGTCGTGTGTGATTTTCCCGAAGAGGAGATCGGATACTTGGATGTGGATGAGGAAGATGAAGGAGAGAGGGAGGACTAGGGTGAAGGTGATCTGGGTGAAGATCTTCCTCCATGAAAATATGAGCTTGTAGGATTCTTTGTAGATGCCTAAGAACCCGAGAAATTGCATTTTTTCTTGTTCTATTGTGTCCATGTTTCTGTTTAATTATGGGTAATTTGGAGAGGTGGAATGGATAAGGATTTTGCTAGGGACGAGTGACTATGAGGTTCCAAGGTGATTGTTTTATAGTGGAATGGGATATCAGTATGCCAAACAACTATTTGAAATTTGATTTACCAATTCATAGGACTTTAGCTTGGTCGACCAAGTACAAGTTGTAATCGACAAGAGGTTAGGTTCTTTTAAATAATATTTTGGGTTCTATATAGTTGTGTGAATAAAATAAATGTGTTGGAAAAAATTTAGGTTCCGCTTTAAATGGATTCATATAGATTGACTTGTATTATCCAAATATTATTGTGGCTTTTCAATTCCCATTAAAAAATTTAATGGGAAAAAAGTTAATTGGATTCGACTTCTATGTGACCATTTCCCACGCTAGAAACCAACCCCAGTTTAGTCCAAAGTCAATGGACATTTTTCTTTGAGCAATGCCATGCACCCTACGAAAAGAATTTGCACCAAAACACACTGATATAAAATGAACAAATAAAGAAACACAACCATTAAAAGGGCTTTTTTTTTAATACTTAAAAACACCATTAAAAAGGGGTTAGACAATGAAAATCTAAATCATTCTCCAATCAAATAATAGCCCAAAAAATTCGTTTGATTTCATACCATTAATCAATTTCCTTTTTCTTTTGCTATAGCAGCTAATATATATTTACATAATATTACTGCACTTTTTTAAAAACAAAATTCAATAGAAAATATTAAAAAAAAAACAGAAAAACGTGTTTTTAAGCCTTTTACAAATCACAATTGCGTAAAGTCTTTCTATAATAGCTTAACAAAAATATTAACTCAATGACTGTATAAAAAATTACACTCAGAAATATGGATTAGGCAACATGTACACAGTTGAATCTATTATAATAACGAGACTGAATTCCATCGACTACGCTATATATATTGCTTTAGCTTTCATTTTCCATTCTTATGTTAGTTTCTTTTGTAAAAAATAAAATAATAATATCAAATTTTATAATAAATTTCTTTTTCATTTCTAATTAAGCGTTGATAGAATAATATTTCTAGCTAGTTTCGGGGAAGCCTCCAGAAAACAAGGACTTTGGTTTATTCATGAAAGGATAGCGAACCAAAGACTACGCCAAACAAAGGCGAAGGTTACGAGTAATAAATATAAGAATGGTTCTACTTACGCTGATTCATTCCAATACCAAACTAAGGTCTTGTCCCGTTGTTCACGAACTCATACTTCAAGGACAAATTCTGCAGTCTCAAATAATTAAATTAAGGACGATAATTCCCTCTCAGACACTGACAATTATGATTTTAAAGATGACTATATGAAAATATAAATAAAGTATGCTTTCGATCCTTTATTTTCTTTTTCTTGTACCAATCAGTTTTCACGTTCCGAATTAATTTGTTCCTTTTCTTGACCATTCTCTCTCTTTATTTCCTTATTATTTAATTATAGTTAATTAGATGTAGTCGTAGAAGATATTTTTATTTATTTATTTTAATATACTTGTGTTGGCATGGAATGATACAAGCTTCAGATTAAGATTTCATACCAAATATTCAAAGCTCTTATTTCTAACACATGCAACGACTTTTACTTTGTACAACATAAAATAAATATTTTCTTCCACTTCTCTGCACGCCACGCTCACGTGGACACAACCTATATACTTGATTACCACATATCATTGCAACTTGTCTCTAATTAATATATAGCTATATACTATCTAAACATTATCGACGTGCAGATTATTTTCTCACTTTATAATAACAATTTCTATAAGATTTACTTTTAAACATTGGGTTTTCTAACGTTTTTTAATTTTGACTTTCTAGCCTTGTTACTCATATCCATGCCACCAGCATTTTTAGCTTAAATATATTAGATGTTTATGTGAATATGGCAATTTTTTTTTTAATTATTGTCATGTTTTGTTTTATAATTTTATATGTTTTTGGTAACTTATTTTGGTCTCTTATGAATATGTTAATGGTTAGCAACATGTTTTACATCTTTATAAATATATAGTAGTTTTTTTTTTATTACAACTTGTTTTATTTGTATGTTTCTGTAAAATATAAGAATTTTGTTTTTAATCCCCGTTAGTGAATTTTGTTTATATATGATATTACTTATTACATTCTTGCAAAATGTAGCAATTTATATTTTTAATCCTTAGCGTGATCATAGGAATCAAATCAAGAGAATATTGCACGGAATAAAAATTAAAAATTATAAAACTAAAAAAATATTATATTAGACGGAATGGCAACGCAGATGGAACTAATTAAAAGACAAGTCAACGCCTGTTTTCTGTGGAATATAAATATATTGTTTTATATTTACAGTTAAATAAAGCTTAATTTAAAATAAAGAATTTTCAAATACAGGTTGGATTTGTATTAATTAACAGGCTTAATTATATTTTTAATATTTTAAATTTGAGACAAATTCGTTTATTTTTCTTGAAATTGAAAAAAAAAAATTAATCCCTAAAATTTTAAAAAATACATTTCTAGTCACTAAAATCAGACAATTTTAATAAAAGTTGTGAAAAGTAGCAGTTTAGTGTTGTAAACATTTGACATGTGCCTATTTTCAAGATAATACCACTACTTTTGTTAATGTGCATCAATAACTAAACGTATTTTTAAAAAAATATTTGAGGAACTAAAAAATTTTATTTTTAATTTTAGAAGTCAAAATTGAATTTATCCTTTTAAGGTCTAAAAATATAATACTAATATTTGAAGAACTAAAATATTTTCTTTTTAAAATAAAGCCCAATTAATATTAATATAGGTGCATAAAAAAGTGACCGAGTCTTTTCCATACTTTGGGAACAACGCTCAGGACTTTGGAGAAAGGTACTTCTCGTGAGGTGTATACTGAGGCAACGGTGTAGACCACTGCTGAGGTGGATAAGAGGGAGAAGATGAGGAGAAAGGTGAAGTAGAGGAGCTTGAAGAGAATGAAAATGGCCCATTCGGAAGAGAGCATGTTGGTGAGGTTGTGGTGTTGGGTTGTGTCTTGTGGGGTTTCATCATTTCTTGTGTGTTGTGGACGATTTTTCTGAAGAGGGTGTTGGAGACCTCGATGTGGATGAGGAAGATGAAGGAGAGGGGGAGGATTAGGGTTAGGGTGATCTTGCTGAAGACATTGCTCCATGCGAATATGATCTTGTAGGATTCTCTGTAGACGCCATAGAGCCCCAGGAACTGCATATTTTCTTGTTCTGTGTCCATGAATATGATGATACTCTCTTTTTCTTCAACCAATGGAGTTTTGGTTTGGTGTGGTGAAGATATGGGTTTTGAGAATATATGAGGAAATGGTTTGCAAAGAGAATCTGCCAAAGGCTGGAATTAGCTAGACTCGATTGATCTCCTCTGCCCCCCAAAATTAATTTTAGTATATACTGGAATAAAAATATATAAATTTAATTATCAAATTATGTAAATTTATTTTAAACAATCTATATTTGAAGAGTTATAATATTATTAACATCAAATACTTCAATACTTCCATCACTAAAAGCAAATGCATTTTGAAGATCGGAGGTTGTCTTTACTTTGCACAATATAGTTTTCTATGGGTCCAACAAAGATTAGATTATTATGAGCTTATTTTTATGGTTTAAGCAATTGGCACATAGTATTTATTTCTCTTAGTAATAAAAATTACTTTTAGATTGTGATATGTTATTGAACGTAATAAAAAATTATGTAAAGATATGCCAATAAAAATTGAATCATCTAACTTAATTTAAATACATTTTATCGAATTGGATTAGATCAAATTTTGTTTAAAAGAAACAATCCAAATCAAATCGAACATGTTATTTTAATCTTTAAATTGGGTAGCTTTTTGACTTAAAATCCATTCAAAACAACCGCGAACACCCTAATTTAATGTATAATACCATATGAAAAAGAATCAGTGTTTATGTTTCACAGTTAGATTCGGTGAACAGTTAAATATCATGGCATATATATATACAATGATAACGATAAGTTTATAAAATAAAAAAATCTAGAAGCTTAAGTAAGTAAAGATATTCGATGTATACTTTTTAATTAAAAGGATCTTAAAATTAAAGAGGGTTTCTTACGTTTATATTAAAGAAATAAAAGTATATATAAAGTATTAAATGAAAATGAAAATAGTTGCTGTCTTAAAACCATATGTATAATTTGATGCCTATTTTGAAAATAACTAAAGAATCATATTAATAATCTCTCTAAATATTTAAAATACTTATATACTCGATAAATTTTGTATTTTTTTATATGATATTTTTTAAATATTTTTCTTAGCTAATAACCTTAAGCCCCCGGGTAACAGTTTTTATTTATCTTGTTTGTTCTTACAATTGAATTAATAGACGTCTTGAATCTTAATTAAACACGTCTTTAGAGAAGCAAACATGACAGATGAGTTTTGCCAAAGCATGGTGAGATTAGATGGAGTTTTTTTTTTTTTTTTTTTTAAGAAGAAGAAGAAGTGATTAGATATGGAGTTGATTAACATGTTTCATGTTTAATAAAGCTTCTAGCTAGCTGTTTTCTTAATATATGTTTTTGTCGAATATATGGCTTTTATATAGTGTAGTTCACTTCATTACTTGAAAGGAAAATCGTTGATTCCACTTTCCAGAAAAATAAATAGCTGGATTTTGTCCTGAAAGAACGGCGAAGACCAAGTTAATTATTGTATATTTGTATCATCGTTAACGTCTAAGCCAAAGCCAAAACCAGGCGAAGACTACGAATAAGAATATTTTTCAATAAATGATATATATCGCTTTGGTTTTGTCCTTCTTCAAATCACCATCAACGACGAAACGTTCTGCCCTTCTTGCAAGGTTCATTTTCTTGGACAATGACAAGTGATAACCTTTCAAATCCTTGAGAGTAATTGCCTGATTTTTTGCGCTTCATTGCATAAAAGCTCACATCTATTCATAAATTATAATCTATATTGTTATTGAAAACTTCATTTTTTAGGAATAAAAAAATTCTCATTAAACTTTTATTAAATACAACTTTTATAATAATTACTTAAAATTATATTTACGGTGATTTTTAATTGATTAAGAGGGTTAAAATTTGTATATTGATAATTGTTAAATTTAAACTTTTATAATTTTCTTAGAAATAAATCAAATCAACAAACTTTTCTTATTCTAAAATTAGTTATTATAAACTTGACTGAATGTCCATCTTTTTTTTTCTTGGAAAATGCAAACAACCCGATTCAAGATTATAACATATTAGTCTCTGGGTCTAGTATTACACAAATAAGTTTTTCAATCTATGATTCTCAAGAACAAAAGTTTCTCTCCTACTAAATATGAGTGCTATCAAAGTCAATTGATTTATTAATAATGTAAAAGTTACCTAATAATAACATACTATTTAACTCTAATGGTGTAAAGATTATATTATTATTATTATTATTTAATCATGAAATGTTATGTGTGGTAAAATTATTAGCTTTTGTAATATTTTTTAATTAAAAATCATATATAAGATGATTTTAAACTAATTAATAATGTAAAAAAATGACACTAATAATATAAAAAAATTAAAATAAGACTTTAATTTTGATACATACATTATTAGTATAAAAAAAAGTTATTTCATTTATTAATTAATTAAAATTTACTTTAAATATAATTTTTTGGTCATTAGTTACCTCAACAACGGATATGTGGGCCAACAATAACAATAATATAGTAAAGGGATAAATTTTCTAAGAAACAACTATTCTTAGTTTCTAAATTATTATTGGCACTGTCATTCATAATAATTTTACCATTTTATCCTCCTCTTTTTTTCCTACACCCCCAATCCTTCTTTCTTCCTGTCACTTTCTCCTTCCTTTTTCATAACACACCCAACCCTTCTCCATTTCTCTCTCACTTCTCATTTCTCCTTCACTTTTCCAATTCTTTTGTTCTCTCTCGTTTCCCTCCGACCATTCAATGTGATAATTTTTTTTAGCACAACATAATCATGTTTTTATTGTGTTAAAAAACATAGAGGAAACATGATTCAGTTTTTTATTTTCCAGAACACAACAGAGTCATAATGATTTTGTTGTGTCTGGAATTTGATACACAACAGAATCATGATTCTGTTGTGTATCTAAAATTTAAAACAACAACGGAATTATGATTTCTTTATGTGTTTTTTTTTTATAATTCTAATTTTTCATGAATGGTTCTTTGCAATGAATAAATGGATTAGAATGCATTTTTTTCTGATGAAGTTACAATGTCTCGGGGTTTTGAAAACATGTATGATGATAGTTAAAATGATTTTTACCATCCCAATCTATCAGATGAAGTGCTTGTAGATCAATTAGATAAGATGCCTACAAACATGGAATTGATATGAGAACTTCAAACATGGAATTCTCAATATGTTGAGTTGTTTGGCACACAAGATAGATTGGTTAAATTGTTACACTCTTTGTATGTCCAGCTTGACCCAATAATATTCGTTGACAAGAAGATGACCATTCCTGACTTGAGTTATATCATTGCTAGTTGGTATAATGTTGTCTTGGTTTCCTTATCTATGCTTCAAAGTTGGATTTTCTTTCCACTCAGGAGTTCGGCACCACTTGTGGCACAATAATGCCTTATTACAGTTGAATTTGTTAACGATAATTACTTTGTATAGGTATACAACATCTACTTAAGAGACTTTCTAGTGTTGTAAATATTAATTAATTTGTTAACTAACTCAATTATACCATGTTTCTGTGATAATATAAAAGTTTTTGAAGTATGTTTGTCCCTTGCCTCCTATTGTACCACAATGGAGTACATACTGCACACATGAAACTCATTCATGATAGAGACCATATTTACGACACATACAAGAATTCAACTCATTGATGTTTCTTTCAACTATAGGATCTTAATTTGTAGTAGACATCAACTTTTCTTGTATTAAATATTGTTATGAGTATTCATTTGATACTTGGTAAAATTTTAGCTAATGTTCTTATTCAATTAATGTGGATTATAAACTTTGCTAATTGTGTTTGATAATTGTTGTATGTCATGCATAGTGTGTTGCTAGTTTTTTAATGAGGTTCTTAACGATTTAGCAAAAGTTGTGGCTAACAAACAAAAATAACAACGAAAACATGATTTTGTTGTTATTTTTTATTTTTGCAAAACAACTTATAAAATGGAAACATATTTATGTTGTGGAGGTATACAACAAAAACATGTTTTTGTTTTGTTAGAGAGCATAAAAAATGACACAACGAAAACTCATTTTCGTTGTGCATTTTTTCAGGGGGCAATTTTGGAATATGGACAAAGAGAACCCACGTGGATAGTACCATTAGCAAAAGCATGTATTGCCAATAACAGTACCCATTTTCTATATATGTCCCTTCCTAGCTGAATGGGCGTTGCCTAATTTAGGTTGTCACTTCCTGCACTCAAAAATTGCTTGCTTCACCTTTTTTTTTTGGCTTCTAAATTGGCCAATTTGAAATGTAAAATAACATTATGAATTGATTACATTTTTTTTTCCAAAATGACCACTCTGAAAGGAAAGAAAAACATTTCAGAAAGATGTGGTTAGCAAAGAAAAGAACATTTCAAAAAGATGCAGGAAGCAAAATTTGGGGTGCAGAAAGCAACAACCCCTAATTTATGTGAGCTTGCGTCGACCAAAAGTATAAACCTCTGTGGTATGGTTATTGCTTCCTGCATTTCTTTTTTCTTTCAAAATGTAAAATTATATTTTAGAATACACTCCTTTTTTTTTTTTTCCGAATAATCATTCTGAAAGGCCAAAGACATTCTAGAAGACTGCAGGAAGCAATAGTACTGCGGTATCTTTTCATTTCCGACCTAGGCCCGCCAAAATAGCTTATCATATCGACACTGGTTAGGATCCAATTAGTCATAATTTTTGAACCCGCAAAAACAAATTTGCCAATTGTTTATTTTCTATACGATGCATGTTAAACAATCATCTCGTGCACTTGCACAGTTGCATGCATCAATTTTGTGTTTAGCTGAATGTTTATAAAATTAATTTTAGAAAATATATAATTTTATAAAATCAATTTTACTAAAAGCAAGTTTGGAGTAAAGTGCCCTAAAAAAAAGTTTGGGGTAAAGTGTTTTATGTTTTAAAACTTTATATGAACAACAATTGTATTGAATATCAATGTGGAATTTTTAATTCAACACAAGTCATTTCTCGTAATATCACGTTTAAGTGCATTTTTCTATATGTAAAGCAACTCTGATTTTTTTTTAAAACATCTGCAAACACCAAACCAAATACTCTCTAATCAATATTTTTTTTATGAACACTCTAAATCAATTTTAACTTTAATAAAATAAGTTGTTTCTTAATTATCAATTAAAAATGGCTTAACGACAAATACTAGCACTAATATGAATCATCGAAAAATGGCAAGTTTGAAGTTAAAAAAAACTATTATGCACACACATTGTATTACCTGATTTATGCATTAGATAAATTTTATTTATTTATTTATAAAATAATTTTAATTTAATGTACGAAACTAATTAATATTTAAAAAATATTTGATATTCTAAATGAGTCTTTAATTACAATTTTGTCATGCTAACCGTTTAGTTGCCTTTTTATTTATTTATATTATTTGGTCTCCCATCTAGAACATGCTAAGGTAAAATATTAATTCACCGGCAACAATTGAGAGTGCTTAATTAGTGATCATTTCTTTCAAAACAAAGAAACTGATCTCTTGAGAATATACTAGAAAGTATAGATGAATATTTGGACCAATTAATCGATTATGATATCTGATGTCATTCATTCAATTAGGATTTATGAGTATAGCTCATGTTTCTTGTAACAAATTCAAACCATAATAATATTATGTCACACATGATGGATAATTGGGTAAAGGGTAGACATATGATCACTTGTAACTACTCGAATTATAATAGTTGTCCATATAAGCTTAATCTAACTCCTCTCAGAGCTAGCTCCAACCAAAAAACTTTTGGCATAATCCTTTAGTGAGTGGAGCAATGTAGAAAATTTAATTTATCGAAGCAAACAAATTTAGTAATAGAACCATACACTGACACCGACACTCAGATACAAATAATTGGCTCTCAGACTTTGAATAATTTCAAAATATGCAGATCCAATGTCTAATAAAAAGAGCCCGTGACTAATGGACCATTATCATACTCCCACTACACAACACATACCAAACATAGGACCAATTTGATCTACCAAGCCAGCTCACTCCCACTTTGCTTCACAAAACTATAGTGATTAATAAATTATATATAACAGCTTCATATAAAAAAATTACATACATGAGTACACACTAACATTTACTAATGCTAGCTAATTGACCATTAACTTAATTTCACTTCAATTCAAAAAGTATTAAACACCATCACACTGCATTAATGGCAACTTTCATCCCAGATTCGCAGTGACCAGGGAAGTTGCATATGAAGTAGTTCTGCCCTCTTGCTAGTTTGATTTGGTCCTTCCCTGAACTGAACACTTTAGCACCCCCTGGTGTTTTGCAGCTGTTGTATCCACTTCTGTCCACAGCAACCACATTGTGGGTCGTTGAATCATAGTTGAAGACTGCAACAATCACCACATATTGAGAAAATTAACAAAATGATACATGACGAAGAGTATCAACAACGGATTCGAATTTCCTGCCGTAATAGAAACACGCATTCACACAGTCAAACGATAAAGATTTGACTGTTCATAAATTATTTTGATAAATTCAACTTAAAAATATTTTAAAATACCGACTACGTGACAGCAGAGAATCCAACTTAAAAACAATTTCTCTAACACATTCTTTATATTACATGTTAAAATTTATTGAAAATCATAAAATCATGAATAAAAAATATAAAAAGATAGACCTACCAAAAAATTTGTTAAAAAAGTGTGTTACTAACATTAATTTTTTGAAGTCACAAGGAGTGGAGTACTAATTAAATTTACTTACTTAAGACATCACCAGCTCTGAATCTTTTTCCATTGGGCCAAGCATTAGTGTTGAAGGTCCATCCCCCAGGTCCTCCAACGGTGTAAGTTGCTGCATTAGCACGTTCCACAAGAACCAAAAGGCACAGTAGTGAAACCACAGTGACCACTATAGGTAAAGATGCACTGCCTCTTCCCTGAGACATTCTCGTAGTGCAGACCTTAGGTTGTGTTGTGTTGCAAGGTTGAAGGCTTATCCCTTTAATAATGGGATTGATTGTGTCGCATTATGGGGCCTTGAGATTGTTTTATATATAAATGGGGACACAGTGTAGAGACAGATCGATGGTTTTTCTTTAATAATTAAGGTCAATTAATTCAATAATTAGTTTGTTAAAAGATGGATGCAACTACGAGGTACCTCATGATAACTGCCACCTTCGACATTTTAACCGTTCAATTGTATGATGAGGTGGGGTCTAAATAAATAGTAACTTGTTCTATTTTGTGCCCTAGGCATTGGACACATTTTGTGAACTTTATTTATATAAATGCAATTTTATAAAAGTTTTTAAGTATATATTGTCAAGAGTTTAATTTTTTTTATTATGTGTATGGAGAAAATTTTGTAATTGAAAGAAGTAAAATTTATTTGAGTCATCTTTACGGCTTGAAAAAAATTGTACTTCAACTATTGATTTTGGCCATTACAAAAATATTAAGACCGAGAAAAATCAGTTAACTTAGTTTATTTTAATTAATAATATCATCATGAATTTTAATTTTATTCTGAAAATATCCATAAAAATAAATGATTAAAGTGGAGGCTAGGGTAAAAAAAATTTAACTAATGTATTGACTTATATTTTTAATAGTCCAATAAATATATCCCCTTTAATAACAAATTAGTAAATAGTAAATATCATATTAATAGACTTCTTAATAAATTAAAAGAATAAAAAAATAACAATCAATACATTTAAAAAGTGATTCTAATTAGTTTCTTAAGACATCTTATCTAAAACTTTTGCCATAATATTTTAATGAGTAATTATTTAAATCTAAAATAACAATTTAGTAAATAAGTAAGTCAATTATTATCCTCAAAGAGACAAAATTACAGTGCCAAGTGAATGACTAGACTAGGCTAGGTGTTGTGTGTGGTGTGGAATCATCAGTGCCCCTGATCGAAAGATCGACATAAATTTAATTGAAAAATCAGTCGCGTGAATTTGGGGGGCTTAACGGAGGAGATTAGGGCAAGGTTTTGGATAGGAAGAAATGATTAAAGTAATTAAAGGAGGGAATGGCAACGTTGACTAGACAGACAACTTTGATGAAGTTGCTGTAACAGTGTAACCTTACACACCCGTGAAGCCTTCATTGGACACCGCTTGTTTCTGCAAACCGCTTATCTATCTATCCTTGTCCATCTCTTTGACACTATCATGCCCTTTTGGGCTTCCAGAAAGACCTTAACAGATTACTGTAACATTTTTAATATTTTATTTTTTTAATTCATCTTCTAATTATATATGTGTGCATATTTCACTTAATAATAAAAATATATTAAAATATTAATCAAGCTTAATTAATAAATTTGCTGCACTAGCCGATAGCACTGTAGCAAACTTTGAACCCATCCTATTTCACTTGGTACCATTTTGCCACCACTGATCCCCCGGAAGCTTGCAAACAATTGGAGTGTGATTAGATTATGATTTGACTTGATAAAAAAAACCTTAAATACAACATAGGTTTCCTTATTTTGTTAAATCTTGTTCATCCAATTTTAAAATAGATATATTTAATTCTTTTTTTAAAAATTCATAGTTTAATTTAATCTTTAATTTTTTTTACATCTATTTCTTTTGTTCCTTATATTATATTTTGATTAATTAAATTATTTATTAATAATATTAGGTTTAGATTCAATTAGATTGAAATAAAAAATAAAATAGATACAAAATTAAAGATTAGATCAAATTGTGAATTTTTTAATAAGGAGATGAAATATCTCTATTTTAAAATAGATGACTAAAATTATGTCTTAAGAAAAATAGGGAGAATAATTATATTTAAGCTTAAAATAAAGTTTTTTTTTCACTTACTCAAATTGTAATTTTGAATTTTAAATTATACTCCAACAGATTTTAATTGTGATTTTGTCAAATAAAATGTTACTGAATAAAATTGTTGTAATATTAATATTCATTTGATTTGCATAAATTTAAGAGATAAAATAATACTAAATTACTTGTTTTACGTTTGATTTTAAAAAGACTTACAGTACAACACACAAAAAAGTAGAACAACATAAAAGAAGTCAGATAACATAAAATAAAAATGTAAAATCTTTTTACTTACTAAATGATAGGACAACTTTTAGTTTCAAGTATAAAAAACAAAAATTGCTCTGATTGTATATATCTTGTATGGGCAGTTACCATATTTTTTTTCTGAGGATTTCTGTATGGTTACTGATATACGATTTTAATTTTTTTAGCCAAAAGTTGAAAAAATTACTTCTCTTATTAGCAATTCTATTTACCATAAAATCAATTTTAAAACCCTGAAATTTAAAACAAACCAGTTCAGCTATTGTATTAGCCGGCTTTGGTTCTCAAACTAATCAAGTATGTAAACGAGTTTTCTAAAGTAGCTAGAAAATTTTAGAGAAATCAATACATTCCAGCTTTCCCCAACATCATATTACTTTTCTTATTTTCTAAACAGGATTTTGTAACTAATCGTAAATAGACACATGTTATTAGACAATTATCTCAGCAGGTGATTTTACATTATTGAAATCTTCTCTTCTCTTGAGGATTTCGAGCAGCCACCCCCATGATGTGTAAATTAAAACATATAAATTCTTGCTGGCTGATATATATATATATATATATATATATATATATATATATATATTGATTGATTGATCAATTTGTTGATAAATATACAAATGCCCGTATTTAACGGTCATCATTTCAATTTACGTCCATATAGCTAGTCTTTGTGAGGAAAAAAAGATACTTTGGAACAAAGAAAGAGATCCTTTCATAGAAAAATTAAAAGCAAGTGTGGAACAAGTTCACTGAGGGCATTGCTGCAATGTTGCTTGAGAGAGACCACTCCTTTTCTATTGGCCTCTTATTCTTAATTTCCTTCATCTCATCTCTTTGTTGTTCTTTTCTTCTTCGCTTTGCTTATATGCATGATTATGATCAGCCATCTAAATGGAAATTAGACATGGGTGATGTGGGCGGTGTTGGTACCCAAGCTAGTGTTTTCGGTTAGGTGACAATTTCGTTAGTTGGTGTTAATTAATTATATATATTAGTTCCTTTAACTATGTCAAAAGGCAAGAAATACACATCGATATTGGATGAGAAAATGAAAGAAATTAGATCATACTTTATACGGAGAGAAACAGGCCGGTGGCCATAAAATTGACACCCCTCTTGCCTATCTAATTAAGTCAAAATATCTGCGAATAGTATACATCAATCAGAAATTTAATTCTGAGGTTATCAATATAATTTTACTATTTTAAACAGGAGCACTGTACATGAAAAGAATCCTATATGTGGATATCACTCTTCAAAGTGTTTGCAAATTATTATGTGTCATGCGCAATGCATTTTTAAAAATGAATATAAAAAAATTCAAAAGAAAAAGGTTTGACATTATAGAAATATATCTATAATTAATTCAAGTAAAGTCATATCTCCTAGTGGGGATTCAAATTTAATTCAGTACCTTTTGAGAAGTTAGCTCCTTTTGACTATACTGAACTCTTGTTAATAAATTATGCTATTTGAAAGTGTTATCAATCTGCAAATGGAAGCAAACAAGATAGGTTTCTCCTATATCTTTATAGAAGAACCACCATAAAATTGGTTTTTTCTTCTTTGAAATCAGAGATCATAACACTGATTTTTAAAGTTAGGGATTTTCTTTACAGATAAAACTAAAGATCTATAGATTGACTGAAAAATTAATATTTGAGATTTAAATATATAATTACATAGTTTATTATTTTTGTGTATTATATATTTAATTAAATTTTAATTGTTAATTTTTCAATCAATAATTCTAATTACTTACTTTAGTAAATCATAAGATGAGAATATTTTTTAATAAATAAGTTTATTACTTTTCTTCTGAGCAAAAACTTGGTTATTTATAATAGGATATTAGTGTTTACCAAATAATTATTAATAGTAACTATAAATGTACAATAATAATTAGTGTAATTAAACTTAGTTATTCAAATTCGATTAATACTAAAGAGATGTAATATTAAGTTTGATAATCTTATTGTCAGTATCGTATAAAAACAAAAACAAAAGAAGCTAAGGGTAACCTTTCACTAA
This sequence comes from Glycine tomentella, assembly GCA_007407185.1. Lineage (NCBI taxonomy): Eukaryota > Viridiplantae > Streptophyta > Magnoliopsida > Fabales > Fabaceae > Glycine > Glycine tomentella. The sequence goes on along the minus strand of PYAF01003999.1, from coordinate 2,109,031 downwards.
CAATTAATATTAATATATTATAAATAAGCAGTAAAAAGAAAATATTCAAGTGGATAAGCTAAAGTGCATGCTTGCTTTATTCTATTTAGTTCCATAAAGTCGGCACAACTTTTTTATTTTTATTTTTATAGTGGAGCAAAAAGATAACTGTAAAGATAAATAGTAGGAGTTTATATCCGTGCTCCTTATATTATCCTCGTGGAATTGAACTGATTTGTAGATTGAAAATATCTCTCCCGGGTCAAGATGTAGAACAGTACTTCATTCTATACAGTATTTGATTGTAAAAAAAATCATACTGGTACATATCTCAAGATAAGACTATTTCAAAATGAAATTGTTCTCAAAGGTGAATGAAAAGATTCTTACCTACTATCAAATCAATTTTAAATATATATTATAATTTGAAGCTAAATTAAAAATAAATATATCTTTTTCATTTTTTTAAGTCTTGTTAGATTGAAGATTGCCTATGTTTCCAACTTGACAGATTCTTAAGTGCAATTCTACAATATAATTTTCTATCCCCTAGACCTATATAGCTACATATGTCAAAGATAGTGGCTATGACTGGAAGCTATGATGCAACGAATGCTTCAATTTCAAGAAAAAACATTAATACTATATAATTTATATATTAATTATAGGTTAAACCAGAAGGAAAAGCTGTGATTGGGAATTACATGAGTGTACATGTGTGACACTTGATTTGGATGGAGAATTCTACTTGACTCATACAAAGAAAGCAATCTTTCACTATTTTATTTTGTACTTGCCAACTGCCGGCACGGTGGCACTAGCTATGTTAAGTGTTAACGGAAAATTTGGAGGTTTTTTAGTTTATTTTGTTCTAGAAGAATGACACACTTTGTTTGCAAGAAAAAGTATTTAAAAATTAAGTGGATGATTGATTATATATATATATATATAATCCTTTTAGTCCTAATTTTGTAGTTATTTATGATTTTGTTTTCTAAATTTTTCGCTAATTGGTCAAAATCTTTCAATTTTTTTTCCTTTCTAAATTTTAATTTTCTTTTGTCCATCTTCGCCTTTAACTGCTTACATGTCCAAACATGTGTTGAGTCTTCCATTGCCATGTGTTCAACTTGCTAAATTCCACATTAACATACATACAACATGACATTATATTATTGGTCACGTGTATGAACAGCATATAACAAAAAAAATCAAAATTTAGGATAGAAAAAAACATTATAAGACTTTGACGTATTAACAAAAAGTTTAGAAAAAAATAAAATATTAAAAATTCAAAAACTAAAAATATAATTTATCCTAAAAAAATTATTATCTAATAAATTTGTCACATGATTTAGTAAATTTATGAGTTTTTTAATTTGTTAATAAATTTATTAATTAATGTACTAATGTACTATTTTATAATAAATTTAAATATATTTTTAGTCGATAAAAATATTATTAAATTTGATATTAATTCTAAAAAATATTAATTATTAATTTATAAATTTTATATTTTAAATATGAC
>PYAF01003999.1:2056953-2107424 GCA_007407185.1 Glycine tomentella | reverse complement strand
GTATTGATATTGACTAATTAATTTTCGTTAAGAATCAAGAACATGCATAAGAAGAGTATTTTTTTTCTAATACAATATATTTTATTTATACACAAAAATCAGTCAAAATTCAAATCCTAAACTACTTAATCAAAAAACATAAATCGATATTATTTATATCGAAAATTATTGATAACTTATAATTGCATATGTAGATGTGAGTTTCGAAAAGTAACTTAATCCAAATCGATCTATTTCGCAATTGGTTATTAATAAACGGATTCAATTCGTCACATTTTAAGGGAGTTAATATTAAGAATGGTAGTTCGAAGTTGAGTCCTGCCTCCGTGGGGTTGTGGTTGGCTTGCCTTTTTGTTTTTTTTCCTGAAGATTTTATTAATAGAACGTAATATATAAAAATTCTTAAACATTATTTTTTGACGTACTATCACAATAATGAGATTTAAGTTAGAATCTCATGCAGAATCGGATTCTTGTATTCTGATGTTTTAACACAGCTTGGGTTAAAGCTGTTGACACTAATAAAATGATATTTTTGCTGATAAAAAAAAATTAGAATCTCATGCAAACTACTTAAAACTTCATTATTAAGTTAAACCAAGTGAGCTTTTAAACACCACTTAAACATCTTAGACACCAAGTGATTTGAACTTGATAATATATCAATTATTGCTATCATTTTAGCTTATATATTATTCAAAATAATTTGTTTGTTTTATATAATTAAAACCACTGAATGTTTTGATTTGCTTATTATCCAATTAATCCATGGCACGAGGGAATGAATATTACAGTTACCATACAAAGAAATAACATTAATTAAAACGCGTACAGTTCATGTGCAACTTAACTAAAGTTGTTTTGTTATTTTTTTTTAAAAGCTATCATGGTTTCATTTACTTGCTCTACATTTTAGTTTCCAAACATTCTAATCTAAGTTTTTCTTTAGTATCTTTCCATATTATCATTTTGTTATGGATCGATATAAGGTTTATTGACATTAGTTAGGATTTTATTTTGCTAATACCTCACTAGAACCATTTACACACTATGTTTCCTTTTGCACAAATTCAATTGTGAAATGGATGCCTGAGTCCATCAATTGCTTGCACGTTTAGCACTAAAGCATAAACTTATTTACATATTTTGTAATATATGGTTTTAATAATTAACTTTTTTAATAACACACCCATTGAAAACATCTTTAATACATTATTCACGGCCTATAACATATTCTACTACTTTTTTAATTTTCACACTCTTTAAATTTTATTGGCGTATGTCCAAATATGACAATTATGACGTCATTGTTTGATTTCAGTGACCATTTTACGTCAGAGGTAATGTGTCTAGGACAGAAGGAAAAAAATATTTGGGTAGTTACAAGTTCGCAGGATACATAATATATATATTTGTTTATTCTTACAAATTAGTTAAATATATTCATAGGTAGCTATTTATTTGTTCAATTCACATGGAAACAAACGAAGTTAAAATGCATTACATTTTTAACCAACTGGAATCATAAATAATACTTAAGTCAGCTCTTGTTCATCGAGGATAAAAACAGACTGTAAAATTAGTGATATAAGAACTCTTTTGTAATAATATGATGGATAAAAGAATTTCTAACGAAAATAATAATAACAATATTAATAATAAAATTTGTGTCAATTTTTTAGAGAAATTTGATAAAAAAAATAAAATAATTTATATGTTTTTATACTTAAATAATAAATATTGTTAAGAAAAGTTAATTATTTTAAAAATCAAACTACCTTATAAAATATTAATCCAGCATATATACGAATTCAATAACTGTACAAGGTATCAGTAAGATTTTTTTTTTTTTGCGATAAAACAAACGAATTTAATAACCGTTCTTACGACAATTAGCTAGCTAGGTAGAAGTCACTGGCTCGCAAGAATCAATGATAAAAAAATACACTTTGGTCGCAATGTGTATATTATGAAATCTATCTCTGTTATGAATTAATTTCAACTAATTAAACATTATGGCGTGTTTGTAAATCATAATACTAAATAGATACAAAACAACAGTCTCATGAAAAATTAAATGATAATTTGAAATCACAAGCATCATGCGTTCTGCAAAACTAAGAAAACATCTAAAGTGATATAATTTAAAACCATTAAGTGATTAGAGTGATTATATTTGTGGACAACTAAAAATTTTAAACACACAATCCATAATTATCTTTTTTCTCTATTTTTTTCTATCACACTAGATCAACAATGAAATCAATTACATATCTTTTCTTTCTTTCTTGCTCTCTCAAGTTGTATGTAGACAAGTCAAGGTTGTCCAATAAATATTTTTCTTATAATTAACCTAACCGTACTCACTGGTTCTCATAAAAATAAGCAACTACAAATAAAGCATAAGAAAGAGCTATTCTATACCTTATTTAATCTCATTTACGAACTTACTTTCCTAATATGAGATTCTACGTACAGCAAACACAAGTAGCAATGACTAATATTCAGTCATCATCATCATCAATCTCGTGAATTGTTGAGCAAGGAAGAATTAATGCATGCATTGTATTCATTAAGAAGTTGGGTACACCTACACACTTGATCACAATCTCCCAATTAGTAACATATACATGCATATATGGCATAAAAGATAGATGTATCTGGCACCACTTTTATTCTTAGTGAGAACTTAGAATTGAAGTTGCCATTATATATATACACAAGACATTTCAGTCAATGTCTTCAAATTTTAATACCTTATATATGCACTTACTATATATTCATACAGCTCCAACTCCAAGCCACGCGCAGCAAATGTGTATCTCACACTAATCATTCACTACCCTTAATCAGATCATCAACACTCAAAGCTTTATTCCTCAAACGGGGACAAGAAAATAAAATTAAAGTTATGAACAACAACAAAAACAAAAAAAAAGTTGGAAAATCTTCACTCTAAACACAACCTGATGAAACGTTGAAAAGGCCTCATAATTACGATAGCCTTAACTGCAAAACTGAACTAGCTAGAATTGCTATTTGCTAAACGCTAGAATCTATAAGATATGGAAGAGTGAAAACTAGAAAGCTAAACAAACTACAGATCGTTTATATATATATATATATATATATATATATATATATGTATATAAGTATCATACGAAGTTAAATAATTAAACCCTTTGATTGGTCGTCATTATGATGAAGAGACACCAACACCAAGAAAATCAATGAAAGGAACTTCTTTGGGCTCGACATTGGTCTCATCTTCATTTGTTTGTTGTTGTTGATGATCTTTCTCCGTGGAAGCCTTCAACTTGGTGAATGTGGATGATGAGTTATTTTTGTTATTATCACAGAAACTCATCAAATCCCTCTTTTTGATCCTTCCATCATGATGATCAGAAGAACCAAGGAAAGTTCTAAAAGGACTTGTTGGAACAACCCTCTTGTAGTTGGGAAGAGAGAATGCAGAATTTGGATAAATTCTGTAAAGAAACGATCTATCTGAGCTTCTGGAACATTCTGAGAGATAAACACTAGAAGAACAAGAAGTGTTGAAATAGTCTCTCGCGCCTTTTGTGGTAGTGGTGGTGGTGGTGGTTGGCAAAGAAGCAAAATTCCAAGACGCCAGAGAAGTACTAGAGGTAGTTTCTGACACTATCCTATGATTATTATCATCATCCTTAGTGTTATCGAGGCTTCGAAAGTCAAAGAATCTTCCATTCTCTAACCCAAATCTCGTAGTACTAAATAACATGCCTTGATAATGAGATTGTGGTGTTGTTCTTTTTTCGAGGAATGTGTTGTTGGAATCGTTGTAAACATCTTGGAAGCTTCTCTTCCCACATAGCTTGGACTGTTCCCTTTGTTTTCTCGCCATTATAACGTGCCAGTGGTTCTTCACAGCATTATCGGTTCGACCGGGGAAAAGCCTCGCTATGAGTGCCCACTTGTTCCCGTGAATGCGATGAGCCGCGAGTAACCTCTCTTCTTCCTCTTCCGTGAATGGCCTTCTGTTGATTCTTGGATCAAGCTGATTGAACCACCTTAATCTGCAACTTTTCCCTGATTAAGGAACCAAAACATGAATCATATGATTAAGGTTTTTTTAATCAAGACACAGAGACATGCAAGATTTTTATATACATGTTAAATATATAGTGCTTAAGGAATTAATCAAGTTGGCTGTAGCTAGGTGCAATAGTAATATTAATTTAAGCTAATTAATAATAAACCCTTGAATTAGATCTTCTACTATTCCACTAAAAAAATTATTAATTAAAAAGGAGGATGCTAAGTTGCTAATAATTAATCCAATTATATATGTATGAGATTGATATGGATTAATCATATGATATGTATTTATGTGTACCTGATCTTCCTTGGAGCTTTTCAGCGATTGAATTCCAGTTTTGGGCACCATATTGTTCAACAAGTTGTCTAAGTTTTTCATCCTCGGCGGGTCTCCAGTGGCCACGGGGACAAGTCTTGGTGTCTTCACCAGCTGAAGAATCATCCATGGGAATGATGAAGAAGAGAGGGCTAGCGATAATATTATGTTGAAGATAGCTAGCGGCGAGAAATCTTGAACATTAAGCACACAAAAGAGAAGTCTCGAACAAGATATATAGGAAAGTGGAGGGGGGGGGGGGGGGGGGGGGGGGGGGGGGGGGGGGGGGGGGGGGGGGGGGGGGGGGGGGAGAGGGGTTGGTTTAGGGTTGTGGATGGTAAGTCACTTTTGTTGTCTTCACACGACAGATTGTGCCCTCTCTACATGTACTTAAATAGAGACATTATATTATAGTATCTCATTAGCTATTCAACTTCTTTATCAAATTCCTCTTTACCTTTCACAAGAAAAAAAAATCCTATATATACATTGATTTCGTAACGCATATTATTACACTATCATTCGATTACAAGACATAATATATAATAAATTCATTTTATTATTCTATCATATAACCAAAAATTATATTAATGATGACCTTTTATTAATTAGCAATTTTTTTGTCACTATCACTGCATTACTATTAATTAAAAGAAAAAGGAAACTAAATTCCTATACTGCTGTTCCTTTTCAAATTCCTTCAATTATTATATAAACCATCGCACCACGTTAATAATCAGATCCACTTGTTTGGTTACCGTAGAGTTTTTATTAAAGGGACGTCTCTCCTTGATCGAAGACTGTGGTTGATTTCCCACATCAGGTAATTGCGACCTTGATAAAATGAAGCAGTTTCTAAGCAATGTCGATAGATAAAGTTGTTGGAGAATCAATCTTAAAAAAAATATTATTTTGCAAAACAAATTCCTTCCAAAAAAATTATTCTATAATTAATGGTGGTGTGAAGTGTATAGCTTTTTATGTGCGTCTTGTATAGAGGATAGGGTAGCACATTTGTGTATGTATCTTTAAATATTTTCTAGTATTACTATAATTAATACGTTAATTTTGTACTTCTGTTAAAAAAATAATATTGCAATTGTAGTTGAAAAAATATAAAAAATAATCTTGGTAATTGGGGGATAATATTCACCAATATTTTCTTATCAATGAAATTATTTTTTAATCTTTAACTTTTTTTCCTTTCGTTCATCCAACTATTAACTCTAACAATTTATGTTTGAGCATGTGATTAAGTGATATAGAATTATTTTAACTTAATCAGTAATCTTGAATTTAAGTCTTGAGTATATCATTTTGCATTAAATACTTTTGAGATTCCGTGAAATCAAAACTGACACAATGTGTCGAGGTAGTTAGATCCGAACTCATGATGAAATGTAAGGTTTAAATTAAATGTGGATATTCTTATCTGTATTTGATGATGGCCTAATGCATAAAAAAATCCTAAAAATAAGCTTTTACATAACTTGTATTTCATTTTATAGACCCGAATTAAATTTAAACTTTTTTGGCTCAGTTCACTAATACCTCGTAACTCTTATCGAGTTGGCCTCACATTAGGTTGAATAACCCGTTTTGCCTCATCTACATGAATGATAAATTCTAATTATTAAAATTAAAAAACAAATCACATATCCATTAATTAAAGCAAAAAGAAGGTTGGCAAAGCCAAAGTCATCATGCTCTAAATTAGAAACATTATAGTATTAAATCTGGTGATATACTCATTAGGGTTGACCTTGGCCTAGTGGTAGGAGATCTAGATAGTTAGCACAAGGTCCTAAGTTTAAATTTGTATCCATTATATATATATATATATATATATATATATATATATATATATATAAAGAAAGACACAATTTAGGGAAGGTGTGGTTTAGATGAAGATTAATTAAGAACTAGTTAGTTTTTATTAAATATGAATGTATTTATAATTAAATAATGAAATTTATTCAAAAAAGTTAAAGAAAGTTTATTAAAATATAGTAAAATAGTGTATGTATTATAAGTTCAATTAAACTCTTTCAATTTTATTTTTTAAAATTAAAAAACTCTTTCAAATACCACTTACCTCATCTTGTCAGTGTTCAATTGCAATTTGCTTACAATGCCTTGTCAAAAATGAATTGAGCAATAATCAATTTTCAAGATAAAATACGATTCAGTGAATACATTGACAATAAATTAAAATCATACAGACGGACCAGAATAAACATTGAAGTATTACGGCTATAGGGTAGTGAGGCTTAGATTCAAGAGAGTTCAACCTGCATTAATATTGGGCTATGGTTACTTTATTATATAAGTTAAAATCATACAGAGGAACTTAGGTCATTTAATTAAGTTAATAATCAAGTGGACACCTATTTTCAAGTGTTCATTAATTCTCTTTCGGAATCTTGTGAAGTACAGCCACAAATGGAAAGAATATGTTTCCATTTTTTTCAGTTCAAGATAGGACTTATCATTAAAGTGGTTCAGGAAATTAAAAACGCACGTGACCCAACGGAAAAGAAGAAGAGGAAAAAATGGAGTGGAATGCATTGCGTATAGTTAATTTAAATCCAAACACATTTGATTCCTTATAATTTCATCTATAAAATACTTATAATGGGTTACGACAGTAACAGCTATCTTGTACAGAATTGATCTCCATATGATGTAAGATTGTTTGAAAAAATTGTTTTGATAGCAAAATAAACGAGGTTAACTAGTTTAACGATACTCTAATTGATTATAACAAAAAGATACAGCAAACCTGGTAAACACGACCTCAATTTTATGAAAGTTTGTCTGTCATTAATGAATGGTCATTTTTATGGCCATGAGAGAGTCAGAGAACTGTCAAAATCAGTTTAATTTTAATCTTTAGGACTAATTCAAATGCCGTGTAAGTATAGCATCAAGAAAAGTACTTCCAAACCGTCTGCCTTAGTTTTTCATTCTTCAATTCCATGCAGATGGCAAGTCAAATAAAACATTGAAGCACATAGTAAAGTAACTATTATTCTAATGTGTTTCTTAACCGATTGAGATTTCATACCCCACGAAATCAAACACTTATCTTCCCATCAAAATATGAATACAGTTTGTCCGTAAACATCAACATATATGTTGTTGACAGTAATATTACCTTACAGTTCATTGGATATTTAATGGATATCTAATAGTAATTGGTAGGTCTACCCATCCAACAGTTGAATCACATCTTAAAACCAAATTGTCTCCCTTTCTTATAATTCAACTAAGCTATACTGGAATATGAACGAGATGGAGCTTGGATAGCAACAAAGGTTTCATCTCAAACACTCAGGGACTAGTTCAACACTCGAAGGATGATAGTATACACTTAGTGGTGGTTGGGCACTTGGGCTATTGAATAATAAGTTCACTTTTTATTACATTTGATTTGTCTTAGTTAATCATCATATTAGGTTTGATTTTTGGAAAGTTCATTAATTTACTTCCTAGCAATGTTCACAATGTGATTTGATTTGTCTGAATTAAACTAAATTGATCTTTTAGGGTTTGGTTTGCATCGATCTTATAACTTCTTAATTTTTTTTTACATGACTTTCAATTTTATTTTAATTTGATAACTAATAAATTGACACAATATAAAATCTAATAATTGATCGAGTCACTATCAACCCTTCAAAATGACATTTGCATAATTATAAGTAATAGAATAACGAAAAATCACACATATTAACAATTAAAGAACAAACACATCTTATACAAAAAAAAAAGTATATTACAAATAATTTGTTTTTAATTTTAGTTATCTATTATCAATGTTATAAACTTATTGTCCAACATAACTAAAATAAGTCTAATACATTTAGAATAACATTTTAGACTATGATTATCAAAATTGAGTTTTGATCGACTTATTTTTTAGAATAATGAGATTTATACGAGTAATTATTTTTTCCATAAGTATAATATGTGGATTGATTTTGTTTGATTTGGTTTCCACCAGAAACAAAATCTGAATCAAACTAAAATAAAAATAAATCTTTTTGCTTTTTTTCTTTCAATTTTCAGTCTAATTGTTTTTTTAAATAGGTTAGCAGTTTAAAATAATTTTCTAAATTGTTATATATCCACCCTTTTTTAACGCAAATACCACCCCTCCCCCAAAACGAAAAATTCTATTATAGTCGGTGTAAACTATGGATATGCATTACGAGATCGAAATTGTGTACCTAGATGCAACACTTTTTGTCACTATTTTTATAATTAGGACAAAGATAAAAAGAAAAGGAAAAAAAAAAAGAGAGGAGGAAATATAAGATAAAAGAGAAAGTAAAATAAAATGAGATAACAGAAGAATAAATTATAAAAAGGTATTCAAAAAGTGCAAATGCAAAAATGATATAATTCATCCACCATAAAAATAAAAAAATAAAAAAAATCTTGGACCTGTCTGGTATGGAAACAGTTGATTTTGACGAATAAACATGGTAACTATAACTGTAAAGAGAAAATAAATAAAAATCCTAGCTAGAAGCTTATTTTCTAGAAAAATCTTAGAAAAGATTTTAGTCTTCCTCTGTCATTATTAAGAGTTGAAGCGCTGCACATAACTAACTGGTAATAGCTTATGCCCGCGGTCACATGGTAAGACTAAGTCCAGTCATAATGTATTAATCCAACAAACTTAATTCATAATCTATCAGAAATTAATCCTTTTTGTAGCCTTACATTTGTACGCAACTTTTCATGAAGATCATACTGTACGTGCCAAAGCAAAAAAGTTGACCCGTTTCACCCAATAAAATTATTGCATACCACCTGAAGACTCTTCAATTCAAACAATTTTCTTGGTGCGTGTAATTAATCATAAATATATATATATATATGTATGTATATATATATATATATATGTGTATATATATATATATATAAATTATAGTCATATTTTGTCTGCGCACCAAGATAGTCAAACTAATTGCTCATGTAAAGATGACCCGTCTAAATTAATGGGGTATGGACTATTACTTAGCTAAGCAAAGTTTCAATAAATTAAAGAAGAAACTTGGAATTAAGTTGAGGTAGTCTCTCAAATTTGAAAATGACTGCAACAGAAGCCTTGAAGGGTTAACTCTGATGGATGAAATGCAATCTTAAACAACCAAAAAAAGAGGTGAGGTTAATTAATAAAGATAACAAGACAAAGCTTAGTTGCCCAAAATAACCTTAATGAATACCTTACTCCTGTCGTGTATATTTATTCCTCATCGTAGTGATGATTTAACAGATATAATATATATCTGATAGCTGGCATCGGCAGTATATACCAACTTCAAAACAAGGGGAACCAACTTTGAGAATTGGCTTCATTACAATTTACACTGCAGAAGTTTATTTTTATATCGTACAATATTGCTATGCTAGGTACTCCTATTAGTTATAACCTATAACTTAATAACACAACTAGAATAACCCGACAAGCATTCAATCAAAGAAACTTTATGGTTGAATGTTGTAAATGTCGTGTTAATAATGTAGAACGTACTATCGATCATGCCACATGTTGTAAAAGTAACTTTGTGTGGTTGTGCCCGAGGTCATATTTCAGAGTTGTTGTTTGTTAAAGGAATCATAAGAATTGAGGTAACAACATTGTTGTTCTGTGTAACAGTCATGAATTGTATTGTCAATATATTATATTATATTATATATATTAATTGTTGCTTGATTCAAAGCAAAATAAGTGTCTGTGCCACAACAACAGAGAAATAGACCGTTAAAATGATGGTACTAGTACTCCATCTATCTCTTTTTTTCCCATGAGTGTGTGGGGGAAGCTCGAATAGAAGGGTTTGAAATAGCTTTCAAACAGTGAATGCAAACTTGCACAGGCAAACATCCATTTCCTTCAACTGTCTCTATATGAAAACCATAACACCTTTTCTCTCTCACTCACCTTTCCCACGTAACCTAAGCAACCCACCATTTTCATCATCATAACCCACACCGTAATTAAGTTGACATCAATAGTCCCTCATGAAAATCCTCAACAAACTACTTTGACTCTTCCCATCCAACTCTTTTTTTGTACGCATAGATACCACATACCTCTCTGTATAGTAATATATCATACATATTTATAGACACATTCTTGTGCAGCTTGCACACCCTAACTCTCCTCAGCTTACCCTTTTTGTCATTCTCAATAAATATATTCTGTTACAACCACGCTAAATTCATTTAATTCATATGTTGCAAAATAGTATTCCAAAGTTCAGCACTCCTCCCCCATTGGACTTTTTACAAACTGAAAGAAGGAAGACTGAGAAAAAATAACAGAATAAAATATAGAAATAAATCAAATCAATTTTTTTAGCTATACCAATCTCTTACCTTAAAAAAATAGAAATTATACGAATATCTAATTATATTTTTTTTCACCACTAAATACATAAATTAACGGATACAGATCAAGATTATTCTAATTTAATTAATAGTTTTAAATTCGAATCCTAAATACTCAAATGTGTTTGCTACCCATAATAATACTATTTAACTTACAATAAAATTATGTCTTTGTACAGAGTACATGTGATATCTAAAAAAAGTCATATTTTCTGCCTTCTTTTGGATCTATCTAGATATTTTTGACATATTTATCTTGCAGGGATTGCATGAAAAATAGTTGGCTCAGTCTAATTCATTCCTGCAGACTGCAGTCATAGATGGTAAATCAACAGGTTCATAGAACACTTTGACTTGTAATCCGACAAGGGTGAAGTAACCCATAAGAATATATTTGTGTGATGGACTTCAGTTTCTTGCACTCGTAGGCATACATACAATTAATTTATATACAAATTAAACTAGTCTCAATTAATTTAACTAATATAATATTATTATAATTAATGAGTGTGAAATTTTTATTTTATTATGTTATTATAGGCACACTGAGGTACGGTTCGTTGGCAAATTAGTGAGGCTTTCATTCTTTCTTGTCTCACAGTTTCAGCCAAAAGCGACATCCCTATTCTGCGCTTGTGATATACCTCTGAAGTGGTATAGTTAGTGGCTCCAGATAATGACACTTCACCTAACTACACACAGCTACCCTGTTCTGTTCGTTGTCCGTTTTTACTTTATCAACGCTTAAATTCCTTCTACTAATTATGAATCAATGTTTAGTCTACGACTGTTCGTGGTTCAGTTTGTTTGAATGATTTATCAAAAAAATCATCCGAATCAAACATATAAAATATATGTGATTTAATTTATTTTATTTGTCATTTAAAATAAAATTTGAATCAAATTAAACCAATATTTTACTGTCCAATTCGGTTTAATTTTTATGATTTTTACTAAAATATTATTTCATTAAAATTTATATACTTTCTTTTCATCTTTTAAATTAAACTACATTAAAAAATTACTAATAATAATCTATAAAATTTATTAATATATTAAATCTTTTATAACAAAAATATGTTAAATTTTTATCCATTTTAAATCAAATATATCTTAAAAAATTATCTAAAAAAGAAAATGATATATACTATATAAATTTCATATATATAACATACAAAACACTATAAAACTAAAGTGTTATACATATAAAACACAAAACACTAAAAAATAATATAAGTGTTTCGGTTTGGTTCGATTTAGTTAAATTTCTAAAACATAAATCGCAAAGTCAAAATCAAACAGGTCGATTTGAAGAAAAAATCATTCAAAAAAATCCAAAAATAATTTGTTTAAAATAATTTTTAATTTTTATTTTAGATCAATTTAAATTTTAACACCATTTAGTTCATCATGTTTACAGTCAATTTCCTCACACATGTGTGCAACTTCACCAATGTGGGCTTTCATTACCAACCTACAAGCTCATAAAACAAAACCCACACTAATTATAATTCAGCATAAAGATTATGCCGCTCCGTTTATATATTGTGTTAGAACCTGCCAAAGAAAAACCCATTTAATTGTAGTTTAGCGCGTTTTAATTAAAGCAATATTACTTTTACACATATTTTTCATAATATTTCTTTATACAATATATCAGATATCTTATCTTGTAATTCTATGTCTTTTATACCTATCTTTTTCTTAATATAAACGAAGTTATATAAAAATTACGAAGAAATTATTTTTTTTCTTAGTTATCTGTTCTCTGTTTGGAACCTAATCCAAATACTGTGGCTCTGTGCTTTAAAACGTGATGGGATGTTCAAATCAAAGTCGGTGAACATTTGTACTATTTGCCGTCATTATGTTGAACTAAGGATACTGCTTTATCATTTGATTAAACCATTTTTTAGTATTGGTTGGCTACTATAAACAGATCATGTGACTAGTTATTTACACTAGGGATGCTTAATGCCTTTTCTTGTGGTCAACTTGCCATTGCAAAATTATATGAGAAATTATTTTAATTCGTACAATAAAATTGTACAGCTTTTTTTAAAAAAAAAAATATGAGATAAAAGAAAAAAGAAAAAAAGTATGGTAAGATTGATTGGCTGATAACCATTAAGGACATAAACAATTGATACAAAAATTATGTTAACTAAATTAATAATTTTATATTTGAGTTTTAAATATAAGTTAAATATATCAATCGTGAACTTTGCAATCTTACAAGATATAAAATCTGTAAAAGATAGATGATGTGATAAAAATAATATTATAAATAATATTGTATGTTAATAGAATGACATCTTACCTACCGATACTTAGAACCCATTTAGGAACGCAAATTAAAACACAGTTCCATACTAACATAATGTACACAAACTGTCCTTGAGATAGTGATAAAAAATATTACATGTATGTATACGCATACTACTTAATCAACCTCCCACTTGCTATTTTCCACTCCAACTGATATCGCTAATCACACATTGATTGTTTCTGCTGAGTCATGTGTCTGTCTAATCATTTTCGGTAAATTGGCAGATGGAGAGAAATTAAGGACCGGTGATGAGTGTTAGCAAATTAAATGGATAACTCTTTCTAGGGCAACAGAATCATATGTAAAACCATCATAGGTTTTTAAATATGCTGAGATTTAGACTATCTTTGATAAAATTAAATGAAAAATTAATTAGAAATTGAAAAATTAATTAAAGAATAAAAAATTAGTTGATAATGAAAGTTAGATATTGAAAGATTAGTTTATTTTAATTATAAATCTTCGACAAAACTAATAGTTGAAATAAATGAAAAATGATAAAAAAATAATAAAATCATGATTTATTTAAAAAATATAACTAAAAAATTAGATAAATATATTAAAAATAAAAATAAAAATTTATAAATTAATAAATAAAAAATATTACTTCTGTTTAAAAAATATTATAAGTTATTAAAAAAATATTTATCAAACATTCAAATAAGTTTTATACCATATACTTTTATTGGCTTCTGAATCATGAAAGCGATAATTAAATAAGCAGAGTTTTTTTTAAGTACCAAAATTAAAGAGGAAACGAAGAGTATAAATCATAATAATGTCTGCATAGACTATATTCTAACAATGTTTTCATGATATTATAAAGTGAACTAATGATTTTTTTAGAAAAAGTTACAGTGATTCGTTGGCGGAGCTTTCGCTTCATTATAACACGTGAACGCTGACAGACACCACGAGAGAAAAATAAGGAATATATATATATATATATATATATATATATATATATATATAATAGTGTTAGAGTATAAGTATTAGATAGAAATCAATAAAAAATTAAGCAATAAGTGAAGCAAAGACAAAACCAGGTTGAAAATCTTTATGATAACATGCGTGGCGGCCAATCGGCATGTCTCGTTCGTCTTGAAACGATGGAGAGAGAAGTGTGTGGTGTACTAGAGATTTATTGGTACCTGTTTAAATATAACTTAAAAGTATTTTTAAGAATTTTTTTATTAGAAATATAATATTTTTTTTGATAAAAATTTTAATAGAAAAGCTTTTAAAGATATTTTTAACTTTATATTCAAATAATCTGTGAATATAAATCTTTCCATATAAAAAGAAAAAAGAAATGTCAAATAAACAGTTATACTACTATAATTTTTGTTCCCTTCATTTGTCATGCTTTGTCTTCTTTTTTTTTTTTTTTTTGGTCTATGGTGGCTGTAGTCGTATAAGTCCATTGGTGGCAGACCTCCGATTTCTATATATCCTTATAATTTGGATTTTACCTAGATTACTTTGAAATACATATCTATAATCTTTTGGATAAAACTGATGAAGAGTTTGTGGTTTGATTTTATTAAATAATGATGTATCCTGTACCAAAGCAGCATCGATTGAATTTCAGTTTTCTCATATCGCACATGTTTTGGCCATACATAACTGTAAGGATTTTTAGCTAGATTTGTTGAGCAAGGTTACAGTTAGAGGTGTAATAAAAAATCGAGGACTAGGCAAGAAAAAAAAAAAATTGAGCCAAAATCCAGAGACCCTGAATTTAATCAGAAAGACAAAGACATAGTACGTGTTTAAGTTATATATCTTATTTAAAAACACTTTTTTATATCTTTTTAAAATATAAACAAATATTTTTCCTAACAGATTTCTCCTAAAACAACATATTCAAAAAACTTTTGTGAAAAAAATCCTGGTGATGATGCAATACTGATTTTTCCTATATTATAGCCCACAATGATAATATAAGATTACAATCAAGAAAAACATCAAGAATTAATCAATGAATTCTGGAAGGATTTTTCAGCTGAGGATGCAACATGCATGGGAAGAAAACTCTTCACTACAAAACCAATTTTCTACTTTTAGCCTTAAGGACAAGGTTAGTGCTTGTTGTGAAGGTGGTGATGATAGAACTCAGAAATTCAAAGGACTCTCGAGAAACTTCCCAATTGGAAGGTTTATTCCAAAAAGAGGTGTACTTAGGAGATAGAATTTGTCTTGTGACAGATCTATATGAGCAATCAATTATTTTATGGACATGTTTGGATAAAAGTCAGAAATACTTTTTATAATTTCTCTACTAAAAATATAATATTTTTTTCAGCAGAGAAACTCTGAAAAACACTTCTAATTTTGTATTCAACCAGATTCTATGTCTAATATGATTGTACACGGTTATCAAGTTCAGTTATGTGTATTTTATGTTTGATGTGGTGATAGATAGTTATTAGGTTCAGTTATGTATTTTAGTAGTAGTTAGGTGTATGTCTAGTCTAATTGTGAGCAGTTATTAAGTTCTATATCAGTATTTATTATGTAAAATTTGTATAGAAAATAAACTGAGTGTATTTAGAAGTTCTTTGGACAAAGTTATTTTATGTAAAAGTTGTTACAACTCTAGGATAGCTTCTACTATAGTTTTCTATTCAATTAGTGTGTCTAAAATCTCAAATTTCAATCTTATATCAAGATACATACATGCACAGGGTCGTAATGTGCAATCACCGCGTAGAACTAAAAATAATGACATGCATCTATACTATGTGTTTTGTGTTCTAAAGCCTAGTTGAAAGAGATGTAGATCAAAACAATCAAGTCGATCTGTTATATATTTTTTATTAGTGGAATTAAAATTCGAATTCATATACATTAAGTATAATTAAGGCTCAAACTCAAAAGTACCTTATATTTGTACTGAAAATATAATATCCTATGCTCCATTAAAAAAAAGAGCATAAAATTAATTATATATATATAATAAAATATAAAATAAAAACAGATTTGCTTTTCTTCCAAAGTTCATCTCTCTTTTATAAGGTATCTACTACATTGCTACAACTAAAGAAACAAATACAAAATGATTCTTAGTCTTTTTGAAACATTGGTGTCCATTCGTTTAAAGATCACACAATTGATCCATTAAGGTGACGACGTATCTTGGACGAGAAACTCATTATCATATTTCGAGTACTAGCGCAAGGACATTTTATTTAATTAGAGTGCTTTACGTACTTCAACCTAGCCTTTAATTTTTTACACTTAACATTAAAATTTAACTTATTCTTTGTGCATAATTGTTTCTTCTGGATTGCTTTATTTTCATTCTGAAATACCATTACTACCTTGTGTTGGTTCTTTGATGATTGATTGTTATTCTACATTCTGTTTTTTTCTAACAAAAGTAAATCTAATTCAATACTAGTCCTTGGTACAAAAGAGCTTCCAAATCTTGCTCGTGTGCTTCAATGGTTTTACAGTAGCATCAAGGGAGTTGCTATTGGCACTATCAAAATTTCTAATAGCATTATGGACATGGTTGCCTTTTAGCATTATTCTAAAAATGTTCTTTTAACAAAAACACAATGGAATTATAGTTTTGTTGTATATTTTTTGGGGTGAAAAAAATTACACAACAGAATCATAATTTTATTGTGTATTTTTTCGGGTGAAAAAAATTGTATAGCGGAAACATGATTTCGTTATGCAATTCCCCCCTTTCAAATAATACAACGGAATCATGATTTTATCATATAATTTTTTTTTCTTCCCTAAAAAATAATAATAGAATTATGATTTTGTTATGTAAATTTTTTCACTCCCAAATAACACAATAGAATCATGATTTCATGATGCAATTTTTTTCACCTCCAAAAAGCACACAATGAAAGTACATTATAATTGTGTTATGAGTTGAGAAACACAATAGAATCATACTTTTGTTGTGTATAATTTTTAAGTAAAAAAATACAATGGAAGTACAATTCCATTGTGTTTCTCAACCCTTAACACAATAGAAACATATTTCCATTGTGTAAAAAAATGAAGAAGAAAAAATAAAAACTTACCACATTAGTTCGACTGAGAGATGCAGGAGAAATGAGAGGGAGACTTGAAGGGAGAAGGGATTGAGTGTGCAGGGAAGAGGGAGTTGGGCGGATGGGAAAAGAAGGGGAAAGGGTTGGGGGTGTGGGAAAAAAGAAAAGGGTAAATTGGATAATTTGCTGAGTCAATAGCAAATTCGGTAGTGAGAATAACAATGCTAAAACTGGGTTAAGTGGACTAGGAAGCCCACTATCAGTGGCCTGTGAAAATAGGGGGCTGGAAGAAAATAGGAAAACAGTGAATCCAAAAAGGGATTTTTGCCTATTATTTGTGTCCATCGTGTTCTTTAATTTTACGTTAGCTTCATCAGACTTATTGAATACTAAAAAATTGAATAACCATCGACGCGTTCACTTTTGACTTTCTTGACCCAAAAAAATAAAAATTAAAATGCATATAATTCGGATCAGTGCTTATCATTGTCACTACTAGCTCACTTTAGATCATAGTGTCTGCAAAATACACAGCGTTTCATGGTCAGAGGCAACCTAATTTCCATGTGCTTTCTTTCTTTGTCGCGACGACTTCTATTTAAACAATGTGAATGCTGATTTTAAAGTTCAAATGTTGTTGGTTTGGTACAACCCAAATCTTGAATTTTGAACAAGACTAAGGTTTTGAAAAGGCTAAGTTGTTATCAATATTTACTGCTGATGCTGAATACTATGCTAAAATTCAATGGAAATATACACAAAATACTGAAAAATAATAAATATATTATTGAAGAAATTTCAATGTCATCAACCCTAACCAAAACCAACCCATCCAACGAATTAGCAACTCACTCCTCAAACACATTACATTAACAACTATGTATCTGTTTCTAGATCCATCGATTTTAAAAAAAAAAAAAATAACTCTTATGTAATGAAATCTAATAAAGTAATTTAAATCAATGAATATAAGTAGAGAGTATAATAATGATCGAGAGAGAAAAATAATGAATACCTTTATATTTTAAGTAAGTTATGATTATTTGCTTATCACGCAATCCAACCCCCCTGATTTGGTTTATTTGGATAAGATGGGGCCATATGATTAGGACTCCATATTATTAAAAGTAAAACTAGTGGGTATTACTCGTTGGAGGCATTTTCCAATTTCAACTGTATAATGATTTCCGTTAATTATTATTAACTTCTTATTGATGACTCATTTGATTCGTTTCATACAAGAGGTTACGAAACTACTGCATACACTTTAATTTTCTCCACCGTTAAAGTACAAGATATCCATTTTAATTTGTTTATTTGTAAAATAATAGTTTTGGATTAAACTATATGTTTAAGAATTTAATGATAACTAAATCATTAAAAAAAAAAGTAAAATCACAACCGGCCCCATAAAAAAGTTAATGTTTTTTTTTTTCAAATTAAAAAATTAATGGCTTCTGCCAAAATAAAATTATAAAAAAAAATCAAAATACTTATATTATTTTATTCATGATAATATCATCAATACAAGTTAAAATAAAATCATGGACACGATGATTAAATTTTGACATCCTAACTAACTAGATAATGAGAGACTTAAAATTGTCTCCTGACAAAACAAACTGGGCAGTTATGAATATGCTACATCATATCAATATATTTTGCTAAAAACGATCTTATTACGTCATAAAATTATATATTTTATAAGATTTAATTGTTGTTTTAGTCTCAAATTAGGAATATGTTTTTTTAGTCCTCCAAATAAAAATTGACATTTTTTAATTCCTCAAATTCAAAACTCTCTCCTTAATCCTTCCATCAAAATTTTAAGAACTAAAAAAAATACAAATTTTGTTTGAAAACCAAATATAACTTACCACAATGCAACTAAAATATAATTATATAAATAAGGAGGGTTTTATAGGCCTTTGAGGGACTTATAATACACAAAGGATATGTTACTTTCACCGTTGTTGAAATGTTGTTTCATCCTTCATTCCCTCTATTATAAAAAGAGCAAGTGTGTGTATGTATTGATCATTTGTAAAATCGATTTTAATTTAAATTAATTTTAGAGTGAAGTGACTTATATTTTGATTTTATAAAAAAAAAAAATATAGTAGTAAAAGTTAATTAAGATGTAAAAATTACTTCACTTTTACATGTATTATTTTGCAGACATCTATGTTCATTTTAACAAATAAAAAATAAATAAATAAAATTATTCAAATCTATATTTATTTCTTGTATTGCACTGATCAATAATGTCTAATTAAGGAGTATTAATATAATATTTTAAAATAATTAACAAGTTAATACAAGAATATAAAAAAAAGAAGATATCATGTGTAATTTTTACTCTTACATCCATTGTAATTTATAACACTTAAACTCCTCACCTCAATAAAAAAAATGTATTTTGCCATAATTGAATCTAGATCAAACTCTTGCTATATCCAGCAAGAAGTAAAGTCCAAAACTACGGAAAGAAGACGCGACCCTGAGAAACTTTGACTTTGTCAACGAGTACAAAATCCTTCTAAATTTTATTTTACTTTTTCTAATATTTTGGCTATTATTATAATATAGATAGTTGCAACATTCCCGTTCCATCATATTCCACGCCTACAAAAAAAAAAAAAAACAGTGACGTTACATGACGTGAGATCCTACGTCAATATGCACAGTAAAAATAAATCATTAAGGTTAAAATAAATCACTTATTAAAGGAAATAAATCATTAAGGTTAAAAATAATAGAAAATATTAAATAAAATATAAAAAATAAAAATACATATTAAATAAAATAATATAAAATATACAAAATATTAAATAAAACAATATATAAAAATATTAAATAAAAATAAAATATCAAATAAAACTAAAAAATTTAATTTAAATAAAATAATTTATAACTTTAAAATCATAAATAATTTACTACTTTTATAAAAAAAATATATATATATATATATAATAAAAGTTGTGACTTCAAAGTCATATAAAAAAAAAATTAAGAAATTGTAAACCTTTTTACGATTTTAATAGAAAAAAATCATAAAATAATTTACATCTTTTTTGGATGTTTATTTAAAATTTCTTCCATTTTTTATAATTTAGAAAGAAAAAAATTACGTGGTTTTTCTGTTCACATTTATTTATTATAAAATATAAATACAGCATTTGAAGTCAGTATAAACATGAGGACAGTCATATATAGAATGAAAGAAAAGTAGTGGTAAAGGTAGACACAATAATGTGGTAAATGAAACCAAGTCTTTGATGAGTTTTCCACTTGCGAATTCCAGAAGCTCGGGTTTTTTCAAAGTAAATTTACAAACCAAAGTCCTGTTAATAAAGAAATATTTACTATATTGAAAAATGAAACTTAATTACTTTTTAAAGACATTAAAATATTCAATTAAGTATGTTATATATTTTTTAATAAATATTATTAAGATACTTGTTAAGAAACTCTTTGGTTTTTCTTTAGCACTTGTACTTGCAACAAGAAAGAAAGACACATGTAGTTGCAGAAGGATAGAGAAAAATTTGACGTATTAATAAGATATTTTCACTGTAACATGTGTTAATGTATCATCATTACTCGAAAATGAAGTCCACCTAGTTCCTGTGCCTGTTTCGCTCCTAGCTACATGGTAAAATAACAGGTGTAGTGTCTAAAGAGGATCCAAATCAGTTAAGATAACTTCTTACCTTAATTTTTTAGTGTGAATGAATATGACTAATTTTTCTTCCTCTTAAGACTTCCATCTAGTTTAATTAGTTCTTATTATCTATACTATAACTTTGAAAAATACAATAAAAAGTTTAGCTAAAGTCCCAAACAGTGCATCTTAAACTGTATTTCCTTTTACAAAGTCCAAATTAAGAGATCAACAATGAATGACACTAAAAAAATAGGAAAATGCTACTTAGAAAGTCGTTTTAATTGCTTTTATCTTTCAACAGTGAAGAATTTTTTTTGTAAAATTAAAATAATAATATAATTTAAAAGTGTCCTTAAATAAATATGAAGTGTAATTTCCTTCCACTGATTTTTTAAGTTGCTGAATTCCTCTTAACTGGCTTCTACTTTTTGGTCCAATCATTATGAGATTCAAAGGTTTCTTCGTTTCTATACAGTTACTTAACTGTGTATATAAGTTCCCAAAGTTCCCTCTTATTAACATTGGCTTTTGTCTTATTTGTTGGGTTTCTACCAACCTGAACTCCTAATCCATCAAACATTTTTTATTTAGAAACCAACCAAGCTGTGTTATTTCTATTTGGCCTGGCTATATCTCTATGGCACTAGTCAAAGACCTATGCTAACCTTTTTTCTCCCTCTAAATACAAATTCTGAGATTCATACTCATCAGTCTGTGTACAAAATGGCAGGGTAGGAAGACTGCTATGGTCTATGTGCTTCTTTTTGGTTTCTAATTGCACAGGTATACTTCCTCCCTGGGGTGATTGATCTTTAATTTCTATCTACAGAATCTAGATGATAAGTTTCAAAATACTGTAATTTGGATTCCTCCTTCTGATATATGGTACTATATGTTGCAGTCCTAGTGAAGTGATTGTTAATCAGCAGCAGATGATACATGTTATAGTATGATGCATGCATGTGATTGTAAAAAATGTTGAAGAGGGGTTTAGTTCCTCCTCTTAAACCATGTTTGTTGAAATTCAATCTTCTAAGGAAGTTTTAACTATTCCTCGTATATATGTCTCTCCTAAAGGGTTTGTTTAGCCTTTTCTGTTACTATCACTTGATCTATCTACTCATATATTGGGCTGCAATTCCAAACAAGAACTGGGTTTTGGCAGGGAGTATTGTTTTCTTTTGTCTTTAAAAATATGCTGTTTCTTTTCATAGTGGATTTTGCTACCCAGAGATTCTGCCAGCTAAAGACAAATAAGATATAGATGCTATCAAAAGTTTTGTGCACAGACAGCACAGTTGTCACTTTTATCTAAGAAATCAAATTGAATTGGAACCTAGGTGTTTCTCGAGTCTCTTAATCATTAACATCTCAATTAGTATATGCAGTAGGAGCTTCATTTCAATGTGATTTCTGGCTAGAGTTAATATATCATATTTGCAGAGCAAGTGATTTGCAACCTCGTAAGATTTATTCATTTTCTAATTTGGCAGGTAAGGTTTAAACATTTAAGTTGAAAGTATGAAGAATCATAGATCATTTTTTATTTTTTTATTTGTTTCCTGGACATTTATTTCGATTTTATGAGTGTATTTTGTTTTGTGGATTGGATTCTAGTATCTGCAGACAGCAGGTAGAAGATCATAGTGTAAATGAAAAAGCACAGAAGTGCTTTTTAATATTTATTGTATTTTTTTCCAAATACAGCGGAGGCCACAATGTCTTTGCTAAGGTGGAATTTTAACTGCCATGTCAACTCATGTTTGACTGAATCCAATAACTAACTTTTACTTAGAAAAAGTTTGAAATTCATTCTGGGGGTTGGCCAAGTGGGATCACATTTAGTACTTGGAACAATTCCAACCATGGTGGCTCGTTTGAGAATCAAGTACCACCAAATTCTCTTTCCACTTGAATATGATTAGTTCAATTTTATAGATGGGAAAAGATACTTGCTCAAGTTATGTGAGATATGGCATAATCTGGACCATTACTTTTACTCGGGCAAAAACTTTTTTGAATTCGAACATGGTGAATTATCAAGCAGCTGATTTATGATGATTTTACCCTTTTACTATGTTTATCTGTTAACTGAGGCCACAAAACTCACAAGTGTATCTAGTATTTTACTTTCATATTCACATAGATTAATAGTTCTACCTGAAAAGTTCATCTATGTTTGTTTTCTTCGCCTTTTTTTTCTCCCATCAGGGCACAGTCATCCTATTAGGTTCAACAAGATTGCATCACTGAGAGACTCTGCCTGGTTTACTATTTCTCAAGGTGAGAGAGAAAAACAATAGTTATAAACCATAATAGTTTTAATTTATTGCAGATTTTATAGCATTTTACTGGCTAATAAGTCATGGTTTTGATACAGCCTCAAATTCAGCGTGAAGCAAGTAACAGGAAAATCATGTCATTAGTTAGGTCTGCTGATCTAGCTCCTACATCATATGAAAATGCTAAGCTCTTCTCACTGAAGGGAACTGATGTTAGACCGGGCCTGTGCTCACAAATTTTTGGTCCTGATAAGCATAGCAGCACGTACACGACGGATACTTACTCCGGCGAGAGTTATGAGAAGTACTTCCATGACTCACAAACAGAAGAACTGTTAGAACCATCTAGCTCCAGCATCTCTGGAAGTTCAATTCACACTGATGTAGCCTTATCTTACCAGATCAGAGCCAGTTCAGGAGCTTCTATGGTTGCCAGCAACCCATTTGATTCTTCTTTCATGTCTACAAGGCATCATGATGCTTATCAGTCAAACTCTGGATCAGATTTGATGGAGAATGGAAGCCTGGATTCATGCAACGATGATGGTCTAATGAGATTAAAACTACTAGCATTGGAAAGGGCATTGCTTGATGATAGTGATGCTGAAGAAGAGGAAGACATATTTGAGGCTGCTCAAAGCATGGAAATTGATCCTGACATAGCTGAGTGGGCTGATTCGATGCAGAATATGCTGCTCCATGATTCACCAAAGGAGACCTCTTCTTCAGATTCCAATATTAGCAGCATCAGCAGCACTAAAGAAACGTCACAAACTTCTCAGAACCCAAGGAAGTTGCTTTATGAATGTGCTATTGTACTTTCAGAAGGAAATGAAGTGGAAGGATCATCTATGATAAACAATCTCCGGCAGATGGTCTCAATTCAGGGAGAGCCTTCTCAAAGAATTGCAGCCTATATGGTTGAGGGACTTGCAGCTCGCCTGGCCGAATCCGGAAAAAGTATTTACAAGGCTCTGAGATGCAAGGAACCTCCAACTTCAGATCGTCTAGCAGCTATGCAGATACTGTTTGAGGTTTGCCCATGTTTCAAATTTGGATTCATTGCTGCTAACAATGCAATTACAGAAGCAGTGAAAGATGACATGAAGATTCATATAATAGATTTTGACATCAACCAAGGAAGTCAGTACATAAATCTAATCGAAACACTTGCTTCAAGGTCAAGCAAGCCACCCCATGTTAGGTTGACTGGAGTTGATGATCCTGAATCTGTGCAGCGATCTGTTGGAGGCCTACAGAACATAGGACAAAGACTAGAAAAACTTGCAGAGGCACTTGGTTTGCCATTCAAGTTTCGAGCAGTGGCATCAAGGACTTCCATTGTCACCCCATCAATGCTCGACTGTAGTCCTGACGAAGCACTTGTGGTGAACTTTGCATTTCAGCTTCATCACATGCCCGATGAGAGTGTTTCGACAGTAAACGAACGGGACCAACTTCTTCGCTTGGTAAAGAGTTTGAATCCAAAGCTTGTGACAGTGGTGGAGCAAGATGTGAACACAAACACCACCCCCTTCTTACCTAGATTTGTTGAGGCCTACAATTATTACTCTGCTGTGTTTGAGTCACTTGATGCTACTCTTCCTAGAGAAAGCCAGGACAGGATGAATGTTGAAAGGCAATGCTTAGCGAGGGACATTGTCAATGTGGTTGCATGTGAGGGCGAAGATAGGATAGAACGGTATGAAGTTGCAGGAAAATGGAGAGCAAGGATGACAATGGCTGGCTTCACTTCATCCCCCATGAGCACAAATGTGACTGATGAAATCCGAGAACTCATTAAGGTGGTGTATTGCGACAGGTACAAGATTAAGGTGGAAATGGGTGCACTTCACTTTGGTTGGGAAGACAAAAACTTGATCGTTGCTTCAGCATGGAAGTTACCAAGATAATCATTAATCAATTATGTTAGGCAATAGACTCATATCAGTATTCGTAATGTAGTGTTTTCTTGCTTGTTTAGACAGTAGAATACTTCTGATGTTCCTACTGTAGTGTTTACTTGCTTTTCCACATGTATATTAGCGTACAATCTTAAGCTAATAACGAATTTTGATATCATGTAAGTGCTTTGCTTAACGTGGCTGGAGGACAAGGGAGCATAAAGCAATGAAGCTTAAGCTCATAAACATTTTCTAGTTCGATAATTTGTTAAAATAAAATAAATCAAATGATAAAAACAACCTTCTTCTAGTGTCTAGAAACCAACATTGTGTTATATACAAAGCAAACAAAACAACACAACGAAACAAACAACTAAAGCATATCAAGGCTCCTATAAATGGTATATATAGATACAGATTCGAGCCTACAACAGTTTATCTGTGAAGATGTGTGTTTTGGTGCATTGGTAATGTAGTCAAGGGAAATATAACTGGATCTATTTGGAACAAAACATGCATTTAGACAAAGCACAGAAGTATATATACTTTTTAGTTTTTACACGAGTATCAACATTTAGAACTCTTACTAATGGGATCTAGATTATTTAATTAAGATGTGGGACTTGTTGTAAACCTAGTATGTGTGTTTGATTCCTACGAATAAAATAATATTGAGAACTCTTGAATCATTTTATCCCAATTGAATTATAACAAACAACTCACTATCTCAGCTAAGAAAATGAGGTTTTTTGAAAAAATAAAAACAGCTAAAACGTATATATGAAAATCATCACTATCACTCAGGGCGTTAAAAATGAACTAAACAGAGAAGGGAAGCATTGTGAAATGGGAAAATAAAAGGGAAATCCTAGAGAAAGTTTAGATGTGGTCCACTCCACAGATATTGTATGTAGACTTAGGAGTAGTTTTTGGTCGCGTGGAAGAGAAATGAATGGACGGAGAAAAAAATATTCAAATTAAAGTATAAAGAAAGAGATTATACCCACACAAATTTTTGAAAAAAAGAATTCTTTTTCTTTCCATTTGAACACAACCAAACAAATCCTTATTGCATTTGGCTGTATCATCCTTTCTGTCACCCAGGGAGTAAAGGTTGTTACTTCCTTCACCCCATAAATATCATCTAGCACCTCCTTTTAATTTTATAATAAATTAAAAGTCCCTAATTGCCCTACTTGTTTATTCTGCTCTTTTCGCACCCCTCATAACGATTGTTTATTATGGATTGCAACTGTTTATATTTTATTTATTATTAGTTATTATTATTCTTATTATTATTTTGATAACTTTATGTTTATATTTTTTATTTGAGTGAAGAGTCTTCTTCAAGTTATAAATATATCAACATGAGTGATATAAGTTGATAGATAATCTTGTTCTTTAAGTATATGATCAAGAATTTGACCTTTTTTCATGCTTATAGAAAAATATCTTTTAAAAGAAGTCAATTCCTTAAATGGACTTTAATATCTCGAGCTCCTAATGATACCTGGTTCACCAAAAAAAGTTATAAGTCTTTGTCCATGTTTGAATGCACTTAAGGGATTGGAAGGATGTTTAACAAGTATTTTGTATGTAGGCTAGTTGGACCAATTTGCTGTTCAAGTGGCAACTTGGCATGGTAATGTGACGTTTCACATCAAAAAATAGTAATCTGCTTGAAGAAATATATCCAACAATGCAAGTTGACGTGTTGGTATTAGACCAATCTAACGGAGCATTTTTTAACTCTTGGACTCTTGGTTAATTATTTCGCATCATCTTCCTTTTGCCTCGTGTACAGTTTAATAAAACGGTGTTCAGATAATTATGAAGTTATCATGTTGGTCCACCATCGACAATTTACATAAAGCCTTGGACATTGGTGTTCAATCAAGTTCACTTATTATACAGATAAGGTCCTTCAACTACCAATTTGTCTGCCCAGGAAGAGAGTTTTTCATAAACAGGAATCAGGGTAAAAATCTTTCTTTCTTAAGATACAAGAGCAGCAACTTATTGATTAGTTATTTATATAATAATTGGTTATTCGCATGTTAAGTGGACCATCAGCATTATGCTACCTTGTTGAGTGGTCTGGTCACAATCATTTGAGGAATTTGAATCAGATGGACATTTTTCTACATATCAGGTATTTGCTTTTTGTATCCATCAAGACAACAATTCTGAAATTCTTGGTCCAGCTTATCCTGTCATGCTGACAGCAGCTTTAAGATCCAATCAATTCTTTTTGCGAGTTCAAGTTTAATTAATTATTTAGTCCTTTAAATCACGTGCTAACTTTTGTTTTTAGTTCCTAGCCTATATCTAAAAACTCTACCTTCTTTTATCAGCAATTTTTTATTTTTTACATTTTGATCCTTATATCTCTATTTTATAACGCTCGTACATGTCAATAAAACTAACAACAGAAACTAAAACATAAAAAAAAATAAAAAAATACTCGTAGAAACTAAAACCTATAATTTTTAGGTACACGGACTTAAACAAAGAGTTGACACAAGTATAAGGACTATATGATTAATTAAACCTCTAAAATATATCTTCTTGGGTTTGTTTACCTTTAACTATTGTTATTACTAAAGATTTATACGCCAATTACAGAGAACAAGTCCAGAAAAATTGATCCTCAATTACAATTTTTTGTTGTACCAAAACCACCATTAGAGAGCCGAGGTTCAAGAAAACCTAGTTATATGGCATAGGTGATAAGTAAAGTCTCAAGGTCTTGATAGATATGACATGAGACATACATACATTACAGATACTAATCGAACGTACAATGATCAAAAGATGCTATATGTTATTGGCTCTATGGATGCTCATTGTTCGTTAATAATATCAAAGTGGAACGAAACCATGAGTGGATTGATTGATTCCGATCCTAACTAGTCCTGACCTTGCATTCCTGCATTTCTTTTGACAACCACACGATTTCGTGGAGGTGATATCACATGAATTCTAGACAAAACTAATTTTAATTCGTTGAAGTTTGACTCAAACAATTATTTTCAAAATATGTGACTCGTTTTCAATTTTATTTGCATTGTATGATTAAATAAGTAAGCCTTTTTTATTTGTTGAATAATAAGTAAGGACTACAATTTTAATAAGTAAAAAAGTATATAAATTTAAATACACTTAAATTTAAATACTCTAAAAAATGATACAATTATCATCCAATAACTTCAGAAGGTGAACTGAAATATAAAAGTTGAGACTTGACAGGCTAAAAGTATTTAACAAAAAAATAACGAATTAAAAAACATTAGTAAATTATCAAGATTTATATCTTCTAGAGTAAAAGAAAACACATATAGAAATATTTCTTCTTTAATTGTCTCCTTTTGGGTAGTTAATGCACACACCTCAGTTTCTGGTTCTGAGAATTTTGGACAATTTGTACTTATTTAGTGGAATTTAAAAAAAGTAGAGGGGTTTGAAACATAAATGACATCCACATGAATTTGAGCCTTCTTAGAACCTCACAATCTTGTAACAATATCCATATACGGAGATACTGCATAATCAAACCAAATAAATTGAAGGGGAAAAAAAAAAAAAAAAAAAAAAACAGGACAATAATACATGAGCTTATCCACGAGTCTAGGAGTGCATCTTCCAGTTGTATGCTTAACTAGAATTACACACAAAAAACATAGCCAGCATGGCCATGGAGAACTGTTTACGAGTGACCACAGTAGGCACAGCCAGACCCCAATGCCTTTCTCCATTCTTTCCATCTTCAAGGGATAACCTTGTCTTGCCAACTCACACAGGTTTCAAGAAATCCTTGCAAAACTCAACACTGTCATGCCCTTCTCTTTACTCAACGGGTGCTGCCTATAGAAAATCCCGTTTTGTTTGCAATGCTCGTGAAGCAGTAAATGAAGGTAATTAATTACTTGTCCTCAACTTTAGTAGCTTTCCTTTCCACTTGCTTGGTACCTTTTCTATTTCTTGGTACTAAAGCTAAATTGTGGATAAATTTAAATTTCTCAATTAGTACTCATAAAAATTAACTTATGAATAAATTAAAATAAACTTTAGAAGAAACTAAATAAGAAAACTTCTATAATTTAATTCATAGGCTAATTTTGATTTATAAAAAGTTTAATTTATATACTTTCTTATTTTTTTTCTCTTATAATTATTCATTTTAGAAGTTTATTCAAATTGAAACTAAATAACCTTTTTTATGACATGATTTTCCTATTTGAATTTTCATTATGAATTTTAATCTTTTTAGGAGACCTTTAAAAAAGTCTCCTAAAAAAACGTGAAGAAATAGAAGGTATTAAATCGGATACTCTAGTTTAAAAAATTGCAATAAAATGTGTTTTATGACAAGAATTAAAACTTGGGTAGTGGCTCATGCATTTGACAAGAATGATATCTATTTAAAAATTATACAGCCGACACGTGGCCATGGCTAGACAGTTTTTATATTATATAGACTAGTGCCAGGTGTTTTACGAAGAGCTCTAAAACGAGTTAAAACTTCACGTACACTTAGTAATGTCATTGCAGAGATTGATTTCATTCAGACACACATTTGCTTGAATGAAGTAGCAGATTGATTTTCTAATTTCATCTTGACATTGATGTATAAGGTTGCTTGTTTTCTTGTACTGAATTCTGAATTTGTTTCTCCATAGGGCATAAGAATGCATTTAGGTAGCAGTTTTAAACCACACTCGAGCTTTAAGTGACTTAACCCTCTATGTGGTGTCTTGTCTAATGAAATAATGCACATGTTTGATCAAACTTTGCAGTTAAAGTGGTGACTGACTCAAGCTGGAATAACCTTGTGATTGCAAGTGAGACCCCTGTGCTGGTAGAGTTTTGGGCACCATGGTGTGGTCCATGTAGGATCATAGCGCCTGTTATCGATGAGTTAGCAAAGGAATATGCTGGAAAAATTGCATGCTACAAGCTTAACACAGATGATTCTCCAAACATAGCAACACAGTACGGCATCAGAAGCATACCAACAGTTCTGTTCTTCAAGAATGGAGAGAAAAAAGAAAGCATAATTGGCGCAGTTCCCAAATCTACACTGTCCGCAACAGTTGAAAAACATGTAGACTTATAAACTGAGAAAATGATAAACAATTGCATGCATTACAATGCTAGAATTGAAGGGATGGAATGGGAGAAGTGACAATAGTGACATTGCAAATTTCATTCTCTTTAATTCTTTTCCATTCCTTAAATGGCAATAGATAGTGTTTGTTTATAAGTTTAAGGACCATCCTTCCTTCTGTGGTTTGACAATTTTAAGTAATACTTGTACTCTCTTTTTTTTTCATTTTGTAAATGTTACATTGGATAAACAAACATCATTCAATGATTGAATGTCGATTACTTCCTTGTGCATACGAACTTCAAATTGATCATTGCTTGGGACAATATCTAACTATTCCCCCAACAACCAGTTGCTTTTTGTATCCCAAAACTTGTCACCTTCCTCAAGTGTGTGCGTGTATATCAGGGATGAGTTTGTGAAAGCTCATAAGAAAAATTAATATAAAAAGTTACACTTGAATTCACAAGAAAAATCAGCCCCATCAGCCACACAACCAGCCAACAAATTTTCATTTCTTATATATAAATTCATATATTAGCACAGTGGCCTACGCCCTGTGACTACCCAACCCAAATACTTTCTGCCATATCATCAGGGGCCGAAGGCAAATACCATTGCTCATGTTGCATGAGCAACTGTCAAGAACCACAACATTCATAACATCTACAAAGGGCTCTCAAGGAGAAGGTTTCCAATCAAATTGAAGATTACTAAAACCACCGACGGCCCCTAGTCCACTAAATAGTTGGTTTGACATATCCTGTTGATGATTCATAGCTTGATCCCGGGCAAGAGATGCCATTCCTCCCCTTCCATTCATGATTGAATTATTTACCATAGCAGCTCTGGTTCCATTAGGCATAGCAGATTGACCGAGACCCATTGTGCCATAATTACCAACCCCAACGCCTGAATTACTGTTCATGGCACCATTACCCACCAAGCCATTGCCACCATTGAGCCCTATATTGGCACTCACTGGCAGAATACCATTTACATTCTTCACATCATTTCCAAGAGATCCGACACCGACCATTCCACCATTGCCATTAATCTGGGAGGACATCATCATCTCGTGTATGATTTTCTGGACTGAGCTTTGAGCATCACTAGGGTCAGGTTCACCAGAAATAGATGGCTGCTGTTGTTGCATGGAAATATTAGCTGGAGAGTTTGTTGTACTCATGTGATTGGAAGATGTTAAAGCAGGGTGAGATGTTTGTGGGGGGTTGTTAGAAGAGGATTGTGTTGGTGATTGAAAAGGGGATGAGTTTGGATGGGCTTGTGGCATTGTACTGGAGGAACCTGGGGATGGAATCTGAACAGAACTACCTCCATATGGACTGCTTGCATTGTTCATTGAATTTTGTTGTCTAGAATTCATAGAGTTCTGGTGAAGAAGACCGACAATAGTGCTTGTGGTGGTTAATGTGGATACTGGGTTGACAGAGTTATTTACACTAACCATACCATTGCTAGAAGCAATTTGCATGGCAGCAGCTTGTACTGAGTTTTGATCACCATTTGAGTTATGGGACACCATCTGTTGTTGTTGCTGCTGTTGTAATTGTTCTTCATGCTGTTGCGCTTGACCACGAGGTCCAGATGAACCACTTGTTCTCCGAGGGAATTTTGCTAAGCTCTCTGAGAGATTGGGGGAAAAAAAATTCCGTTAAACTTATCACGATCAAATAGCTGGCAATAATTATTAATATATGAAAACAAAATCTTCATAACGTAACTGTATAAGTTATTTCAAAGACCTAAACTTTCCTCCAGTTAAGTGATATGAAAAATTACAGAACAATAATCAAAAAGAGTTGGAAGTCATTTCCCCAACTAGGTACAGAGATCAAAGAGAGATATCACTGCAGAATTGGTTGCCCATATAAACAATGTCATGTAAAACAAAAATGATTCCATACTTGGGACATAAAAAGTACAATATGGAAAAGTTTTGCTTCTCAAATAAGTTCAGTCAACTTTCACCAGCATCTTGACCTCAAACCTATCCATTAACAACCTTCCTGTGTGCAAATATTTAATGAGTGATTTATTACACATCCTTCACCCTTCAAATAGACATGAGGATATCTTAATGTTGGAAAGTATCAAAGACATTGATACCAGGCTACAGAAACAGGATTTAAGCAGAAAGTAAGACAACAGACAAAATAAGTATTTCCGCCCAAATAATACCATCAAGTCTCAAATAGCTTAATAGGTAAGCTCCAAAAAAGAAATCTTTAGGGGAGGCATTATGAACTCTAATTATCTGCTCTTGATTCCCTTCAACATCTCTTTTTTTATCATTATTGTCATACCAACTATGTCTGCATATCAGATTCCAAAGCAAAAGACCAAGAGGGACTACCTCGCAATTTCTGTATCCGTGTATAAATCAGTTGGACAGACTATATAAAAACTAGCTATTCCTTGATAGTAAAGTAACTAGGCTATTTCTTGCTCTCTCTCTCTCTCTCTCTCTCTCTCTCTCCCCCCCCCTAACTGTTAAAGGCATAAACTGCATGCAGGCTCAACAAGACTTAATTCCATCTCACAACTTCCAAACCATACACTTTTGTGAAACTTCAATCTATCTTCCATAAAAATGTCCTCCACTACCACTAAAATCCAAAGACATGCCCTTAACATTTAACAACTACACATTTACAGCAACTTTAGTCACCAAGACCAACTCTTAACCTTCAATCTGCGTATCTTCAAGAACCTTCTTTCGTCAAAGTTAATTTCATCTGGAATTCAATTGATTCTATTACTAGGCATAGCTTAGAAAGGTTGGATGCAAGCCCCACAACAAAAATATCAACTAAGTAGGATAATCTTGAGAAAAACAAAATTAATATCCAAAAATAATTTTAAACTGTAATATATAAAGCTAAAGTATAGAACTGAATGCATCAAGACTTTCAATTTCTATACAATACTCATTTTTTAATTAGAAATGGAAAATCAACATTGGAACATTGTATGGGAACAGTTGCTCTCTTTTTAATGATGCATTATTTATAGACACATTCATATCCAAACTAAATAAGGAATAGTAAACTATTAACTTACCCATAGGTCCAGTCCCAGTTTCTCTGCTGTAATCTATTAAGTCTTTCATACTATTTACCACTTCTGATATCTGCAGTATAAACAAGTAAGAAACAATAAACTAAGTTTGTTTTATTCACTCAGTATATGAATAGAGTTCATTGTAGATTATCCTCCAAATGAAACTCAGATTTTATAGATAAATATATCATTACTCTCTTATATATACAGAATTTGTATCCAAACGGAAAAATATGAAGTTTATTCTCTTTTTTGGTCAAACAGCCAGAATTCCTGATTTATTTAGCCCTTCATAATAACTCTTACAAAAACTAAAGATGTATATTTATCAACCAAAATATAAAAGCAACATCAAATATCAGCCAGCAATTACTGGGCCCCAATTCCTCACTTAGGATATCTTATTACAAACATGAACTGGAACCAGCATAATTGCTATATTTGCAATCACATTGAGAAAATCAGAAAAACAAGACCAAATAAGGTTTCCCTATTCAAACAACCAAGGCAGGTGGGGTGTTCTGTTCAAAATTTCACAAAATAACATTTCAACAGGCAGGGATGATAACACAAAAGACATGTATTAGAGCCAGAAAAAGAAACCAAGTTCAATTTGAAACATTAAAAGGAAACAAATACATGATTTCCCACAAATAAGTGGATTAAAATGAAGCATTGAAAATATGCGGTAAGCAATGTCTTAAGAATAGAACACCACCTGTAGGCAGCGCACGTATCTCTTTGTATATCCTAAATCATTAACCAATGGTACTTCTAAGGCTTTAGCCAACTG
Source organism: Glycine tomentella (assembly GCA_007407185.1). NCBI lineage: Eukaryota > Viridiplantae > Streptophyta > Magnoliopsida > Fabales > Fabaceae > Glycine > Glycine tomentella. The sequence goes on along the minus strand of PYAF01003999.1, from coordinate 2,073,444 downwards.
ACGGGCTGATGCAACAAACCTGGAAAAGAAGCATATATAATTATTCGAAGAAAAAACAGAAACTTTCATAAAAAGAAAACCCAATTAATTTAGACTTAGACCAAAAAGAGATCAAGAAAAAGGACTAGTGCAATCTAAATTGTACACAGTAGACACAACACAACCAGCAGAAAACAGAATATACAAAATAGGAAATGGCTGTGTAAAGCATGTAACATGTCCCTGAATGTTGTGACGGTGAGACACACATGCAAAGGCACCACAATTCCTCACGGCAGCAAGACCAGAATCCAACACTCCCATAATAACCAAGGAAAAAGTCTTTTTATTGAGAATGAAACAATATCAAAATATACAAATCTATATATTACAAACAGATTGGCCTAACTCCAAAAGACTGACTAAAGGGAGGAGGATTGCCCAAGTCCTATATGGAGTACTCTGGCCATATTCCTAGGCACTGTAGGACATCTTAATTCTTAACGCTATTTTCAAGAACAGGTCAACCAAGGTTTATCATATACAAGCGAATTGACCACCAAAAAGGTCTAAAAAAAAGAGTAGAACGAATTGCAGAATACATTTTACTAAGTGCATCTCCAATCCCAAAGTCATCCATGGGTTTCAAACCTACTTTTAGTGGACCCTACACAACTAGATCATATTTAAGAACCTCAGTAATTTTTTACTCCAATGATGAACTCACTAAGAACTTAAATGGGGTCCCACACATTACTTCAAGATATTGGAAAAAACCCAAAGTCTCACATCGGCTAGAAATAGTGTCAAGATAGAGTATATTAGTGGGGGACAACCCGTATCCTATGAACTAGCTTTTGGGATTGGGTTAGGTCCAAACCCATATTCTAAGTTGGTATCAGAGCATGTCTTAAATCCATTAACGGACCACCCACTATATTATCCACGCACCAAGTCTAAAAATGCTGGACATGAGGAGGTGTATTGGAAAAACCCAAGTCGTACATCGGCTAGAGATAGTGCCAAGATAGAGTATATAAGTAGGGGACAACCCTCACCCTATGAGCTAGCTTTTGGGGTTGAGTTAGGTCCAAACTCACATTCTAAGACAAGATAAATAATTCATTTATATTTAAATTTTGAAAAAATAAATATACAAAAAAATAAAGTTTCAATAAATTTTTCATAATAATATTTTTGAAAAAAAATATATATTAAAAATTTATGATATTTTTTCAAGCCTCTAAATTAAAAGGGAAGCTTAAAAATAACAAAACAAAAGGTTTCCAGCATACATTAAAAGTAGAACTGGTCACTCAAACATTAAAAAATTGCCTAAAAGAACGTTATGAAAAATTACAAACATTTCAAAACACAGCAAACATTAATAATGACAACAAACACAGTTTAGTCACACACCCAAATTATTTAGGGGAAACAAATACAAAACACACAAATCAGTAGGTGAAACGCTCAAATCCATTGTTGAGATTGCAGAAAATGGCAAATCAAGACCTGAGCACTGCAAAAGCAGCAGAGAAACACCTAACAGCAATGTTGTCAAGACCAGGAGGAAAGTTGCAAGATCGTAAATGTGGAATCATAACAAGGATCATAAGATCCTACCAAAAATATGAAAAATATATTTTGATGCAAAAGTATGATAAATGATAGTATAATTATCTAATACATACAATAATATAACTAAAATCCAGTTAACAAATTAAATAGTTATTTTATACTTATTCTATTATTTTATAAATATTGTACAAGTATTATTAAATATTAATATCTCAGTCTATCCTATATTTTATAATAATTATGAAAAAAATAACAGAAAGCAAATCAACATCAACATCAACAACACCTTTAACCCAAGCTAATTGGGGTCGGTGGTAGATGAACTCAATAATAGATACGACGAGGTTGAAAGAAAAAAAAGTGGAAAGAGAAGCGGAAGGAACAGAAAGCGAATATAACATAAAAATTAAATAATATAATAAAAGACACATTAGAGAAGATATCTCAAATAAAAACCAACTCATGAGTTTTAAGGGGGAAAATACTAAAGATGATGGAGAGAGGTCGTGGCTGAAAAATAAGAGTTTAGAGCCACAGATGTCATGGTTCGGTGAGAACAGAACGTAGAAAATAAGAGAAGGCAAAACACGGCAAATCTCACTCACACTAAGCAAAACAAGAGTGCAAACCAGAGCCCATAGTCAAAGTCACAGCAGGCCAGAGAGAGGGTTGAGTATCAGGGCCTGAGAGACTGAACGCACACCACAGACACAGGTGCACAGCAGCAAAAAATCATAGCATAAAGAGGGTCAAGTCGAGACTGAGACAAGAAGGAGAGGCCGAGAGACAGAGAGAATTGAAGAGGAAGAAAGAGAAAAGCTGGGCAGTGTTCATCTAGGTTTGGAAATGGGGAAGAAGTATTAGAGTATGTGTTGGTATAACTGTGAAAACAGTTTTGTAATATGATTGCAAGGGCTGTTAGCATTTGCTAACGGCACCCCTCTAGTGTTAGACTGCTGGTAATATGTTAGTAAGGGCTGTTAGCTTCTGCTAACAGCACCTCATTGGTGTTGGGCAGTTAGGTTCTGTTATTGTTAGTTCAGAGGTCTATATATACCTCTTTTGTAACTAACTCTAACTAACTTTTTCAGACTGAAATAACATCGGTTTTCTCTCTAAATTTTCTCTCTTATTTTCTCTCACTTTATCAAAGAAGAAGCAGAAAGTATTGATTTAGGGCAACAAAAAACCCGGTTAAACAAACTTGGGGGAAAACCGGGTATGCAAGCTGAACCGGAAAAAACCTAGCAAGCAAGATTGAAAAAATATCCAATTTCACAATTTTGATCCAGTCCTACTACAATCTTCAATCCCACCGCTTCACGATTTTACCCCCAATCCAGCACAGAAGCGGGGAGCAAGATCGTGAAATCATGCGAGTACACAATTTTACTTGCGATCCTAACAAACACTGGCTAATGGGCAGAGGAGAAGGTCATCGAAGAAGCCCCGGCAGAGAAGAAGGTAAATGATAGTTACTTTCCACAAGTTGAATCTGAAACTAAAAATTTGTTTCTCTAATGACAAGATCGCAGTTCTTATGAAAGAACCATTCTTACACAAGGAGTCCAACTCATTGAACTCCAATGGTGCAAATCTAGAAAGAACCAATTCTTATTTGTAAGAACGGTAGAAAACACTCCGGTTGGAGTTGCTCTAAAGGAGATAAACATGATGAAACATTCTTATGAATCCATATACAAAAGGAAGTAAGTCATACCCATTCCATGTTTCTGTAACAAGTTACAAGATAATTAAAACAAAAAAATAGACAAGTTTTAAAGAAGGCAAGCATCAGTATAAATAGAAAATTAAAATAATAAGACTCAAAAATTAACATTAAGAGTAAATGCAAAATGTACTTACATATTGCAATTATTTTGTAATTCAGGAACAGATACATTGGGTGTTGTATTTTGAGTAAAAGACTGGTATTTTTGAGCAACCGCTCCAAGCTGACTAACCTGTATATATATATATATATATATATATATATATATATAATAATAATGATGATAAGTAAAGACAAGAATAACCATAATGTATAATATCTAAATGCATAGCAAAGAACTATTCTGCCAAAATCTATAATGTATAAAACCAGCATTACAAAAGGCATTCCCAACAAAATAATAATCACAATACTAGCAACAAAACCAGGAATCCCTAGATCCTAGCAAACATCTAATCAAATGCCAGTCTCAAAACTTATTGCAGACCTACAGTGATGGGAAAAATCATCGAGACTAACAATCAACAGATAATAAATGGGTTTATTAATCAATATTCAATAAGCCAGGTATGTTTGTCTATTTAACTAAACAGAGAATCTAATTTAATAGTTATAATTACAAAGCCCTCTCATAATGCAATTATTGGCAACCTGTGGTATCAACAATCTCCTGGGTATGAGCTCCTCATGGCGCCGAGCACAAAATTCCCAAGAACATATCTGCAAATGAAAAAATAAGAGAATGCCAATTAATCTTTCTTTCATATCAAGAAAGTCAATAATGACAATAACAAATAAGCATTTTTCATTGAATATTTGAATGTTAATATTTCTATAATTGTATGTATAACCTTCAGGTCCGGAGAGAAAACTATTCGAAGTTGGCCATCACGAACAACACGAAGTTGCTCAAAAACACTTTCTTGTATTGCTTTTGCATAATCTAGAACAATCTGACCAGAGGAATTATGATACTCACGAGGCATGTCAACATAAAGTAGTTCTTCCAAAGTACCACTTTCATACTTTATCTTGTAAAGCCGTGGAAGAACCTCAACAGTTGCTTCTGGAAAAGAAAAACAAAATTGACCATTCAGAAAGTGAATAGCACAACTCAATCATATTTACATATATTTGACAAATATTTTAAGATGACAACATTCAAACAGTGAACAACCAAAAATAGACTGAGCAGGGAAATGCAGAAAAAATAACCCCAAAAAACATAACTTACCAAATCCACGGCCAGGCTTGCGATTACATATTTCGCAGTGCCATACATCCTGAAAATATTTAAAGAATTCATCTTTTAGGTTAAACTAATGTTTAGCATCAGTGAAACTACTATATCTGGTTCCTTGAATACCATAAACTATATGTGGCAACATTTAAGAAAATAGTCACGCAAATCCTTATACATTACAATATGACAATCACAATAAATGCCAATGACTGAATATAGTACAATCAAACATGCCATTAGACAATTAATTCATGAACTTAGATAAAGTTAGACAGGATCAAGAATTAGTTTATAAGGTTTTCTCTAGAACAGACCTGAGGGAAAACTCCAGTTGTTTGTCTTCCACTTCCATACATTGAAACACACCATTTCTTCTTGGCATTAGGAGCAAAATACTCGGCAACAAACTTTCTCCAGAAATCAATATTGTTATCCTACATAAAATCAAAGTGTAAATATCTCTTAATAAGATATACTATTTACACACACAGATTGGTTCTTACTTCAGGTCTATGTTGTTGCTGATACATGTAATGTGTCAACCGCCTAGCACACATCCCTGGTTCATATGCTGGCTTCGCAGGAGATCTCATAGGCATATTCTGCTGTTGAAATTGTTGTGGTAGTTGGGACCGTTGTTGAGGCATTGCCTTCAAGAGTTGTTGCTGCTGGTGTTGTTGTTGTAACTGTAAAAGCCTGTGATGGCGCAAAAGATTGATCTGGGCAGCAGCAGCCTGAGATGATTGACTTGACATGTGGAGAAACTGTTGTTGCTGTTGCTGCTGCTGTTGCTGTTGCTGCTGCTGTTGTTGCTGCTGCTGCATAAATAATGGTTGATCAGAATGCTGAGGCTCCATTTTAACAGGTCCCAGAGTTCTCAGTGTCTGCATTTGTTGTGGTTCCAACTTCACTGAAGCTAGATTCCTCAAGGATTGCAACTGCTGCTGCTGCTGCTGTTGTTGTCCAAGTTGATCATTGCTTACCTGCTCCAGCTTTACTGGTCCCATCCCTCCTCGAATTGATTGAAAATGCTGCTGCGGCTGCGGTAGTTGCTGTGTATTCAGGGGAGCAGAGAACTGTTGCATTGACTGCTGACCGTGTTGGAAATTTTGAGGTTCAAGCTGTTGGGAATGCTGTTGATCTGGCAACAGCTGGTTACTAGAAGGGTTTGAAAATTGTTGACCCTGACCTTGACCAGAGGAAGCAGCATTCACTAAACTTGACTGTACAAACGTGGACGAAGAATTATTGAAGTTCATTCCATTGCCAACACTGGAGACTGGATCTTTTTCAGCTCCATTATCAATTGCTCCACGCTGGCTGTTTCCAGGACCAGAGAGCCCGGGATTCGGAACTCCATTTGGGAAAGACTGATTCAGTATGGAAGTCACATTGGACATATTTCCTAGAATATTCATGTTGTTGAACTGAGTGCGTGGTGAGACGAGTGAAGGGAAAGACGACTGTGGCGGCATGGGACCCCCTTGAGCTCCTAGCATTCCTGAATTCGATCTTAAGAGAGAAGGCGAAACAGACTGGGCACCACCAATGGGAGTGGGTGGCCCCGGAGGCACCATCTTTTGATATCACGGTCTTCAAGCAATCACCTGAGCATAACAACTGAGTTACTTAAAACACAAGTTCAACAAACTACAATTACACAAGAGCTTGCCAGAAACTGGACAAATTCACAACGCTCAACCCAAACAGTAATATTTCAACCCCGAGTTCAAGGCCAAAGTCTTCACTATGATCCAACAGAAGTACGTGGTGTTGAGTTTTACCAAACACAAGCCATACACCAAAGAAAACCAAAAGCAAGAAACATTCTTTGATTCTGAACATTATAATTGCGCTACCTCCCTTAAATGAGCAACCTCCAAACAGCTCTCGCATGAATCTCTGTACAACACATGATTTCTCAGATCCAACCATCAACCAGTGCACTCAATAATACCCAATAAACCAATAACATAAAAAACAAAGCCCCCAAATTTCAGCACGCTGAACACTTTAAAAACTTGAAAATTAAAAGAAAGAAAGAAAAAAGCTTAAATCAAATTAAGACACACATCTCACACCAAAATCAATAAAACCCCAAGCTACAAGTTCAGAATTACCATTTTAAAAAAGTTCAAGCTCAATTAAAAAAGGGAAAAAAAAGTGTAAAACATAAACTTCATAAAAGTGGCGACAAAAATAGCAGCCGATCGAAGCGTAGCTGAAGCGAATCAACGATCCAGGGCTACAAATGAGACAAATGGGGCGCAGCAATTGAGGGAAACAGAGACAGAAACATAGGCGAAAGGGTCAAACGTTTAGAAGTGAAACGTTATAACGTTAAAACTTGTCATGACTCACCGAGAGTTGAAAATTGCAAAATTGAGCAGTAACAGAATCTGGGAACTGATCAAGGAACTGAGAAGGAATGAAAAGGCTCGGACTTTCCACTAGGGGTTTCTTAATTAGCGTCCACTATAAGTGTCTAGGGTTTTCTCAGTGCAGAAGCAGCATCGTCTTTAATCTCAGTGAAACAAAGCACTGTTGCTGTTGTTGCTGCTGCTCCATGCCGTGCGTTTTAGAGAGAGAAAGTATTGAGAGAGAGAGAGAGAGAGAGGGTCATTGCGGACGTCAAGTTTGTATTCGATCCGATTGAATTTTCTTCATGCTTTGGTACTTTCTTTTCGCTTCTATTCCCTTTCTTTCTCTCTCTCCCTCCTCTGAAAAAATGAAGTCAAATACCATTCTACTTCTGCACCTCTCTTATGCACATGCACCATGTCCATGTTGTTGATCATGATTCATCATAATGATGTTATCTCATCAATATCCCTGTGCATCGGTATCATTATCTCTAGCACATAGTATTGGACTGGGTTGGTAAAATTACGGATACGTACTTCGTTTATTCTTTTATTTATGGAGTTAACCGAGTTTTCAAGTTTTATTCACATGACTCATAACCCATTTAACATAATTGTATTTGTTTAGCTCACAATTTAAATGGACTTTTATTTTGGAAGCCCGCAACAGCACTATTTAACTCGCGGGCTAAACTCATCAGTCCGCATTTGCAAAATAAAACCCTATTCATTTCTTCCATTCCATTTATTATCCTTTTTCACTATTCGGTCTATTTTCAATGAAAACACTACAAATTGTATAAATTGTTGTCTTTCATTTTTATGTCCAAAACTGGTAATCATATTTCGTAAATTAGGCATTATTCAATTGAATGGTAATTTCAAAGAAGAATACATTATTACAAAGATGGTTTACAATCGATCGATATAGAAAGTGTTACTTATCAACGACACCCATAACAAAGACAATTACGCAATCGACGTTGAAGATGATAAATAATCGACGTAAGTAGTGACAAGCTCTTGAAATACAATCCATCCTGATCGTAATTAATGTCAAAATTAGTTCCTGAAATATAACCCATTAAGAAAAATGACACACTTTAATGGTTTTAGAGAATAAAGGCTGGTTGTGTGCTTGTGCGACTCTACAATACAGGGTGATCGGAGAAGGACGACAACAACAGTGTAAGTCTGGTCAGAGTATAAGGGATTATGGCACTGTAAGTTCTTAGGAATAGACTTTATGTCAAGCACTCAAGTCTAAAAACCCTAAGTCCACAAACAAGCCTTCTAACTTTCTAAGTTAAAGTGTTAGACACATACAGGCTTACTCTTGAACTAGTTATTGTGAACTTTGCAAACATATGTGGGCTGCCCGCAAAGACCTTCGGTCAAGCTTTTTCAACTCGCAAGGTTAAGCAAGTCAAGCCAAAAAGTGTGCTTGTAGGGAGAAATAAAATGAATGGAAATAAAAATGATAAGTGAAAATAGGTGAGAAATAAATGAAAATTAAAAGTGTTTAGTTGAAGTGAAATAGAGAAGAGATAAAGAGATAAGTGGAAATAAGTGAAAAGTAATTTATTCGATCTCATTGTTTTTAAAATTATTTTCACCTTATTTATTCTCTTTTAAACATCCTAAATTAATTTCATCCATCATACCAAAGTAAGAATAGGTATAAAAAGGGTGTTTATGTAACATTGAGTGAGAGGTCATCGATCCTAAGTGAAACTCATACTAATGAGTTAAAGATTTATTTAAGGTGGTTGCAATTTTTTCAATTTTGATTTTCAAAGCAATTTTTTGAAATTTGGTTTTCAAAGCAATTTTTAAATCAAAACATGTTTAGATAAAATAAAGTTAAAATGACATCTAACTTAATTTCAAAACACTTCATTCATTTTCAAACCCCGAAAAAAGGAATTGAGAATTAAATTTTGTAGTTGTAAAAAAAATTGTTACATTTGACAATGATCTTTCTATCTATTACCACTACTGCCAACAACCGTGCCACCATTGTAGACACTACTGTTATTGTCATCGTCATCATCGTCTTCGTTGGTCCATTAGTCCACCATCATTATCATCGACATTAGCACCATTACCATTGACTATGTCATCATAGCTAACACCATCAAGATGAGTCTATTTTCTATTTAAGATTTTCATAAATTTTATCTAATAATAAAATAATATGTTAAAAATGGCATATTATCGTGTTACTATATTTGTCATACTTTTTTTTCAGAAAAAATTAGGTGAGTTAAGTCATGATAATTCATTAGATCAAATACATACCTCAAGATTTAATGAGTATTTACAAATTATTTACTAATAACGTCTTCACATTGATAATAAATATATATCCTTATGAGATATGAGTTATTTTTTATTAATTTAATTAATTAATTTTATCAAACTTTTTAAATGAATTTGATTAACTACATGTGTCACATTATTGAATTAACTATTTTTTTAGCCATTTGGAAACAATTGACATCATTTATCATTCAATTTACTAATTTAATGATATAGATTTTTCCATCAATTAAATACTTATATACATACACTTGTAACCTGACCTAATGGCCTAGATTTACGTTGACGTGGGTCCACCTCGATCTTTATTTTTTTTTTTTGTTCTTTGACATGTCTATATCTTCAAAGGCCCCTCCACTTGACTGTCTCTGAAATCAATTCACGCGACTTTAACTTTATATGAAGGATTTTACCGTTTTATAGTGCCAATAGTTACATTGTTAATCGCTTTTAGAATGGCAGTACAAAACTTATATGGCATAAGCTTTTCTGCCTCGTGTCCAATTCAATGAGCAAGTACAAACTGATTTGCCTTTTCAGATTTTTTTATGTTTTCGAACTATTAATAAATAAACCATTACAAACACAGCCTAACGGCATTGCATGGCTGGTCCAATGGGCTTATGTTATAAATTAAATAAACACTTTTTAGATTAGCTTAAGATGTTACAGTTAAACAAATTGCTGCTATAAAGTTTTTCAAACTGGACTTGACATAAAATACTACTCTGTATTTCACATAAATTGAAAATTATAATTAAACATAATTTTTGTCCATTCATTATCTACATAAAAATCAGTAGATTTGCTGCACTTACAATATAGCAAGCATACAGTTAAAGAAAGGAAAAAGACTCAAAAATTTCAAAACTTGAGAAGTCTAGCATTTTTGTTTTCATTCTAGGGAACTAAACCTAACCATAATTAAACAGTTTTTTTAAAAAAAAATCCGCTAGAAATAATTATGAGAGCGAAATCATCTTATTTATTATTATGCTATTTGTTTTAAGAGAAATGAACGAGAAATATAGTAGATCAAATAATATTACAAAAATATTTGGTATGAATGAAATAAGGAGGAGATGGGGTTTAATTAGTTCACTTAGTTTGATTAAATGTAGTGTGTGAGTCGTGGTAACTTTCAATATCTGTATTTTGCTTCCTAGGAATGAAAAAAATAGGAAAAAAAGAATTAAGTAGACACACAAAAATTGATTATGGTGCACGAATGATAGATGATGAAAACCATAAAAAATTCAAACTAAGAATGTTAATTTTAGTATAAAAATAAATACACAAAACATTTGCTATTTTATGAAGAAGAAAAAAAGAATAAACGAATTTTTGTACGAGGGAAAAACGTGTCACAAAATCTTCATTAATTGAATAAACGATGGCTGCGGCAGGGAGGAATGAACAGAAGTTGCAGAAACGTAACCCTAAAATCTGGGATGGGATACGAACATGAAAGCATGAAATACGGTCCCTCTCATTGTAAGGCATAGTGATACTTGCTATTGGAGGAAACGTTGCTTTCTTACCAGTTATCTGATATTTATGTTATATCATTATGGCTATTAAAATTTTCATTGAGGCTAAATATTCAATCACTTCTTCGGGTTTTTTTCTTCTTCTTACTTCCCATATATATCTCCTCGACCAAAATATGAGGTAATTAAGAGTTTAAGACTACCATAAATAATAAAAAAAATAGCTGATCAACATAATTTTTTTAAATTAAGTATACATATTAAGATAAAATAAAAGTAATTTTCAAATAATTGATTTTTTTTCTAATGTGTGAAATATATGTTTAAATCACTATATATTTAAATAAAGAATATTAAAAACTTGTAATTGAGTTTTTTTATTCAGTGTAAAACATGTAACTGAGTTGAGACACCATCAGATAATTAATCTCTGAATTACGTATCATTAATATGAGTCAAATCGGATTCTTTTATGTACCAAAAGAAAATAGGAATCGTTTGGGGATCATGGAGGGGAACTGCGGGTTTTTTTTGGGCAAGGTCTTCCAAATGATTTATTTTTTATAGTATTGCAGGCAAATCTTTTAAAATTCAACGGCATGTTTGGGTACATTGAGAAAAAAAAATCAAAAATCAACTGTCATTTTTATTATTAATAATTAATAATGAATAATAGCTAATCAGTTATAGAAATAATAAATTGGATTTATATTTGAGAAAAAAAATCAAACACTCACCTTATATAATAATTTTATACTGTTATTTAATCAGAATGATTGTTAATTAAATAATTAACTTAAAAAGTTAGAGTGATTGTTAATTAAATAAATAATATAAATGATTTTACACTCCAATTATTAAACTCTTATATTTTATTTTCTAAAAATTAAAAGAAACAATCTAATGAGTGGGTGGAAGTGACTCTTAACTTTTTGACTGAGTCAGTTGCTCATGTCGCTTTTTAGCCATTGATGAGGCGTTTCATAGAGAAATCAACAGCTACAAATTCAAGGTACATTGATAAATTGGAACTTTGAAGGACCATGGAATTACTCACCTGAAATACAACACGCGAACATTTTGATTTCTGAAGCAGTTGAGTCATAGAATATTAGAATGGGATGCATGATAGCTGGATGATCCTGGCCGTTGGCTACTTCAAAAGAAGATTCTTTCATCTACGTCACGAACAAAAGAGAACATAGAGTGTGTTTGAAATATATATGTATATATATATATATATAGTTTATTTTATGGTGTAAATATTTTTGTAAGTGTTAGAAAGAACTTGCAAAATAATTCATGTTGTGTTGATAAGCTATTTTTATTTTATTTTATTTTACTAATTTTTTCAGAACAACTTATGAAAATAATTTAACATCCCAAAAATAATTCAATAATTATTTAGATAAAGATTATCTAAATATATCTTTTAGTAGAGGAACAAATAGATTAAATTATCTTAATATATTATATTGGTTAAAGATAATAATAAATAAAGATAATAAAATATAAGAGATAAAGAAATATTTATTAAACCGTCTCTCTTGACATTAGTGGATAACTCAAGGATTCAGAATAAGAAAGAAAACAAAGAAATTATGTTGAGACAAAGATAATAAAAAACTTAAATTATTTATTTCAAGAGGTGAGTAAAATAAATATATTTTCAAAACTTCCATGATATAATTCTTTTAGGAGCGTTTTTCTTTTACTATGTTCTTGATAAAAAAAAAAATTAGGATTAATGGTGTTTTATATGTTCTAATCATAAGTATATATATAATTGGACATTCTTTGTGTGATTGAATATAATTTAAAACTGGTTGGAATTTTTAATATATATATAAAACTACTTGTTGCGGTGATATTTTCTCTCAAGACATATGAAATTTTTTAGTAACATTGTTTTATAATTCCTGGTGGAAAAATAACGAATCGTTGTAGTGGTATTATTGTTAAGGCAAATAATTAAAGAAACAATGACATTCAATTGACATGTACATGTTAAAATATATACATTCTATTGATTGTAAATTGAATTTATTTGATGAATTTTCTTCCACATGTATGTGTCTTGCATTTCCATATGCATTTGTTTATATTATTTAATTGTGTGTGTGTGTGTGTGATGCATGATTTGAGTAAGGGGTATGAGAACACATAATTGATATAGCAAGCTTTTAAGAAAGTTGATTATTAAATGATTTTTGTGATGTATAAAGTTGTTGTGGTATGATATTGTGGATGTACAAAAGTAGGGAGTTTATTTGGCAGTTTTCTAGAATTGTAATTTTGTGAGTTGGTCATCGTCTTCTAGGAAGGAATGATTATGTACATTTTATTGTGAGGATATAATGATAGATACTTTTATTTGAGATGTGGATGATACTTATTTATAAATACCCTATCTGGGATGGAAAAAAGATTTTGGATACCTCTATCTATGATGAAGAAGACAGTGGAATGTTAATGCATGGAATATGAGTTCATAGACCCTTTGAAGAATATGAGATCCACACTAATTTTGGGAACCAAATAATTGACTCTTGTGATTCTAAGAATCACTAAGTTGTTTTTGTTATATTTATTTGAATGTGTTGATGTGTTGTCGTTTATTTAAATATTTTATTTATCCAAAATGTCATGAATTGTGAGTGTTTTAATATATTTTTTATTAAAGTATATATATATATATAATCTTATTTTAAATTTATTACTGATATCATGACTGATTTTCTGGATTATCGTTGACTGAGAATAATAATATTTCAAATACTCTAGATTTGTTTTATTCACTAGAATTATCATCTCACTAAAAGTATTGTTTCCAAAGCACAGGAAAGAAACGACTGGAAATAAGGAGACTTGAAGACTTAGTTACCTTTAGATACATTTTTAGTTTTGTCAATACTCATAGTAATATGCTAAATGTGGCTGATTACATTATACAAAAATCAAATTGAAAGGAAGGTTGAAGGAAGAAAAAAATGACTAAAATATATTTTTCATTCTTATAAATATAAGAATGTTTTTCATCCTTATAAATATGTGATAAGTATTTATCTAATAAATGTTTAGGTAAGTTGTTTATTCAAACATATAATGTACCTTGTGTTATAACTGTATTAATTAATAACTTTTTGCATTATTAATTAAGTAAAATTGTAACAAAAATCATAACATTTGTTTGGAGTGGTTGTGAGTTTTTGATTTTTGATTTATGTTACGTCAATAAGTTGATGCGTAACTCACGGTAAGTGTACATCATTCAAGTAATAATTTGATAAGTAGAGTATCGTCTCCACGAGGATTGATGCACTAAAATAATTGTAATTATTATCTTAAAATTGGAAGAAATAAAATAGAAATAAAATTGATTTACGGTTTTGTTTTGTAACTTGGAATAAATTAATAAAACAGAATTAAATTTCAATTAATAATAAAGATGATGCAATATTAGGGAATAATTGTGGTGAAAGCACAATCACCTCTGATCCCTACTTGTTTAATTGAATTGATAATTGATAATTAATTTCACTTACTACAACTGCTCAAAGATACACCTTAATTAATTGGTTAAACCCAGATTCCTCGGTCATTTTAACCCTTTAATCCTAATTAAGAATTCTAATCCCTTAGTAACCCCTTTCGAATTAAGCTTTAAGCTGACATATAAAAACTTTGCAATCCTTTATCCCTATCCCTAGGTAATGTCAAACTGTCGCTTTATCGCTTTCAGAAACTAAAACCCCAATATCCCTATTGTGAATTATAGCTCTTAGTACCTCTAATAGAGTGATCAATTCTATCAATGGAATTTAATTTTGAAGAACAAGATAAAGAGAAACAATCATAATAATATTCATTAATATCAATCCAATCCACACAAGAGTTCACATTGACTTTTGGCCTTTACCATAATCAAGGAGGAATTAGCTAGACATAATTACGTCTAGCTCAATACAAAGATGAGGAAGAAGATAAGATAAAATACAAAGAGGAATAGTAATCAAACCCTTCAATCTTGACTTTCTTCTTGATCTTCTCCTTTTTCAGCCTCCATGTGTGTCTCTGCATGCCTAAAACGTTCTGTAGCTTGTTTATTTATAGCTAGGTTTACTAACCCTAAAAGCCCATTAATCTTATCTTATCATTAATTTTTAATTTGAAATTCCCGTAACGTCCCCGTGTCTGGTGCCAGTTTCATGCGGATCGCGTGAACGTTCAGTACTTGTGGCGCGACTGGCGCGGTTCTGGCACGACTCACGCGAAGGTACAGAGTGAATGGCGCGATTGACGCGATCTTGGCGCGAGTAGCGTGAACTTCAGATTCTAATTGCTTCTTTTCTTGCTTATTTTCTTCCTTTTATTGCTCCTAAATAACAAAATAACAATAATTAATAATAAAATTAATGATAAGATAATTAATATCTATTTAAAGTCTTTATTTGATATTTTATCTTTAATTTCTTAATTATTTTATCCTAAAAACTACTATATGCTAACAACTTATCAATTTATAAATGTAATTTTCAAAACAAAACGTGTTTGACAAATGGAGCCAAATGTTTTTTAAATTATTTTTGAAACACTTTTACACTTATTTTCAAAACCAAGAAAAAAAGGTTTTGTAAATTTGGTTTTTAGTTATAAAAAAACACACACACATTTATCACATTTAGACAATGATACTTTTTATGACCATCATTGTCAGGGCTACCACCATCATCATTGTCATCTTCATAACTAGCTATCACCATCACGATCACGACCACCAACATCTCTACCATCATCACCATTGTCACTGACACCATCACCATTGCTATCACCAACACCATTGCCACTGATATTACTACCACCGCCACCACCACCACCATTAATGTCACCGCCATTAATAATTATTTTGGTATTATGATAAGTAGATTGATTTTGGTATGTATGATATAATAAGTAGATTGATTTAAGACTAACTTCAGATTAATTTTATTTTGGTATGTATGATAAGTAGATTGATTTTTATAAATTATTTTAAAAAACATATGCAAATAATTTTTGATGAGTTAATAATGTAAAAATATTCTCATAAAAAAGTAATATAACAATTTTTATACTGATAATGTGTAATAATTAAACTCAAATATTAAAAAATGTAAATTATCTGCAGTAAAGAAAATGTCAATTATCTCTTAATCATCACGCCCAGACTTATGCAAGGTTTTGTAGGCCCTGGTTTGTTTGTTGTTTGAACCCATCAGTGATTTTTTTCTTTGAACCCATCAGATATTTTTGGCTTTAAATCCATCAGCTTTAGCACAGGTGAGTGGGCCTTTATTGGTTTTTTAGCATTGGGTCTAACATATTTGGGGTTAACTTCCTACACCCAACAACTTTCTAATACACCCATCACTTATTTGTGAAATACCACAAATGTCCTTCTTGATTACTTTAATAAAACAGAAGCATTCAAAGGCCATTTGATTTTTCTAATACACCAGTCCTCTGTGTTTTCGCGGCTCTTCTCCTTCTCCTTCAAACCTGCGATTTTGATTCTCCGGCGCATTCAACGGTGTGCGGTACTTGTCTGTGGCTGTGGACGGAGCTGGTGGTGGTCAGCAAAGCTGTTCTGGTTTCCGGCGCGACGAGGTAAGTGACCTTTGGCTTGGAGTCGTTTGGGTTTTGGATTCGTACGGATCTCGAATCCGTAAGCTGTACAGTATACGGATTACGGATCCGTATTAAGGAATATGAGCCCCATTGCCTTACGGATTGCCAATCCGT
>PYAF01003999.1:2010917-2056853 GCA_007407185.1 Glycine tomentella | reverse complement strand
ACCTCCGACGACGGCAGCGGCCAATGGAAGCTCCACCAATGCTAACCACGACCTCCCGAACCAAACCAACCACGCAAGAGGCACCAACACGCAGCCAACAACCAACAGTGAAGACGCGAAGAAGCAGAAGGAGCATGGAAGAAGAAAATGAAGAAAAAACCTGCTGGGTGTATGTTAAAAAGCAACAAGGGTAGTATTGTCATTTTTTAAAAATTGCTGGGTGTATTAGAAAGTTGTTGGGTGTAGGAAGTTAACCCCAACATATTTTGGCACCTTACAGCAATAAGCATTCGAAACCATATTTACTGTCAAGTCAAATATGTTTTGAGTAATGCTATATTCTTTTATAGTATTTTTTTTAATATTTTATCAAGAAAATATTAAATGAAAAGTAAATAAATTTAATATTTTAAATTTTTTAAAAACATTTGATATTGTTTAATCTAATAAATAAAAAGATTAATAAAAAAGTTATCAGAGTATTTAGAGTAGACCACCAAATTGTACCAGAAAAAAATTTGTACTAAAAAAAGAGTATAACCCAAAAATTTGAATATATTTTGAATAAATATAATAATATGACTAGCAACTAGTTAACAGTTTTTCGTAAATTGAAAATTTCATAGTCTATTAACCTAAAGTTGAATATTCAACCCATTCTAATTGAGAACTTGGAAAACCTTCTTCTGCCTCATCTTTGTTCCTTTTTTTTTTTTTTTTTGCATAATCTTAATTTTAAAATAAATTATTTACCAAGTGTGTCTTAGACTAAATAATACATAAAAATGAATTTTAAATTTTTCAAAAGTCAAGAATTTAATAAGAAAGTTATTAGTAATATTTAAAATTATACGTGAATAGTTTTTATTTTAAATTTCCCTTGATTAATTTTTATAATGCAATACTTAAACATTGTTTTCAATTGAATAATGTAAATATGATGTTATTTTACATGTTTTTACTTTTAAGAAATATCTCATGGATAAGGACTTTTATACATTGATATTTAACTTAAGTCTAATATTTATTTTTTCTAGTTCAAAGATCATGGGTGTCTCTCAACCTATGAATTAGAGACTAATCATATTCGCGCTCAAGGAAATTTTGTACAAGATAAGAATTGAACATGAATTTTCTCCCTAATTAAATCATTCACACTCATGTGAACGTATCGGGATCTTAAACTATTATGTCAACCCTTTGAGTTAGTAAATCTAATATTTATAAATATATATTTTAATTTAATTTTAATATTCAAATTTAATTTTTAGTTCTCTAATTAAATAATTCTCATCCAGTAAAATACACGACCTTAATTAAATATCTAGATATTTTAAAATAATTTATCATATATATAATATAAATTTTATATTATATATATTATCTTGTATATATTTATACAATTTTATTATAATTATTCAGCTGATAAATATAATTATAATTGATAATTGATGGTTAAAGTAAAATAAAACTTTAATCAATTTTGCAAAAAAAAAAACATTTTCACACTTTTAGAAGTGTATATATTTTGAGAGAGAATAAACAAACAAATTGATCAGTAAATAATAATAACAATAGGATTAAATAACTTTTTGGTATCTATAATATATTGTCTTTTTGTCCTCTCAATTTTTTCTATTTTGGTCCTTATTTTTTTTTCGTTTTAATTGCAAATGTCATTTTTTGGTCTTTATAAAATTGTCATGTTTGATATAAGTCTCTCTTATATTAAAAAGTTTCATTTTAGTTTATTTTTATTTAGGCAATATCAGGTTTGTTTTCCATTGTTTCATGACCTCACGCAAAGTGGCAAACAAGACATTTTGATGCCAAATAACAAAATCATAGATAAGGAGCAATGGTTGATTGATCAATAAGTCAAAAAGTCCTCTGACCCTTGTCTTAAGATAAGCATGTCAAATGGGCAAGCCCTATGACCCTTGTCCTAAGATAAGGGTGTCATTAGGACAAGATTAGTCCAATAATAAAGTAATTAAAGCTTAATTTTTTTAGGCCTATTAATAACAAAATATATTTATTATTAGTTTTTTAAAGCAATAAAAATCACATATGATGGTAATTAAAAAGATCCAACATATAACTTTCTTATTTAAAATAAACAATTTTTTTCTCTAAATTTACTTTAGGCCTTACTTCCTATTGGGGCAGCCATTTAAAAGAAAAGTTCCAAAGAAATTGGGAAAAATGGTACTATTCATATCATTGATTTGTTTAGGAACTTTTGTGTGGTCCAATTTTCTTCCTTGAAAAATTACAAACATGCATGCTCTTTTTTATGGCCTTGCATATATGATAGTTGACAACTATTTGTTAGTGCAATGATTGAGACCTTTCTTTTTAAAGAATGTCATTTTAGAGGCACGGGTAACAATATGGGTTTGAATATCATAATTACCTTTGGAATTCAACTATGATTTTTTTTTTTTGGTGTGTCGGTTCATGATTTAGAGGAGAAAGATAATACAGTTCCTAATTTGGAGGAGAAAGATAAATCATTAACCAATTAGAGTGGGGATATATTTATGGGCCTTGGATGCTTGTGAAAAAAATAAATAAAGAAAAGAACCGTCGTGTGATGATGGATAGCATCATTAAAAATGACTTTGAGAGAGGAAAAGATCTTTCTCATGTTGATGTAAATTATGTGTCCGAGTATCAAGCATTAACTAATTTGGTGAAGGATGATATAATTAAGAATCAACGGGATGATTTTCATATTGAAGAAGAGATAAAATCTATAACTAAAATAGGTTCTAGTTAGGAGGTCAATGTTGCTCTTCTTTAAAAAATAAAGGGAGTGAATAAAAGAAATGTTTCAAAAATTAGACCACTAGTTGAACCAACAAAGACATCCATTCTAGGTTTAATAGTCTAATCGTGATTAAACTGTACTTGAATTGTAGTAATTAAATTTATATTTTAATATTAATTAGTATTTTAAGTAATATAATAATATAAGTAATGAGAAATTACGATCTAAACAATTGTAAATTAATATAAATTAATTGCTAAATTATATTTCTCATGATAAAAATTAATAATAACTAACAAAATAATTTATGTTTATCCGTAATATTTAAGTAGGTGTTTTTATTTATCTTAAAAATGTTTTACAGTAAATAAAAGATAAAATATTTTTTTAAAATAATTAAAACTTTAAAAGATATTTTTCAATGAATTTTTCGCATTGCTTTTTCGTTGATTAATTCTCACTAGTTTCCAGAAGTTCTTTACCAATTCTCATTGGTTTAAGTTCCTTCGATTTTTTTAGAGTTAATGGACCGATCATTAGACTCGCTTGGTCCAATTTTCAAAATAATGTTAAAAAGACTTTGAAATGTCATGATGGGGTAATAAATCTACTAAAAAAGACTGGATCAGTAATACAAGTGTCAATATCCAAATTCGGATATTTTGTTTGCCACTTTTGGAATTATTTCCTGCACTTTCCATATTACTTCTGCAATGACCATTTCGGGAAGTGCAGGGAAGCAATTTCCTCCAAATCCAAACACAAGCAAGTGGGCCTAAGGATGACAATAAGGTTAGGTGGGTATGATTTAGTAGCCCCTGGCACCCACTTGAAGCTGCATGGAATCTGTTAAGCAGATGTCCATCAAATTTATAATTATTTGTGGGTATATGTGGGTATCCATAAAAATTTGTTAAAATATAATTTTTAAAGAAGTAAAATAAAATGAATTCTAAAAAATAATTTTGAAACATGTATTTATACTAAATACATTACTATCTGCACTTGCCTCTTTAATAAACGACTGTCTATTAAGCTATTCATTTTCAATCTATACGAGGGTTTGCCTGCTATACTGTCCGCTGAGTACGAG
This sequence comes from Glycine tomentella, assembly GCA_007407185.1. Taxonomy (NCBI): domain Eukaryota; kingdom Viridiplantae; phylum Streptophyta; class Magnoliopsida; order Fabales; family Fabaceae; genus Glycine; species Glycine tomentella. The sequence continues at coordinate 2,052,987 of PYAF01003999.1, read as the reverse complement.
TTTTTTTTTTTTTTTTTTCCTTTCATCATCTCTAGGGACATGTGCCCTTAGGCTGTTTGTGCTAAATGATCTAAGTGTTATATGTTAAAAGGAAAAAGACTAAATACCTGTTTGAATACACGTCAAAAGTGCTTTTGATAGTTTCTTTACTGTAAATATTATACTTTTTTCAGTAGAAAAGCTCCCCAAAGCACTACTAATCTTGTATCAAAATAGACTTTAAAACAAAAGTTAGTGGGTGAGAAAATGCTTCATATAGCAAGCGATGTTTGGATAAATCATGGGAGATGAAGTTTGGTATGATACTATTGATTGGCAAAGACATATGTTGAAAACTAATAGCAAGTCTCAAATGGATGCTCACACATTTAGTGTTCTACAAATGGTTAATCTAAAGGATACCGTGGTGGATTCGACGGGGTAATGAACAAGCAAGGTGAGCAACCATCCAAATCAATAATGTTGGCCAAGATGTTGTCAAAGGATAGAGTAGTGTCTCTATGAATATAGTGGTAGAGCCTTCGTAGCCCCTAGTGCATAGTCATAAATTTTATTACTTGGAACTGTAGGAGCACAAGCTCTAGAGGTATTTGTATTTTGGTTCAAGATATTTGTAAGGAGTTTAGATCCTCTATGATCTTTCTTCTAGAAATGAGAGAAGGCAAAGTGCACTATTATTTGAATTTTTATGGTAACTTCATCCAAGATGTTTTTATGGTTCGCATGTGTGTTAGCCGGAAAACTTTGCTTACTTGAAATTTGATTGTCTATGGCATGCCTAGCTAAGCCAAAGATAGAGCATGTAGGAGGAGCTAATTCATAGTGCAAAAGTCCTTGGGGGTTTTAATATATATATATATATATATATATATATATATATATATATATATATATATATATATATATATGATCCTCCGTGTGAAGGAAAGGATGGGTGGCTTTCCTTGTCCCTCTGATCTTTAGGATTAGGATGCTCAGGAGCTCTAGGTCTACATTGTTGATCGTAATCTCATTGACCCAGGCTTCCAATATAAACAACTATAAACATCGATCCCTTTTATTCCCCCTCTCAATTTTTTGGGATTGGTCGGATTTTGAAGGATCTTGAATATTCTTGATTTGGTTTATTAATAAAATTATGGTTTCTTTTCGTATTCTTTTCTTCTTCGTAATGTGTTATAAGATTTTATCATTCTTGAATGGTTTTTGATTTATATATCGAATGAAAGTTAAATGTATGAATATGCTTTGCGGTTGTTGAGACCTTGTAATTCTGAGTTATGAATAGTAATTGAACATCCACTGTTTCTTTAGGATTCTTAATGCTATGTTTCTCTTTAAATTCACCTAAAGAATTAACACTTTCAATAGGGAATAAAAGCTCATTTTCTAAATAAATAAAAAGATAAATAATTCAGTAAATATGGTAATAAATGAAATTAAGAAGCAAACTCTTCATTGATTAAAGTTTAGGACTTCTAAATGAAATTAAATGAAGCCTAATTTCAATGTCTTATCCAATTTATTTAAATTTTGGGTTATCATATATGCACATTTTCTATAATTACTCTTACTATTTTAGATTATACGACGTTTAAATTTTTTACACAAATAATAAAAAATGCAAATAATTTGTTGAATTTCAAAAAAATATATTAGATAACTTTCTAATTTATCTTTTATTTCTCTAATTGGTGACTCACTTATTCTTCCTATCTACTCTCACTAAATATTAATTAAAAATAGTATTAAAAATATTTAATGCAACATTTATTTTATAAAATAACATATATAATGAATTTATTTTAAAACGTCATATAATTTAGAACAGAAATATATATCAAAGGAAATATTTGATATTTTTGGATCTCCACTTTTTATTCTTTAATTATTTTCTAAATGTTTCACTATTTTATCGATTAATACTCTCTAAACTACCCACTATACTTACAATTATTTTTTAAGTTTTCATATGAAGTTGATTATATTAAATTGTTAATCTATATTACTATAATAAAGAAAATAATTTCTTTTAATTAGTCTCCACTATTTATTAGACAATTTTGTTCTTTAACTATTTTCTTAATGGAATTACTAGTTAAACTTCATCATCCAACCATAGTTACTAAAATCGAACTAACCCAATCGGGATTTGATGTTCAGGATGGTTCAATTAAGGTGTAGGACAAAAAATACAAGCAACTTGGTTTGATTTGATGAAAATGGATGACACGAGTCCAATTCCTATAACATGTTAAATTGTTAATAGTTAATTATTGAATGATAAATATATAATATGCTCCTATAATATATATATATATATATATATATATATATATATTATCTTGATAACAATATATAATAACTAATTATTATCATATTAATCATGATATGATATAATATATATGTGTTTTATACATCTTTATCAAAGTTATTTATGATTATTTGATAAATTTTGTATTTAGTCATAAAAAATAAGAATTTTCTTAGTTATTTAATGATAATATCCACAAAATAATTTATAATAATAAATAATTATATAATATTTATAGTTTGATCATGATAATAAATTTAATTTTAAAATATAAAAACATAAATTTATCATTTACTATTAGATATATTTTTAATTTTTAATATATATAACATATCAATAAGATTAGAATGATCTATCACTTGAATCTCTTATTTCCTTATTCAATATCTCAACCTAAACAGGTTCTAATATGTTCTGAACTACTCTCAAATTACCCACTAAACCATCCGTTATTTTTCAAACTTTCATGTCAAATTAATTGTATTAAATTATTAAAAAAAAAGCAAATTTATTAAAAAACCAAATTTAATAGACAGACATTACATGCCTGTTTTCCACTAGTAACCATAATAAACCACCAAGAGAGAGCAAGAGAAACAACCCTTTTGGCTTCAACTGTGTGCTTGGTTGTTTCATCTCATGCGTTACTAGAGCCTAAGAAGCCTATATTCACCTGTTTTTCTGCCATTTGTATGTGCGTTTCTGTTTGTTCCTCGCCATGGTTGCCACGTTAAATGATCTGTTGAGAGCGTACAGCTGTGCCCCTCACCCCTCTTCATAATGGCAGTCAAAGATGCCCCATTTTCAGCTGCACACCTTCGGTTACGAATTAGGAAAAACAAAGGCACAATCAAGTGCCCTTTTCTCCACCTTTCTTATTCTATTTATTCAAGAGTGGGAGTAGTGGTGTGGTGTGTGTGTTTCCTTTCCCTCTAAAGATGAAGAAGCATCAAGCAGCAGCTGCAGAGAAGAAGGACAACAACATGGAGAAGCAATTAACAACACCATTGATGCCTCCTCCTCCCACACTTGAAAGAAAGACTTCCATTGACGCTGAGCCTAAAACTTTGCTTCAGGAGGAAATGAAAGTTGCAAGGGTTTGATATACATTCCTCTCTCTTTATATACGGTTCCAAGCTTCAATTAATTTCTCTCCCTTTTTTATTTTAAACATTTTTAATTAAAATTCTTTGCGCAGGAGGCAGCTCTCAAAATCATCAATTCTCACTCCAAAGAAGATGCCCTGAAAATATTCCTGGCGGTAATTGAAATGTTTTTTTTTTTTGGATTCTGTAATAATGATTCACTTTTTATTCAGCAGATTTATCAGAACTTTTTTTGTTGTGGGGTATACCCGGGATCCTGCTGCTGTTGCTTTCAAAAGTTTTTTTATTTTTTTTTTTTCTGAATGGAACAGGATCTGTGAAATTACCCAGCACCATATGCTAGTAAATGAATTAACGATTCTTAATTTGCTTCTGAAGATTGTTATATTAGAGTTACATATGTACTTCTACTCAACATTTTGATGGACAATGTGAAAATGTTGAAAGCTTATGTGTTTATTGTGTTTGGTGGTATTAGGGTTTGGTGCCAGTGGGAACAAGCTCAAAGCAGGTGAAAGATGATGTTGTCGTGTCTGACTGCGATGACGACGACGAATGAAGCATTAGTCAGTTGGAATATGCTGGTCCATGGAAAGCTGAAGCTTTAATTAGGAGTTATTATGTTATGTGTCTGTTGTTTTCTTTTTTTTAAAATATGTTTTGGTTTTAATAACTACTCCTATCAAACAGTTCATTACCTTCAATTGGGAATGTTATTGTCTTGTATTGATCTGAATTTGACTTCATATCTATTTTGCTTTATAATCTTCTCCATATTAAGGAGTTCTTCTTCACCTAGCATTAAAGGCTCTTTGATCGCAGATAATACCATAAATGCATCAGTTAATTTGAAAACATACGAAAGTAAAATTTCAAAAAATTATTAATTTATTATCATTCCCAATGAGTGTAATATTGCATTAAATAAGGTATTGTTAAGTGCTAGCCCGGCTTAAATAAGATTAGTGGCGAGTAAATTGAACACTAGTTCTATATGGGCAGGGCAGCGATAACCGAGAATCATACATAATTTTGCGCTGTTGAAAAATAAAAATGATTTCTGCTCTCCAAAATAATTTTGTTCACTCCATTTATGTATGATGATTCACGATAAATGCAACGAAATACTAGAATAGGTCAGTATATATGAGATTAGAGAGGACGGTACATTTTTTTCCCCAAAGCTAAAATGCAAACTTTTAACAACTTTCGTATTACATTAGTTTTGAAAAAGTTTAAATTCAATGGTGCTTTAAATGAATATTATGAACGATAATTTTTTTTTTGAATATTTAACCAATTATATATATTTAGATCTCAAATTCGAGATCATTAATTAAATTTGAATAATTTTATATCAAATGATTCACACGCTTAATGACATAGAGTGAAAATTGTAACTTTTAATTTATAAATTGATGGTTTATCACATATGATGTGAGTTTCTTCACGCAAGAGCTTAAGTAAGAAAGAGATCAAGAATATGCTACTAGCTAAACAATGGCGACAAAAGGTGTTTCTTTCTCTACAATGGTGAAGGAGGAACCGCTTCCACCAAGCAAACCATGAGATATAGAAAATGGCAGTGCAATTGTAGCACCACCACCAGCTCTACCTATCTCATTCTGAGATGAAGTCTTTTGGGAACAATCACCCCTAGCTTGTGAGGGATAAGAAAAATTCCTGCTTTAGAATTTAGTTAGGATGAGGACTGGGACAACCTACTACCAAAGGTCCATTTGGATGACCGTGTGTTCCAAAAATTATGTTAACCCTAGCAAGATCCTTGAGGGCAAGAGGAGAAGATTATTTCATATACCCCATGTGGATGATGTTTGATAATTACTAGGTAGTAACAAAATGAAATTCAAAATTTGTATCTCCCATGCAAAAGTGGAAAAAATCATGGTTTAATTGGATTAGGTTTCCATGTTTAAAATTGGTCTATTATGCCGAGAGATTTTTACTAGTCATGGCAACTGTAGTGGGTAGACCCATCAAAGTTTATAGTAACAGTGTCAAGGTGGTGAGAGAGTGACTTGCTCATATTTATGTTGAGATTGATCTTACTCCATGTGGTTGGAAAAGTGTGACATAACGATGACCATTGATACAAAGTTGAATATGAGAGTTATATCCATTTAGCCAAAAATTGTCTCGTGGTGCTTATATGGAGATTGACCACGTTCTTGGTAGAGATTGTTCGAGATATTTTTCAATAAAATCATAGAACATAAAATTTGTTCAATTTTTGTAAAATTATTTTCTAAATCAATTATATAACAAGATTAGAAATAAAAGTATTGGTATTTTCATTTTTTTTTTTTACAAAAAGTGTATTGGTTATATTCTTATATTTAATTGTAAATCATATGAAAAATAAGTTTTGACTCATTATCATTAGATCTTGCACCAAATATTCTTACAAATGTGGCTCAAAACTAATTAAATCGTTATTGTTATTAATTGCACAATGTTGAAGGCAATATTTTACCTTTTAAACCATGCATTTTAAACTTGTAATGTATTAGGAATTTAAGAGAGTTTTTTTTTTTTGGTAATTTTTTTCAACTAATGTTATACATCAGTAACAATTTGGAGGAAGAATAAATAGGGACTTAAATAAGATTTTAATCTCTATAATATTATATATATATATATATATATATATATATATATATTGGTCCTCTATAATTTTCTTGTCTATTTGGATCCTTATTATTTTTTTGTTTGATTTTAGTATCTTACGTGTTATCCCGTTGTTTTACTTCATTATTTAAGTTGCTGTGGAATTATAAGTTTTTGGTATAAGTTTTTTCTTATAGTGAAAATTTGTGCTTTCTAAGATCTACTAATCACATTATCATTAAGAAATTTTGAGTTAGAACTAAAATAAAAAATATTTTATTAATAAAGACTCAAATATATATTAAATGGAGCACCATTTTTTTAGAGAATTAATAAAAAAACAAATTTACATAAAAACTTATTTAAATTAAAAATAATAATATCAAAGAAAACTTAATCTTGAAAAAATTCAGTACAGTGTTATTTTTATAACTCTTAACTGAAGCAACCTAATAAAAAAGGAAAAAAAGTAGAAAGAGTAGTTTCTTTTTGTCTTTTGTGATGATGAAAGCATCAGGGAAAATAATTAATTAAATATAAAACAGACAAACCATATAAGCTCAGGAAACGCCCAGATTTGTTTCATCGGGTGAGGTGAAATTTGACTTGCATAAGCATTAGCGTAATCCTTATTCCTTCCATGCAGGTAATAGAAATGGTGTTGGAATACACAAATTAATTACATTATATATTATTACATATTGGTGGACCTGCAAAAGTCCAATATTTTTCTTAAAGACACTGACCTGGCTTATGGCTAGGTATAAGCACACAGCACAGGCTTACTTGCAGGTACAGGTTAGTCTGAGTGAGTGAGAGGTTTTAAAGCTAAGCTAGAGTTATCAGTTTATATCTGATATTTAAGGGGTCCAAAAGAAGGAACTCAAAAGACAAGGTAGTAACACATAAAAAAGCACTATGAATGACGATTACTTTTGACTTCAATATGTGTGCTGTGTTTACCGAGGCTCTACACGTCACTGCTTCACACCCTTGTTTTAAATATATATATATATATATATATATATTTTAAAAAACACTTTTTAAATCAGGTGAACATTTTTGAAAATCATACTGATAAAAAAATATAAAAAAACAACTATAATGTATAACTTTCATTGAAAAATCTATTGATGTTAAATTCAACTCTCAAACACATGTTTAATATAAAAAAAAACATCAAGGTTCTAGTCTTCTAGAAACAAAGACTTGTCTAATTCAAATAATAATTATTATAATTTATATAATAATATTTTTATATTTTTATTATCATATCATTTTATTACATCTTATCTTATATATTTATTATAAAGTATTTCTTTTACTGAAAATGTACTCCACCACCGATGATATATAAATCAAGTGTTAATTTTTATTTTACAATGACATGACATAATTAGGCTTGGAGTAGATCTGCTGCATGCCAAATTTGCTTACAATTATTTGTTTCCAAAATGAATTGCTAGCACAATATATATCCATGCTTTCCCCATCCTAGTTCATCAGATACATAGTTCTCTATTTTATAGCACCATTGCCTAATTACATTTTCTCCCTTGGACACTAAAATACTTTAAGCAGACGACCTGCAAGGTTTAGAAAACCCGATTTCATGCAGACCGAACCAATTGGTGAAGAAAAGCTCGAAGTGTTAAGGGTAAGGGTGTGACTTGTGATACCGATAATTTCTTTCATTATGATATAAAAATTGGTATGCTCTTTTTTTTTTTTTTTTTCTTTGTTGTTGATGATTCGTACGTAGGTTGCTGGTGCTCGTGTTTTTATTAACGAGCAAAATCCTGAAGGAGAATCCTCGGTAAGAGTTTCAACAAGTAAACATAAAACGCTTTTGATTAATTGGAGAAACTTCAAGTTAGTTAAAACAGTTGTTGATTTTTTTTATTGTTTAAATATAGTTTCAGGAAGTGAATACTATTTTTGGATATGAAAATAATAATGTGAGGGACGAAGCAGATAACAATGACAATGGAATTAACCTTCTGGCAACAGTTGCAACTAGACTTATTAGGAAGAAGGTGGAGAAGAAGCTGAGGAAGCTGCCACTGCCACTGGACTTAAGATGGCGGAATCAGAAAAGGAGGGTCTTCTTGTCGGAATTAAAGAAAACAACACCCTGATGAAAAATCAGTGATAGATTTTGCGAATAAAAAATCAATTTGTACTGAAAAATATTTGAAAGAGTCATTAATGTTCAAGTGTAGTTGAGATCGATATATCTCTTGGTCTAACTAATAAACTATCATATTTGACTCAACCAACAGAGAAGAGGTGAAAGAAAAAACTATACATCATTTGATCTCATGGTTCTGCTTGAGTTCGGCTGATTGTGTAGTATTTGATGTAATAGACTATCTATATTAATTTTTATATAAATAAATAATTATATTTAGTCTTATTATTTCGCAGCTAATTAAGTGCTAAAGTAACATATGCATATACCAACTTTTAGATGTGAGTAAATCACTGACGGCTTGAAACACGTTTATTGTTTTCTTTATTTTACTAACATATGTATAATAATTCATTCTTCATATTTAATCAATTAAATTAGATTTCTGTATTATAATCTTAGTACTAATTAATATAACTTGAAAAATTGTAGAACAAAATAATATGAAAATGGTTACATTTGAGTAAAAGAGTCAAGAGAAAAAACTAATAAGTATAATAAAGTATTTAATGAATGATGAAAGAGAAACAATTAATAAATGTAATAAGGTATTAAAAGAGGTGTGAGAATTAATTACTCCCTTCATTTTTTTTAACCCTCCAATATTTTTTTATTTAGACTATTTAAACTTTTTATTGCATCTTTATGAGATTTAATTCTCACGTCACGCATTTGTCTTTTTAATAAATAGGCAAACTCACATTTACCTCAACACACACCACTTGCAAGTATCTATTATACTCCATCCAATGTCTATGCGCAAATACTCCCTTCCTCCTTCTCCTCTCGGAAGGAAGAGTTCCCTCCCTCCCCCAAGGGTAGCTAGTTAGATGCATAAGCTAATTAATTGTTTGAATTTTCCATTTTCATTAAAATTTGTGGTTAATTCGCTTCTTAATTCTATGTAATTAATTACATGCATCACATTTGAGTAATTCATGTAGATATCGTGTTTTGTTTCATGGTTCTCGCAGGAAGAGAAGCCCACCGAATCTGAAACTTCGAACCCGGAGAAAGCATGTCCTAATGATAGCAGAGCTAGGAAGCGGAAAGCTAAGTAAGAAGATAGGGTGCAGCTATATGTTCCATTATCAATTACTGTTATGGACTTGCGTTTAGCATAAGTGGAAATTAAATACGCAGTAATTAAATCAATCTACGTACTCTTGTTTTGGCCGATCTAGTTTTGATTTCGTTTTAGATATACGATCGAATCGCCTGTTAGAAAAATTCTAATAAATGGAGTGATGAATCAGTATTAGTAATCTAAATAAATTATAAGCTTTAATTATGAGATATTTGTTGATGCATTTTTTTTCTATATATTTGGAAACAAGAAACATTGGTTTAACTCCTTTGGATTCATGAATATATCTTTTTTGTGTGGAACTAAATATGTAATTAATATTTTTCTATCTCGAACACTAAGTATGAACAATATTTACTAAAAGAAATTCATCAATGGTATTAAGCAGGCAACCAGCAAGCAGGCAAGATGAAAAGATGGAAATGTTAACGGTAAGGGTATGAATTGTGATTAACTTTAATTTGATATCATTATAATTTGTTTCCTTATGTTATATATAAATTGTAGGTTGCTGCTGCTAGTGTTTCTATTAACGAGCAAAACCCTGAAGGAGAATCCTCGGTAAGTGTTTCAATAATTAAACATAAAACGCTTTTGATTGGATAAACTTCAAGTTAAACCAGCCGTTGAGTTTTTTTTATTGTTTAAATGTGGTTTCAGGAAGCAGATGATGATAATGGAATGCAGCTGCTCGCAGCAGTTGCCACTGGGGATAAAACACCCTGAGATATCTCTGTGATCTCATAATTCCCGCTTGAGTTCTTCTGCTGATGGTGTAATATTAATTTGATGCAATAGACTATTTATCATCTTATATATGAATGAATAATTATATGTATCTTATCATTTTGCGTGTAAATAAAGTAAATGATTAGTTGAGAGGGGTTCATAATTTATTTTATACGACCCAAAATTTTAATTATATATTTGTGTCATTTGATTAAATTCGAATTTGATCTACTCAAAACTTCAAATATACGAGACAAAATCGGATCAATCCTACTATATCTAACATAGTATTTCAATATTAACATTATGTAAGGAGACTTTAACCTTTCCTTTATGAGATTAATGGGACTCTTTAGAGCAATTTTGTTTCTAGTAGAGGTAAGTTTGATAATGCTATCCTTTGGGAAGTCTCTACTCGATGCACCAACAAAAGAGTAATTTTTTTTATTATATACAATTGATCTAAAAAAGGCTTATTATCATAAAGTTGACTAGTCTCTCTGTTATTGTTTGAGAGTTTTTGGTTTTCAGAATCACACTATCAAGCTAATCCTGTGCAATTTGTGTCACCTTGTCATCTTTATCCATTTTTTGGGATGGAAACAAACTCCTTTTTTTTGCTCCTAAACGAGGCCACAGAGAGAGGGACCTTTTGTCCTCATATTTTTGTTATTTGTATGGAAAAACTTGCTTTAATGTCTCCAAAAATGTTCAATAGAGAAGATGGAGTCTTGAAAAACTATCTCATAACGGTGTTGATATTTCTCACCTTTTCTTTGTAATGACATTCTCCTCTTTAGTTTTTTTTTTTTTTTTGTATAATTTTTTAAGGGAGAAGGCTACCTATAGGTGTGAATATGTTTAGTATTGTCGTTTTTGTTGTTGCAAAATATTGGGTGAAGGAATTTATAATTGTAAGCTTTAACTTTGCATTAGTTTTTTTTTTCCTGAATCATAAATCATATTTTCTTTTTAACTTACTAGATCATAATCATACTTACGATACTTAATTGTCATTGATTCAATAAAATTTTGTATATGAAAAACTCAAATATAAATTCTCTCCCTAAATAAACTATTTCCTTACATGTTGAACTCATCGAAACATTATACTATTATGTCAAGATTTAACTTTACATTAGTTGCATTAATGCATCACATTAATTTATGTAAGTATCACATACTTCATATCTTTATCATCAAAATTTATTTCAAAATAACAATAATGAAATCAATCTAAGTTATGCAAAAAGAGAAAATATAAAAAGTGAATGAAAAAGTTAAAAGAACTAATATATGCACAACTTTATACCTGGTTTGAACTAAAGCAACTGATTGTTTCAAGATGGATGCTGCCATCATTAAGGAAAGGAAATAGATCTTTGCGAAAGAGGGAGGGGTGTTGATAGAAGAAACATGTAATATACAAAATATAACCGATAATGACCTTAGTACTAACACAAACATTGAGTTGAAGAGTATAAACTTAAAAAATATGGTTTGAGAGAAGAGGGATAAGAAAGAGAAAAAATAAATAAATATAATAGCGATTTAAATGAGGAAAGAGAAAAAATAAATAAATATAATAGCGATATAAATGAGGAAAGAGAAAAGAAATAAAATAAGTAGTAATTAAATGAAATTTGATGTTGCTCCTGCATTTATTTCTAATGTTTTAATGGCTGACATCACTTGTACTAGCTTTTCTAGGTCTTTTTAATAAAGTAACATTCACCTAAGTTTTGTTTTTCTTTCTAGAACACATATATCTGATCAATTTTGTTTAACGTGTGTAAGATGATTTTGGATGACACAGCTATTATTTTGAACATTTTACATAATTGTATATCCAGACTTAGAATTTGAGATTTTTGTTTAAGTTGAAATAATTTTAAATTAGTTAATAACACTTGGTAGTTCACCCAAAAACATATAGCAATATGTTAGCAATTTTTTAATTCAAATGTTATAATTTCTATTTATTATCTCATATAAAGTTAATTTTTCATACTATATTTTTTTTATAATTTTTTTATTCACATTAAGTATTACATTTATTACTTGAGTAATAACATTTATATATTTATTTTTTCACCTTTTTTTATCACGTATTTATTTTTGCATTAAATCACTTATTTTATATTTTGTTTTTTTTTCTGCTTTATATTTTTTCTTATACTTTTCCAGGTGGATATTATTTTTATCATTTATTTTTTCCTCTTTTCATGTTAAAGAAATTTTTTATTCTAAAGTATTTAAACTTTTGATCTAAATAGTTGATGCAGTGATGTAAGATTCCACATGTATTTACATGTGAGAGAACAATTTACTTAATAGAAGAATATGAATTTGATTCTCACCGTATGCAAAATTCTTTAACACAACAATAGTTACACACCATGATCTAGATTTGTCTCTAACCATTGGGATTGAGGGACACTTGTAGTCCCTAATCCCTAACCCATAAAAAAAACTATTCAAACTTCAAACTTTACATTACCATCTTTATGGTTCTGTCTTAAATTTCTATTAATAAATAGACAAATATGCATTTATGCTAACACACACCACTTGTCAACGGGATTAATCTTTAACCTAATGAGTTGAAAGATACCCATAATCCTTGGTCCTTGATCCAGAAAAAATTATTCAAATTTAAACTTGTTATTACCTTCTTTATGATTTTCTCACATGTTTCTATTAATAAATAGGCAAATATGCATTTATGCTACCAACACCACTTGCTAGAGAGATGAGTCTCTAACCCAATGGATTGAGGGACGCCCATGTGGTCCCTGGTCTCTGACCCAGAAAAAAACTATTCAAATTTCAAACTTTTTATTACCATCTTTATGATTCTCTCATGCATTTCTATTATTAAATAGACAAATATATATTTATGTTAACACACATCACTTACAAGCGAGATTAATCTCTAACTCAATAGATTAAGAGACACTTGTTGTTCCTAAAAAAAAAAACTATTAAAATTTCAAACTTTTTATTGCTATATTTATGCTTCTCTCACGCATTTCTATTAATAAATAAGCAAATATATATTTATACTAACACACACTACCTGTGAGTGAGAGTAATCTATAGCCCAATGAATTGAGAAATATGTGTAATCCCGAGTCCTTAACCCAGAAAAAAAAAACTATTCAAATTTTTTATTACCATCTTTATGGTTCTCTCACTTATTTCTATTAATAAATAGGCGAAGATGAATTTATGTTAACACACACCACCTGTAAGTAACTATTGTACTTCATTGCTATGGCATGCAATTGCAACTCCAACCAACCCCCTCCTCCGGTTGAAATGCAGAATTCCCTCCCTACTCCGCCCTCCACTCCTAACATTGAAGGGACCAGTCCCGAAATGGTAGATGCATGCATAAGCTAATTGCATGTTTGAATTTTCCAATTTGTTGTTCGTTTTTTAATTTTTTGTAATTACATGCATGATATTTGAGTAATTCATGTATATATCTGGTTCAGGATATATATACTTCTTTGTACTAATTTTGTATTAATCCATTCATAAAGGATGTTACGGAGATGGAGTTTGAAGAAGAGTTTTCTTTTCCAGTTGTTGCTGTAAGTGTTGAGTTTGTTCTATTTATTTATCGCTATCTTTTTTTCATGACTCATTTTGAGATATTTATTTATAAATTTAGGTTGCTACAGAGGAAAATGCTCCTAATGCTGTTACTGTTAAGTCTTTTGATGAATTACATTTTTTTAAAAAAAAATTGTAAGGAATTATATGAATTTCGGGATTCCCCCCCCCCCCCCCCCCCCCCCTTTAGTAAGGGATTTTCGGGTGCTTGTTTCATGGTTTCTTGCAGGAAGAGAAGCCTGCGGAAGATGAAAATGCGAACCCAAAGGAAGCAAGTGCTAATGATGATGAAGCCAGGAAGTGAAGGCAATTTGAGATGTTTGGGTGCATCCGCCAATAATAGCAGACAAGAATACTCTTGTTTGATTTAAGACTTTTCCGATCTAGTTTAATTTGATTTCGTTTTAAATTTATGAATTGCTGTAAGGAAAATTCTAATTGATGGAGTGATGAACCAGTATTAATAATTGATCATTTAAATAAATTATAATCTTAATTTAATGAAGTGTTTTTTGATGGAATTTATATATTTGGAAACAATAAACATCGATTTTAACTCATACTTTGGATTCACTGGAACAAAACCATCTCTATTAAAAAACCAAAACCATCTCTGTTAACGTATGTATATCCTTTGTGTATGCAGCTAAATGACAATTTTTTCTTCTTCTAAATCTAACTATCTTGTGATATTTTTGAATCAGTAAATAGGACAGTATAAGTAAAAAGGATAAATTTATTCTATTTTATTAATTCACCAAATAATAAATTAGAATATAATAAAATAGCTTATTCATTCATTAGACTGAAAGTTGTATTTAATGACAATTATTTCATTAGCCACAATAAACTAATTTGCCAATAGTATTTTTTTTTTCTATCCTAAAGTTATTGCGACTAATGAATAAGTATTAGCTAGTAAAATTGTAGTTAACAATGACAATTATTTTCAATAGTTTCTGACAACCCTCGGAGACCCTCCTCCAAAATGCATCTCCCTCATCCATTTTTCTTTAAACATTAGCACAGCGTTTCCCATCCCTCTGATTCCTCAATTCATCATCCTCCATCTGTACCCTAAATCGATCTTAACAATTAGCCTTTGCCCCAATTCTATCCCACTGCCACTCTCAATTGCAGAAACTCCTTCTCAATTTGCGAATCTCGGTTCTCAGTCATGTTTAGAATCTCACCTTTTCATCATTTTCACCTAGTATGACTGTGCTTATGGTTTCTGTATTTTGCTGGAATCGCCGTGCCTCCAGCTACACGCTCTGACTAATGTTTCTCTCCACAACGACTAGCGTGCCACAGATTTCTCAGTAATTTACTAATCTTTCTCTCTCTGCATTTTTTCCATTTGGCTTGCTTTTGGTCTGATAATTTCCCATTTGGCGTTAGGGTTTCTTCCTTTCTACGCTTAGCCTAGGGTTTCTCTCCTCGCACCGACTAGCGTGCCACACAGATTTCTCAGTAATTTACGAATCTCTCTCTCTTTGCCCTTTTTCCCATTTGACGCTATTGGTTTGCTCTGATAATTTTCCCATTTGACGTAGGGTTTCTCTTCCCTACTCTTAGCCTACTGAAGTAGCAGATTTTTTGGGAGTTCTAGCACATAAAGGCTATTACTTATGGAACCCTAGGCTAAGAGTATTTTTTTTTTTTGTTAGGCATGTAAGAAAATGCATTGTATGATTATTATAACATAAATGCCCTTATGGAGGTGGCACACAAAGGCACAGTTCCTAATTGTTTAATAGCAGCCTTTTATATGTCTCAAGAGTGCAATTTTGGTTCAGTGGAATACGAAGTCAAATCTGAGATGACAAGGGAATGGACTTTTTGCATCCAGTTGCCCACACAAAAAGCAGAATGTACTAAATGGAAGCGATAAGATTTCTAGATAAATGTGAAAGCCCCTAGGAACAATTTTTTTGCTAAACAGGTTCAAGAATTAATCCTGTCGAAGTTATTTTTCTACTGAAGCTTGCAATTGCAAAGCGAAAATTTTCAAGGACAATTTAGGAAAACACATTCCATAAATACCTTACATAAGCTATATGATGCCTCAATACATGGAGTGTGGTACTTTAAACTACTCTTCAATTGGTTCACTGTTACTAACATATGGGTGGGGTTATACAGTAACACCTATAAGTATAATACAATAGGTTTTTTAACTGCATCTGTGTTTCGGTATATACTGAGTAGGAAAAATTTTAGGTGGAGGGTTTTATTTGTAAGGGTCAGGTACCCTTTACCCTCTTTCTTTCTTAGTATTTATTTTTCTGATAAAAAAAATCTACCCTCGTTTACTTGATTGAATATATAACTGAGCTTCTAAGTCAATACTTCAATTAAAATCATTTCCCAATTAATTCTTAACAATCGTTGCGCACTGGTGTTTCATTGATATTCATTCCCTGTTAATGTCTATGGTTGTTGGTCATATTCTCTAGGAGCAAGGTGTGGGAGAGGAAGTGGGTTATTCCTTCACTTTTGAATGGTTATTTGAATTGACAGTGCATAGGCTTAAGGAAAAAGGATCTACATAAATATGATTTTGGTGATTGAAAAACTTAATTCAATAACACTGCTGTTGTGCAGCTGATCTTCAATTCATCTCGTTTCAAGATTTTTTTAAAGATTAGTACTGAATAAAATATCTTGGATTTGGCTGTCATAAATTTAGGTTTAGTGTTCAATATTATATGGTTTATATAAAAGGTGGATAATGGATTTGGGAGAACAACACAACGCAATGCAACCGTTGCTTACTCATTTTAATGTTTTTAAAGTTCAATTGCTATCGATTATGAATGAACTTAAAATAAATATTACCTTCATAGCCATGCTTCTTGAGGGTGGATTTATTAGTGAGTTGGGGGTGGTACTTGATGGTAACTATATTTTAGCCAATTTGAATAAGAATCTTATAAAGGATTTGTATTTATCTCTTGTGGTGTTCATGTTATGGTTTGTATCCATTGTTGCATAATTTTTATCCTTTGCTTCTGGTGTCTATATATATATATATGCGCGGGTGCATTTTATAGGTTGGATAATTCATCCATGTCATTTTTTGTCATTTTTATGAATGGTGATCACTAATTGTCTTGTTATGTTATTTTTTGAACACACAAGAATGTAATGGACAAGGATACTCCTTGTAGTACGCTATATAATAAATTTTGTCTTATAAAAAACATGGCTATATATGCAAAGATAGATATATAACATATTCTCTTTGATTTTGGTGCACTCTTTAGTGACACAATATAATATTATGCTATCTTTTTTTTTTTTTTTTTTAATAATGTTTCTTTCTATTGAAAGGTGATTTAGTGGTCATCATTTGCTTCTGCAGCTACAGAAGTTATTATTTTCAAGGATTCTAAAGACTAAAAGAGACACCTCTTTAACATTGAAATTTTAAAGATTTTATAATTATAATAATTCAGTATTTTATTTGGATTGTGATTATATAATGCTCTGTGAATATCTATTCTTGTCACATGTTACCTTAAAAATAATATGTTTTTTATTTTATTGTTTCAAGTCATACACTATGATCATCACAAAGCTAATTGTGGAAAACTACACAATATGATTGAGAGTTGAAGTTTATAAACTATGTTTTGGAATTAATAACATTAATTATTAAGTTTAAATGACTTTTGGAATAAGTTTAATGGTTGATACTTGATACGATATTATTTTTTCTGGCTGCGTTTTTTTTTTTGTTACTTTCCGATTGTGAATTTTATTAAATATATTTTTCTGTTAGTATGATTTATATTAACGTTAATAAAATATTTTATATCTTAGAAAAAAAATAAACCTGATTTAAGAAAAAAACCCATAATATTTTTTACTAGCTATAGTTATTTCTGTTATATATAAGTCTTCTGAAACTTTTACCAAACGCAATTGAAGGACTGTAAACGGGTGTAATAGGTTGTCTAAAATTTACTTTTAATGGTCATTAAAAATGCTGCCGAAATTGTCACTGAATGTTCTTGGTTTAAATAGGGCCTTTATCAGCACTTGTTATGATTGCCAATAATACTTTTATTACGCCGAATATGTGTTACTGTTAAACATAAGTTAATCATGGTCATTACTTTTCTTGTCTTAATGACCATACAGGCTATTCTTGTTTATTCATATTAAGAACAAATTGAGTATGTGTGTGTCATTCTCTGTTTGATCCTCCTTTTGCTATAGTGTGTTAACTTGGTTCTGTGGAAAGCTTTAGGTGAATTATTGAGAATCAGGTTGGGGTTTTGATATGTTTTGATGAAACAGGTTTGCTGTTATGATATTTTGCCATAAACTGAAAACTGAACTTATGGCACCACTTGTTTAGCCCGATATACCCCTCTACCATGATTGTTAAGTATAAGTTGAGAGGTAACATTAGGAGCTTCAAATTGGGGGGCAGATGGGGTTCGACGATGGGATGACAGTATCTTGGTTAGGGTTTTCTCCCAATATACGTGTAAGTTGTAAATCTTTGAACTTGCAAATCCTAATGATTTTGGAATGATATTCAATTTGGCTAGTTGGCTGTTGCGCTCATGCCCTTTAATATGTTTGAACCATTTTCTGGGCATTGGGTTAATTAGTCTAGAACACATTTAATTGATGATGAAATGTGTAAATTGTAGTGAAGGTCCATTGAACTGGATAAATAGGCCAAACTATGTTATATTCAGCAGTTATTAGGTGTATTAGGATATATATGATTAATTTATTCTTTTGCTTTTATCATATATATCTTATTGGGTCTATGTAATTTTATCTCTTGGGAGAAGTTAAATTAGGAAACAACTAGATATGATATATAAGATACAAAGAGAGAGGAGGAGGTATCAAGTTGTTCTATGAATATTTCTTGTTAAAGTTTTGTATTATCTTCAATAACTCATGACTATATATAAAAATTAAATTTTATTAATCTAATTTTTAAATTAAAGGTTGTTATGAAGTAAATTAAATATATAATTTTTTCTAAAATTTTAAAAGCATTTTATCCATCATTAAAGTATTTTTATATAGTGTGTATATATATATTTTTTAGAAATATAAATAAATATTAACTACAAGATTACAAAACTACATGAGTTAAACTTGGAGTCATTTAGTCCCTAGCTCACACACACATATATAAAGTTACAAAAACATTACATTAAACAATATTTTTTCCAGTTTTTTTACTGCAATTCTAAAAAAAAAAGATAATATTATCAATTACATATATTTTATATTACATTTTGATATTGTTTTATCTACTCAAACATAGGATAGGCTAATACAATATTTAATGTACATATTATCTTTTACCCATCAAACATTGAATAGAATAAGAATTTATCATACTCTAATTTTATCCTACTTTTATCTATATTTTATATTTTATTATATTTTGATCACCAAACAAATCTTAAAAGTAACTAGTATGGAATGCTTGTTTCTATGTTATAATATATATTTGAATACTCAATTTAAAGAGTGAGTCTCTCACTCGAACTACTCACTTTCTTTATTAGTCACTCAACATTCTCTGATTTCTCTCTCTATCTTCTCTTTGAGGAGCATTTCACACACTATTCATGCAATTTGACAAAAAAAAAGTTTCAATTTACTTTCTTTCAATAAAAAAGAGATGAAAGGAAAAACTACACAGTAGGTAAAAAGGAAGAATATATCAAGGAACACTGGGTGAATGGATTTAATTACTTGTAAGCTTAACTTTGCATTAGTTTGCATTAATGCATGGCACTAATTTGTATAAACATCATACACTTAATATTTTTTCCATCAAATCAATTTCAAAATAACAATAATGAAATCTATCCAACTTATTCGAAAAAGAGAAATATATAAAATGAAAAAAAGTTAAAAATACCAATACATGCAGAGGTTTATAGCTAGTTTGAACTAAAATCGCATTGATTTTATTTTTAAAGGTAAAAATGTATGTATATATGTTAATAAGGAGACCCAAAGATAGTAGGTGGGTCTAAAACAATTGATTGTTTCAGAATGGATACTGCTAAGGGAAGAAAATAGTCGAGAATAGATGTATGGAGGAAAGACAGAGGTGTTGACAGAAGAAACATTAAATATGTAAAAAAAAATGTAATAATAACATTGATGCAAACGTTGAAAAGTTAACAAATTAATAATTAATATTTATTAATAAAAAAATAAAAGATGTTATTAATATTGTGAATATGGTTACATTTGACATAAGAGGAATAAAAAGGGAAATAAATAATAAATATAATAATGATATAAATGATGAAAGAGAACAGAAATAATATAAGTAATATAATTAATTTTGATGGTGCTCTTGCGTTTATTTCTAATGTTTTATTCGCTGATGTCACTTGTACCAGCTTTCCTAGAAGTTTCTAAATCTTTTAATAAAGTAGAATTTTCCGAAAAAATATAACACGTGTTAACATTTTTTATTTTTATTTTTTCTTTATTTTAAAGTTATAAAATTGTATTTAATTACAGGGTTTCATACAAATCTAATTTATTTCTTTTCACACCCTAACTTTTATAATTTTTTATTATTACATTTATTACTTGAATAATAATATATTTATTTTTTCTTTTTTTATCTTTGATTTATTTTTTCATTAATCACTTGTTATGTTTCTTAAGTTTTTTTTTTTTAAAAAAATCTTCTTCTTTCTATTTCTTACATACAATTTTCCACCCTAAATTTGGGTGGATATTTTCTCTTTTCAATTCTTTTTTCTTCTTTTTAGTGGTAAAGAGTTATTTTATTATAAATATTCAAATTTTTTAATTCTCATCTTTATGATTCTCTCTTGCACGCTTTTCTAATAAATAGGCAGACAAGCAGTACTCTAACATATATCACTTTCAAGTAGTCATTATACTCCATTACTATATGACATATAATTGCAACACCAACCAAATCCCTAGCTCCCCTCCTACTCCGGATATCCACTTGAAATGCAGAATTTTCCCCCAGCCCCACCTCCAACTCCTATCATTGAAGAGACTCGTCCTACACTGGTAGATGATGTCTAAGCTAATTGCATATTTGAATTTTCAATTTTTTCTTAAAAAAATTGTTGTTCCCTTGATAATTTTATGTAATTACATGCATTACATTTGAGCAATTTTATGTACTCATTTTGTATTAATCCATACATATAGGATATTGCTGAAATCAATTTCGAGGAGAAATTTTCTTTTCATGTATTGAGTTCGATCTATTTATCTATCAATTTTGTTTTTTATGACTCATTTAGAGATATTTATTTACATATTTAGGTTATCGAGGAGGAAGATGCTCCTAATGCTGTTGTTATTGTAAGTGTTATGATGAATAACATTTTTTAAAAAAAATTGTGAGGAGATATATGAAGTTTGGCTTTTTTTTTTCTCCCTTTAATAAGAAATTTTAGTTTGTTTGTTTTCATGGTTTCTTGCAGGAAGTGAAGCCCATGGATGCTAAAAATGAGAACCCGAAGGAAGCAAGTCCTGATGTTGGAGGAAGAAAGCACAAAGCAAATTAAGAAGCTCGGTGCAGCTGCTAATAATAAAAAATGAAATTGAGTAGCATATACCTTCAATAAGTGTTATGGACATGCATTTAGCATGTTAAATCAGTGTAAATATTGTCGAGTAAATAAAGCTACTCTTGTTTGGTTTCAGGACTTGCAGATCTACTTTGGTTTCGTTTTAGGTATATGAACTGCGCCTACTGTTAGGGAAATTCTAATTAATCGATGGAGCGATGAATCAGTATTGATTAATAATCCAAACAAACTATAAGCTTTAATGAGGTATTCTTTGATGGAATTTATATATTTGGAAACAAGAAACACCGATCGATTTAACTCGTTCTTTAATTTGGATTCACTAGAACAAAACTGTCTCTCGTAACATGTACATATGATTTCTTTAGAGGCTTTCATTAACATATACATTTGATTTGTTTAGGATATATATAGAGATTACAAATCCTATCTCTCTTTTGAAACAGGATTACAAAACCTCTTTAATTAATTAATAATCTTAAATTTATTATACCACTTATTCAGTTAGCTTACTTTGTTATATGTCTGATAAATTTGATTCGAGAGGGATTCTAAGGGATTTCATCCCATGATTCATCGGTTTTTCCGAAATATTTAAACCAATTTCATTTTATAAAAAAAAGGATACTTAGGGAAATTTATATTAATTATTTAATTTTATAAATGATGACATGGAGTTAAGTTCATTAATAAGAGATGAGATGTACGTACGTACCCTTGAAGGCAAAAACGATTCTAAACTTTTGATAAGTCACTTTACCAAAAGAAAAATGCTTTTTGTTAATTAGGAAGCCATTTTTGTAATTTCACATAAAGGATGTTCAATTAAATTTGATATATTTTTAATTTTAAAATAATTATTTTTTTTTATGATTTTTTCACATCATTTTGTCTCAATTAGTGTGAATTTGTTCCTATCAATTTGTTTTTTTTCATATTTTTTTTTAAAAAATAATAGAAGTTAGTAAGTGATTTAGAAGATAATTATAGGAATAAGATGGACATAAAAATATATACACCAAAATATCTTATTCCTTTTATAAATAGCTATAGATATATAGTTATAGATTATTATTATTATTATTATTATTATTATTATTATTATTATTATTATTATTATTATTATTATTATTATTATTCATCGATAACATTGATCACTTATCTACATTTGTTTTTCTTCATGTGACTATTTCCTTTAATACTAATTTTCAACTCTCGAACCCAGTAAACAAGATAAGTAAAAAGATAAATTTATTCTATTTTATTGATTCACCAATGAGTAAATTAGAGTTTGATATAGTTTATTCATTTTCACCAAAAATTGTCTATAATGACAATTATCGACGATACACTAATTTCTTGTATTTCCTTCTCTATCCTAAAGTTATTGTGGCTAATGAAAATTGTAGTTTATAATGAATATTATTTTCAATTGCTTCTAATGAATAACCCTAGGATGAGACCCTCCTCCAAAGTGCATTCCCAAATTCATCATCGTCCCCACTTTTGCCCTAAATCGAGTATAACAATCAGCCTTTGCCCTAATTCCATCTCACTGGCACTCTTAATAGCAGAAACTCCTCCCCTATTTGTGAATTTCCGTTCTCTGTCATGTTTGCTTTCATCACTCTCACCTAGTATCTCACTGTGCCTATGGTTTCTGTATTTTGCTGGAATCACCGTGTCTCCTCCTACACGCTCTGCCAAGGGTTTCTCTTCACAACAACAAGCTTGGAGTCTCTTCACTTTGCTTAGCCTAGGGTTTCTCTTCAAAATGATTAGCGTGCAACAAATTTCTCAGTAACTTACGAATCTCTATCTCTCTTTGCCTTTTCCCATAGTTTTCGTTATTTGTTTTGTGTGTATATATATATATATATATATATATATATATATATATAATTTTCTTACTTCGATTTTTATTTTTAAATTTGAGTATCACCTATGAAAACACAGTTTGCACAAGCTTATATCTATTTTTTTGCATTCTGCAGTTGAGTGGTTGCTGATATCATTTTCAAATATTTCAAAATATTTTTCAAATATTTTGATAATATAATATAATAATTTGATTATGTTTAGGAACTTTCGCTATAACAACTTGTTTTGTAATGCCTATGTCGCAAATGATCTATGCAATTAATTGTTGCCCTTCCTGGTCTTTCCTGGCCATATAATCAAATGCTCAATAACTATGATATTGTATTTCAATGCTTTCATCACTTACACCTTGCTGGATAATATTGTAACATTTATGTATTTCAATGATTTGATAACTTAGTAAAAAAAATGGGCTGTATGGTTATTATAACATAAATGTCCTTATAGAAGTGGCACTCATGCGTAGTTCTTCTCATTTAATAGCAGCCTCTTCTATGTCTTAACAGTACAATTTTGGTTCAGTGAGATAAGAAGTCAAATCTGATTTGACAAGGGAATGAAGGTTTTTTGCATCCAGTTGCCTATACAAAAAAGCAGAATGTACTGAATGAAAGTGAAAAGATATCTAGATAAAAGTGAAAGGACCAGGAGCCAATTTTTTGCTGTAAATAGGTTTAAGAATCAGCTTGTCAAAGTAAAAATCACTAAGGTTGGCCTTGGATAATTTGTACAAGGTCTTAAGTTTTAACCTTGTTGCCACCATTATGTTGTATACAAAGAAAAAGCCTGTAAAAGTTATTTTGCCAATGAAACTTGCAAAGAGAAATTTTCAAGGGCAAGAAGTTATGAAGCATCATACTTTACATAAGCTATAACGAAGTGTGGTTCTTGAAACTACGTACTTCAACTGCTTCAGCAATACAGATCTGCATTCATTTACTTAATTGAATATTTAACTGAGCTTCTAAGCGAATATTTCAATTGTTCAATTCAAAATCACTGCCAGGTGCCAAATTAATTCTTAACAATCGTTGCATACTATGTCTATAGTTGTTTGTTATATTCTTCAAGTGCTAGGGTTGGGGGGCCGGGGGGGGGGGGGGGGGTGCTGTTATTCTTGAATGACTACTTGAGTCAGTTAAACAATGAATGCAAAAGCTTAAGGAAAATAAATGTATATAAATGTTATTCTGGATACGATTGTTGTGGTTGAGAAACTAAATTTAATAACTCTGTTGCAGTGCTGTTGATCTTCAACTCATCTTATTTAAATAGTATTTTTTCTTAGATGGTATTGAGTAAAAGTGTAAAACACCTTTTAAGTTTAGTGTTCAATAGTATATGGTTTATATAAAAGCTTGAAAATAGACTTGGGAGCACAATACAAACAATGTCGCCACTGTTAACTTATTTTAATGTTTTTTGTATTTTTAAACTTCAATTACTACAAGTCATAAATGAACTTAAATAAATATTACCTTCATTTCCATGCTTCTTTGAAGGTGGATTAATTTATTTGTGAGCTGGGGATGTTACATGATGGTCAAGTGTATTTTAACCAATTTGAGTTAGAGTCTTTTAAGGGATTTGTATTTATCTCATGGTGGTAAATGGTTGTTAGTTTGTATCCGTCGTTTGCATGTTTAATTTCTATACTTGCTTGTGGTAAATGACTATATATGAAGACACAACTAACTTCTTTATATACTTTACTTGTGGTAAATTACTATCTATGCAGAGACAACTAACTTCTTTATATTCAATAAATACAATATTTTTTTCTGGTTGTGAATTTTTTTGGTTACTTTCTGGTTGGGAATTGTATGAAATATATTATCCTTTTCTTTTTAGTATGATTTATTTAGAACATTTGTATGCTATTAATTTTTGTTGAAGCAATTATTACTGCCATTAATATTGACGTTAATCAAATACTTTATATCTTAGAAAACAAATAAACCTGATTTTTTTATTTAAAAAAACAACAACATTAATTTTACTAGCTATAGTTTGTTGCTGTTATAATTCTTCTTCAACTTTTATCAGCAACAATTGAAGGAATATAAATGGGTGTAATAAGTTGTCAAAAGTTCACTTTCGTGGCCATTAAATTTGTTGCCAGAATTGTCACTGAATGTTTTTTATTTAAATAGGGTCTTTATTGACACTTGTTATGATTGCCAATAATACTTTTACTATGTTGAATATGTGTTGATCACAAGTTAATTGTTGGTAAAGGTTTTTACGACGGCATATATGACTGTAAAAAATTATTTTTGTCATAAATGATCCTATATTCCTATCTTACTTTTCTTATCTTAATGACCAAACGGGTCTTTCCTGTTTATTTATATATATTAAGAACAAAAAATGAGTATATATTATACACATAATTTATAAAGGATTGAATACCCTCCAAAACATTTTGTGCCTAAGCTAAGGTGATGTTATCAAAAGTTTCAGAGCAAATTAATCCGATATTTTAGAACTCGTTAGTCATCTCTAGTTTCTGTGTTTCCGTGTACTTCTTAATCAAAATTTGGCAAGTCAATCACATGCATGTTACTTATGGCCTATGAGTTAATTTTTACTCGGCCTATTCTGATCATGTTTAGGAACAATAACGACAAGACAACAACTCTATATATCAATGCCCTCTCTTTTTGTTTGAAACTAGAACAATCCCTTCCTTAACACCAATCATAAGTCAAAGGATATTAGAATTTTTGTGTTGTGTATTGCAAGTTGTCTAACCCCGTGGCCCCCTTTACCATCATTGTTAAGTATAAGTTGAGAGGTAAGAGCTTCAAATTGGGGGTGGATGGGGTGCAACGATGGGATAACAGTATGTGATATATATAGTCAGAGACTTCTTGTTGCAGGTGCATGAGAATATACTTGTGCTTACTAATAACAATACATAAAAATTAATGATACTTTGGTTGGAGATTAATCCTATATTTTCTTTATAGGAAAGCCACGTACAATTATACATCAACATTTTAATTGCTCAGCTATGCACAATATTTGGAAAGGATGGCATGGAAAGGCTAAGATAACTAAAGTTCTGCCACATGATCCATGCATTCATTTCTGGCAATTATTTGGGTTCCACATATTCCTTAAGACGGGAATGCAGGGTCATTGTGCGGAGTGTCTTAATATGGTGTATTTGGAGGTCTAGGAACAACTGTGTTCGGAGGGGTTGATTTTGATTGTCAAACGTGTTAATCAGGATATCTTATGACACAAATCATTGGGGAATTGTGGCTGCTGCGGATTTGTGTAGATATAATGGACCGTACGTTCGGTGGTCTGGTTGATATTATGTTTTCTCAAGTTTGCATGGCTTTCTGTGGAAAAATGCGTGTTGAAAAGGAACAGGAAAAGTAGAAATGTTCATCGGTTCAGATCAAAGCACTTGTACATCCCGTTTTAGCTTATGATAGGGTGGGGTTGTAAGCTTTATTCTTTCCAGCACTTCTTGTGCGTTTTAATTCATATTTTTATATTTTCTCTTTTCAATTAAGTTAGATAGATTTCATTATTGCCATTTTGAAATATATTTTGATGGGGGAAAAAATGAAGTGTACGATGCTTATATAAATTAGTGTGATGCATAAATACAAACTAATGCAGAATTAAAGTTTACAAGTAAATCCCTTCACCCACCATTCTAAAGAAGCTTTATTTGCACTTTTAGCCAATAACTAAATGATAAATTAAATTAGTGTTAGCAATAGCACCCACAATTCTAAAGGAAAGAAGAGAAATCACATGCTGGCATACAAACATAAGGAGAGGTTCGATAAGTGCGCCTACATCCTTGAACATAACAAATTCTTTTTCTTATTAATGAACAATAAAATTATATTAAAATATATATAATATTCGCGTAAGTTATCTTAACTCATGTACATTATTCTTACGTGTACATTATTTTAATGTGTACATTATCTTTACAAGTGTATTATCTTAGTCTACGTATAATGTTACGTGTTCCGTAAAATTTGACCCTTCACACCCCAATTTGCTTCGTAATCTAACAATATATAACTCTTACACTCCACTTTAACTTTATCTTGCCCATAAAATATGAGTCATGTACAATAATTAGAATATGAAAAACCTAAATTTATGAGATCATAAATTCAAATTTATTACTTTTTGGAAATCAAATACTAAAATTTATGAGAAACCTAGCTTATCTTACAATACCAACATAAGATTAGGAAATTACGTTATCTTACAATACCAACACATATCAGTTACAATTCTTCCTTAACCAACAAATAGCTCTGACTTTCCACTTATTTTAGCATGGAACTCCTTGGAGTGACCTCCCCCACA
This sequence comes from Glycine tomentella, assembly GCA_007407185.1. NCBI lineage: Eukaryota > Viridiplantae > Streptophyta > Magnoliopsida > Fabales > Fabaceae > Glycine > Glycine tomentella. The sequence goes on along the minus strand of PYAF01003999.1, from coordinate 2,025,491 downwards.
CCACCAACTAGGAGACCATTCTCAAGGTGTTAGCTTAACTAACACCATTCTCAAGGTGGTAAGAAACAGAACATAAATCTGCAGTAGTACGTATTATTAGCATAGGGAAGAACGTCAAGTGCTCCCATTAAAACAATGAAGAGGAGCAATATATATTGCTATTGGACTTTAAAGCAGAACAAGAAAGCTTGATTGATGATAGAATTGGGACAAATACAAGCATGTTACCTGCATCATCCCACTTATCCTACCCATGATTTCCATTTTCCACCTTATTCAGGAATGCAATTTGGGTTGATTCTTTCATGCTGAACAGCAAAATTACTTCAACTAACTGATATGGCTAACTTTGTATGACTGTTAAAGATCACATCAACTGATCGACCACTCACTCAAATTTATGTTAGTAACCTGTGTTGTTATCAGGATCAACACCTCAAAAGTTCAAAATTATGGCCATCTCAGCAAATCGTATTTCCTTTTAGCTTCTTCACATTGGCATAAAAATTTTAATTGAATATTTCAATTTCGAATTTGCATTTTTATTTGGTAGGGTTGTACTACACTAGGAAAAAGCCACCAACATAAAATCCCTGAGACCAGGGGAAGGAGCTACTAAAAACTCACACAAACATGCTTGTTTCCGCGCAATATCATCAGCTAATTAAAGGTGCCAGTGTCTTAGCAAAAAGTAAATTACAGCCATTTATAGAACTAAAGAGTAGATCAAATCATATAGGTTCTCGCTCTCAGTTGCAGATTATGTAGCTGAAAAATGACAAACATGACTAGTGTCTTTGGCATGTGTTGTGATTCAAACATGTTCATTGACATATCATCCTTGAATTCCATTTGCATTGGATTGCTTCCCTTGTTGGGGCTTTGCATCCCCGATCTCCATGGATTCCTCCTCTGTTGGGGCTTGTTTCCTTGTAACGCCTTTATTGTCTCGGTATATGAAATATAATATTAGTTGCATTGTCCCCAAAGCAGAACCAACACCATTAGGTACCTGAAAAACCATACATGAACATGAAACTATGAAACTATGTAGCATTTTATTGTCTATTCCACTGCACTGCCAATAATAAATATGAAACTATGTACCATTTTAAGTTAAAATTGCAAAGTGACTTACTGCAACAAATGGGTCACGGCCTAGCAGACCAAAGATAAACCAGGAAGTGCCGCAGAGAAACACAAACAGAGACAAGAAGAAGGGCATGAACTCCACACTCTTGGTTTTGATCACTAGTCTCTGCACATAGTTTCAAATCCACAATTAACACACACCCACTATGACGAACTACTAGTATTACCAACAACTAGCACGGTTTCCTTGGTAGTATTCCTGAATTTGTATATCATTTTTTACATTGACCAGTTAGGTATGTATATCTATTTGTATAGAAATTAATCAATTTCTACCCTTGTTAAGTAATAAGTAAGACAATATTACTCGGTATGAAATTTTTGGTAAATAAATTACTCTTGCTGGGTGCATTTTAAATGAAAAAGCAGAGTTATAACAATTTATTAAAAATTAACAGTGAATATATATAACAAATTATAAAATTGTTAAAATTTGCTTTGTTACAACTATAAGTACAATTACTTAGCATACCATGATTGAGAGTGGTGAGCCATACATGATAATGGAAAATATGGCTGCAGCGAAGCCACAGAAGAGCTTTCTGGAATTGCCATGAAGGGCAAAGAGTGACACGAAAACAACAGCAGAGAACGCCGAAAGGACGAAGGTGAAGAGACCAAGAATTTTAGCCTTTTCCTTCCTTGGTGCCAATACGATGAAGATCAACACGTATATGATTTCAATCAATGATCCAGTGCCATTCACTGTTGACACTAATATGTTGTGGGGAGACACAAAAGGCAAACCATACCTGTGGATGTTAAAAATCGTAAGGGACTAAAAACAGACACAAACTTTTACTAGGAACTATCTTTGTTTTAAGTTTTAATAGAATTGATTTTGAAGTATTAAATAAAATTAAAGATTTTTATAAAATTATTTTAAAAATAATATTAGTGATAATAAATTGTGATTGAATAATAATATAAAATTATTTTATATTATTATCGCATTATTATTAAACTCAAATTAAAATATGTGTCTGGATTAATCAATTATAAATTTCAGACTAGAACGTGATGATGTACTATTAGTAGTAGCAAGATTAGTATATAGTTTTACATGCAAAGTTTTCTTTAGTAATTGAAAGCGAAAATTTAACTACTAATTGATTGAATTCTAGTCCAATAAATTGAAACCCCACAAAATTTACCCCTGCCATTCGGAAACACTTTAAGGATTAACCAATAGACAAGCAACTTTTTCTCAAATAAAAAGCAATGTACGAAATTATCCGGGTATAAGAAATGACAAATTATATCAAGGAAAAAGTGAAGAAAAAATAAACACAATTGGACGAAGTAGCAAAAATAGCCACCACAAAAATGGTAGAAAGTACACGTGATTTGACAGAAGATTTAAGGGAGAAGACCATAAAGGTATACAGTAAAATGAAAGAACATGAGAGAAGCTCACCAAGCTGAAAGGAGACAATTGAGCAGTGTCATGACATATGGAATGCCCGAGAACTTCTCTGTGGATCTGTTCTTAATAATCCTCTTGAATGTGATCCTACAAACCCGAATTCGTCACAATTTTCACTCAGACTTGCACTATTCCGCACATCCATAGAGCAAAATAAAATATGCTAACTTTATGTAACATGTATGCACAAATGGTTGAATTGCTCAATTTGGTAAAACCATGTTCATGATGTAGAATTTGAGTTGGCTTGACTCAAAAAATTAGCTCATGAAATAAGGATTATTTTTCACATACATACATTATTTTAATTATATCACGGGTTAATATTAAATTTCAAAAACTCTAATACATCCTTTTAGGTCGAGAATTAGAAATCTTGAATGTGAATTTGTAAGATTAAATATTGACGGATGATAAAATCACAATTCAATAACAAGTAGTCCGCTAAACTCAACAATAACTACTAAATAAACTTTTATACCATATTAGAATTATAATTTACACCTAACTCAACCTAAAAATTATCTTAGGAGAGTTGTCTCTTAAATATATAATTTTAGTCATATTACTAGTAAATGTGATATCTGTAACCAATTTTAACAGGGTCCATGGAAACCCCTGCCATATCCACACACACAAAAAAAGAAGGTAAAGCCACAAAAGTTTAAGAGGGAGATAACAGAGAGGGAAGGAAGCAGCTATGTAATGCATACACTGGAGCCAAGAACAGGAACAGAGCGGAAGCATTCCCTGTACCAATAAAGAGGAACAATGAGAAACAGAGGAACCACAAGTTCAGAAGCCAAGCATAGAGGGAAAAAAAAAAACTTAAACTTTCATCAGGGTGATAAAAAAAACGAAAGAAACTATGTAAAACTAAAAGGGTCTTAAACCGACCAAAGATGCCAAACAAAAAATGTGCAACATCCATGGCCTTCGAACTTGTGCTATTTTTTCTTTCTTTCTTCTAGCTAATCTGCAGAAGTAGCGGATGGAGAAGGTAACCCTGATAGTTGAGAGTCCCAAAGTGCTCAAATAATGCCTGTTTCTTTAGAAATGGTAACAAGCTACGATGATAGGAGAGTGCAAGTTAGTTGGTATATATAGGAAAAGGAAACAAGTGCAAGGTTAGATACAGTATAGTACTGTATTTGGTCTTATCCTTGGAACTTGATGTTGAGAACTTATTTTCCTTCATAATCACAATCATAATCATGTATTACACGGTCTTTGTGATGTGTCTCATTTGTGCCAACCCGAAATAATGCAGATGCTTATGCTTTATATATCATTGTCACACTCGGTACATAACTCCCGGGATGAGGTAAAGGGAAAATATAGTAGTAGTTCCACATGACATCAACACGAGACATGTATGCAGTGCAACAGTGCAGCTTCTGGCATTAAGGAACTGTTGCAATCAGATTTTAACACAAGTGTTAATAAAAAATAACTATTTTTAAAAAGAGGCCAAAGGACAAGAAAAATAAGAAGAAAAAAAAAACTACTTGGTGAATTTATCCCACGGATCATTTTGTAACTAGACAAGGACCAAGCAGAAAAGGACCTTGTTTGGTTTCTGAAAACACTTTTGTTCTTCAAAAATAAATAAATAGTTTTAAAAAAAAAATATAAAATAAACCTTGTGATGCAATCGAATATGTAATGAATTCTTTGGAGGGGTTAAACGATTGCTATGGTTCGGTGAATTGGGATAGGTTCTGTGACATCAACTCTTTGTATCTTGCTTCTACAGTGCCCCCATTCTGTGTTTTTCACCTCTGATTATCTAATTCTATTTTTAGCTTCTGGTAACAAACTGGAGTAGAAGACTTGCAACTTTTCAAGTAAGAACTTCTAATGCTCCAAAACATTTTCTATTTCTAGGGGATTGGAGATAATAGGAATTGTTGTGCTTTAACAAAAAAATAATATCAATTAGCCTAGTCTTATTAGATTTCCCCTTGGCGATCATAATATTCCACGAATCGTTTGGTGGATAACCCAAGGACTCAATTACGTTGTGAATTGTGCAAATTGCTGTGGGTAATGAGACTGGATAAAACCGACTCTCTCTCTCTCTCTCTCTCTATATATATATATATATTTTTTTTTTTTTTCTTCTCTTAAAACATATTTAAGAAACTCAGATAGATATTATAGGTTCTCTCTATACTATATTACTAACGATTACTACTGTATATACATTCCAGTCTTTCTATTTGTGAGACAAGGCATTTTGTATTCTACTTAAATTCTAATGATCGGTTAAATTAGAGTTTATATTTAATATACATAAATAATGAATTATCATAATAATCATAATAACATAATTAAAATATAAAATATAATGTTTCAATAATGAAGTCTCACTTACATAGTCTTCCAACACGAGATATTAATATAGCTTCTGATTTTTGCTGTTTCAGCTGTAATTACCTCATTTGAGCTAAAAAATTGTGCCTGGACACACATTGTCAGAAGGACTAGAACTCTAGAAGAAAGCCGTGTAAATGAAGTTTTGCAAAAAAGAGTAACATTACCGATTCAATAACATTAGACTGCATCATGTTCTTAAGGCACCTAAATAGTATAAATCTCAAATTGAGCAACGGACCAATAACTTAACTACCACCAAATTGTGAAGCCATCAGACAATAAGAGACTAATTTTGGACTAAGCATAATTTGGTGATGAATAAACTAATGTTGCCTACCTTCCCCTCAAGAGTAGTTTTGCTTTCTTTTTCTACGTCTTTTATGTAGGGATGACAAAATGGACCAGTCTACCCAAGAATGGACTGGACTGATTCAACCTACTAAAAAAGTGGGCCAGGTTGAGCTGATCCATTTTTGCAAAGTGGGTTGAAAATACTAATTCGTCCCACTTTAAAGTGGGTTAGTGGGTCAGCGGGCCAGCCCACTTAAAAAATTAAAAAATATTTTTTAAAAAAAGGTAAAAAAATTATTAAAAAAATTCAAATGTAATTATTTATACTAAAAATTAATAATGTACTAACTTAATCCTATAATAATGATTTTTAATATAAAATACATGCCTAATAGAAGTAAAAGCAAGCAGAAAATACATGTCTAATAATGGTTTTCAATTAGTTCCAAAGTCTTAACAAATTCTTAGAAATTTGTTTTACAATGATGCAGGCAATCAAAGCATATTTGTACATGTAGTATAGCTCATTATTAGGTTTCAAATAAAAATGTATTAGGGTTAAGGATTCAAAATCACTCACTTCTTCTTAGTCGCTCTCCTTTAAGCTACTCATTTAATTACCTATTAAATATTTTTTATTTTTATTGGTGGGCTGTTGGTCCGGTGGGCTGGCCCAGCCCGTTTAATGAATGTGGGCTCAAAATCTCAGCCCGTCCCACTTTTTTCGTGGGCCAAACGGGTCTGCCCATCGGGCCAGACCTATTTTGCCATCCCTACTTATATGCTCATTAAAACCTTGGATTTTTATTATTTAAACTAACTTCATTTGAAAGGAGCTCAATAGTCCCTAAACTTTCCAAAACAAAATGTTTTTCGCAATTTCTGGTTTCTTTTGGGTTTTACCTCATTGAAGAACTCCGCAAGAGCAAATAACCAAAATTTTAAAGTTCAAATGACCTATTTAGTTTTTTTTATCTTATCTTTTTGGTTTATTTGTTTAAATTGGTCCTTTTGTCCATTGTAAACTAACATTGTTAATAATTTTAAAAAATTAATAGCTAAAGGCCGCCACAAAATGTGCTTCTTAGTTATACGCTTCCTCCTCTTCTTTTCAATGTGGGTGAGATTGTCCAAGAGGAAGTCTTAGGTTAAGGTTTTGAGGATGTTCAAAGGGGGCATGCCCTCCACGATGTGGACGTTGGTGTCTACGTGGTGATCCAATAACATCACCACCATCTTCGGTGAAACCATTTCAGGGACAACATGCATATGCGTTTTTCCAACGGGGATAGTGGGGAAGTTGATGTCCGCGGTGACTTCGACGTTGTCAACTCCGATAGATCTGTGATTGTATTTACAGTGTGCAACTTTGACTTTGCCATGGTTTATGGTTGTTGTTGATCTCTAAATAATGTGCTTTTCATTGATTATTTTTGTTTAGGAAGAGAGACTTGAGGGAGAAGAAGAAGAGGGAGAAGGTTACATTTTGTGATGATTTTTAGTCGTTAATATATATATCTAATTAACAATATTAATTTTAGATTGATGAAAAGACTATTTTGAATTAAATTAAAAAGGTAATAAATTAAAAAGAAATTTTTAAAAGATAAAGGATTAAACTGAATAAAAAAATAATATAAGGAACTAAATAAATCATTTGAACAAATTTAAAACCCTACGAGAAGAAGTTTTCGTGGAAATCATGCCTCTTGGATGAGATTAAACTAGGATCCTTTCCTAAGGTGAAGAGCAGCTAAATATGTTCCCTATAGCCTATATGACTAAGCTTTTATGCATCATTTTCACTTTCTCAATGAATTTGAGATACAATTAAGTTCTAAAAGCATCAGTTCGCTATCTAGTTTCAAGCATCATTCTCACTTTCTGATCACTTCCTCTCTTCTTCTCTGTATCCATCCTTTTCACTCTTTAAATATGCTGGCCATTGAACTTGTTTTTGGAGGAAGTGTCATACATATACAATAATTTATACAACATCATTTTTTTATTTATCACTCTGTCATTATAATATGTAATAAGTGATATGCAGAACGGAAGTTGACACCAAAAATGTTGTACAAACTGTTGTATGAATTGTTATACAAATAACATTTCTTCTTTTAGAGCAGTCCATGACTTAAATCCTATCAATACCTTCTCTTAGGATCTTCCATTGGCATGTTACCAAATATTCCTTAATTTAAATGGTTATTTTTTTTTACTAGGACTTGTAAAGCTTCTACTTGAGCCTCAAGCTGATAGAAAATAACCATTGAACCCTGAATTTTAAGCCATTGATTGTGTTTGAAGGGTCAACGAAATAGCCATATAAAGTATCATCCTACTACCCCACATTGATCTCTTCAGTTAATTAAGGTCTTATTTTTTTGGAAACTGTATAGGGAAGACTATTTTCCTCACATGTATTGTCCTCTTCACGTATCCAACAATGATTGGTTATGTATTTGCTCTCATCTTTATTGAAAGCAATCTGCACTTCATAAGGTAAACCCACAAAATGGAAATCATTGCCTTAAGATAGAACATGATCGAGAATTTAAAACACGTCCCATCACTAGGTTCCGTAATTTGCCATTGCTGGTACGTGTTCCTCCAAAATTAGTTGATTCTTTAAAAATGAGTTTACAGTTTACCCATTACCAACAGTTAAATCCACATTAAGGATAGATGTTCATTGTGGACTCGTAAGGAATTTCTTTTAGTCTTTACCACCCGAAATTCCTGATCATTTCGACGATATAAAATGTTAATTAAATAGATAGAGAACCAGAATATTGCTTTCAGTAAGGCAGTGAAAAACATAAAAGCAAGAATTTAGGAAGAATAAGGATATATATTGGTAGAATAGGAGCACTTTACATGTTAGGTGAATATTTGTGGCAAATTCGTGCTTATAATTTGGGTTGTCAAGAATATATTTGTGAAAGAATTCATATTAGCAGTTGTTAAATGTTGATTTGATATGAATTTTGGGTTGCCATGATGCCATCCCAACATTGTTAGTTGGATTTGATGCCCGAGTCGACATAACGATATATCATGGTGTAATAGACATGGTGATAATACTGATGCATTGTTGAAAGAAGAAAAGACTAAGGATAATGGCTTCTAGAAGAGATCAAACTTCATCCTTTTCTGTAGGTAGAAATTAATTGTTTGCTTCTGAGAAGTATATACAGAAATGATAACTAGAAAAACCTCGGCCCGTTTTTCACAACATACAAGAGCTTTTGAAACAAAGAAGAAAGGGGCTTTAGTGTTTGGTCATATTTTGAAGAGAGTTGTACTCGAAGGATAAAGTAGACACCAAATAAAGGGAAAGGCTCAATTCTTCTGTTGATTTCTGCTCCTATACCAATAGCTTCCCCGCAAGACACAGACACAGATAATAATCATTGCTAAAGACTAGACCTTTAACCAAAATATCACAAACTCAAACTTCAACTAAAATGTCCTCTCTTCTCTTCCTTTCGTTCTCTTCTTTGTTTCTTGGTTCGATTTTTCACCCTTGCCAGTTCTGCAACTCCGGCGTATTTGAAAAGTTCATTTTGTATCCTGATGGGGCTTGCATGGAATTCTTTGGATAAGTCCGTTTGCTTTGTTTGGGAGTTAGGAGGGGAATAGAAGAGAAAGAAAGAGATTTAATGAAAAAGAAAGGGAGAAAAATGAGGAAAATTCTTTTTTTTTTTGTTTGGAAATTAAAAATATACTAAGAGAGAAAAATGAAGAGTTAATAAGATATTTTCACAATTTTGCTCTTATTTCAAAAATTAATACACTTTCTATTTTGAGATAAATAATTTTATTATTTTTTTTTCTAAAAATCTCCAAATTGGGAGAACAATAATTTTAATGGTTTGGAGGAATTTAGAAGAGTTTTAAAAATTCTCAAATTCTTTTCCTCAAAAATTAAAACTCACAAACAAAAAAATGTTACTATCTAAACCTTTTCCTTTCCTCCTTTCCCCTCTAAAATTCTTCTCCCAAATAAAACCTTAGGATAATAATAGTACATGTCCTCATTCTTTGTGATCTTCAAGATTCTTTCTAATAATAAGAATGACTTCGTAAGATGTGTATGAGCACTATTCTAAAGAATTTATTTAGTGTATAACACGCAAGTCCCCAAGATATAACAATAGTTTCTTGGCAAAAAAAATTTAAAATATTACAATTTAAATAAAAAATTAAGAAAATATTATAGTTTTGAAACTATTTACAAATGTATAACAATCAAACATGTTCCAGGTGGACGTGTTTGATCACGCCCAGGGGGGACGTGAATGGAGCTAAGTCACGTCTAGGGGGGACGTGATTTGTCAGGGGGCGACACGTGTCATTTTGAGACACGTGTCATATTGCGGCGCGATGCGTAGAAACTTCGGAAGGTCATAACTTTTGACTAGGATGTTCGATTCAGGCGAAACCGATGGCCACGCGCTCGAAATTGAGAGGAGAAGCCGTCGGTGGCCACGCCCTCGAAATTGAGAGGAGAAGCCGTTGGCAAGTCTCCTTCGAGGACTTGCCCAAAAATTTTTCCAAAAAAGAGGCCTCTAAGTGCCTCAAAATTGCGATTTAATCTTGGAAGCCCAAAAAAATTTCTTGTTTTCTAATTTTTTATCTATTCATTTAATGAATTGCAGGTTATTCTTTATTAACCTAATTACTTCTCTTAATTTCGAGCATGTTGACATAAAATACGCCTCCATCGGATATTCCTATCAAAATTTATGATTATTCGATTTTTGATATATTTATTTATCAAAATTATATTATAGATTTTTAAATGATTTCAGTTTAACAAATTAAAAAATGGAAATATTGTGGTCGCAATACTAATTTAAACAGTTGAACAAAATTATACTGTAAAATTCGTGATGTATATAACTTTGAATAGTCATAATTTTTCATAAAAATGTCCGATGGAGGCGTATTTTATGCAACATGCTCGAAATTAAGAGAAGTAATTAGGTTAATAAAGAATAACCTGCAATTCACTAAATGAATAGATAAAAAATTAGAAAACAATAAATTTTTTTGGCTTTGAAGATTAAATTGCAATTTTGAGGCACTTAGAGGCCTGTTTTGGGAATTTTTTTTGGACAAGTCCCCTTCGGAAACTTGTTAGCGGCTTCTCCTCTCAATTTCGAGCGCGTGACCACCGGTTTCTCCTCAATCGGACATCCTAGTCAAAAGTTATGGTCTTCCGAAGTTTCTACGCATGCGCCGCAATATGACACGTGTCTCAAAATGACATGTGTCGCCCCTTGACGAATCACGTCCCTCCCCGGACGTGACTTAACTCCATTCACGTCCCCCTGGGTGTGATCAAACGCGTCCACGTGCAACATGTTTGATTATTATACATTTGTAAATAGTTTCAAAATTATAATATTTTTGTAATTTTTTATTTAAATTATAATATTTTAATTTTTTTTGCCTAACTTAGATACACTGAGACTACAAAACCGACAAGGACAAAAATTTGAACCCAGGAAGAAAAAAAAAAAAAACGAAAGGAAGAGAAGAGAGGATTTTTCTCGCCGTGTTAAAACTGAGTCTGGAAGGCAGTATTTACATAATAAGAGAGGTGCACGAAAACCGTCAAAATAAAATCCCTTGAGTTTAGTGGTTGGACCATATCAAAATATCAGTCACATTAAAACTAAGGATTTTCCAGTAAGCTTTTTGAATTTTAAATTCAAAATAACCTTATTAAATCACAAAGTAAAATTTTTTGTAGGCTTCATACACCGAAGGGTGCCAACAATCAAATTTGAAATTGATATATAAAAGACTAGTATGTGTTATCACAAGCTAGTATGTGTCTTATTAAGAAAATTGGCAATTAAAATACTAAAGCAATTACTCGTTATTGTTAAATTTAAAATGTTATATGTTAATGCTTCGATCCTACTAGACTATCATTCAAGTTCGTGACAATTGAACAACCCAAACCCCAAATAACAGGCATGCCTTGAAGACTTGAAGTGTAATTGCAAACACATACCAGCCAATATATTCAAATCACCAAAACTGGTGAATCAAAATTTCTAGTTGAACATGCCAACAGGCCAAATTGCGTGAAACCATAATGAGGCTGTGATGGTTGATGTGTTAGAAATTTTCCTTTACGTGGACAATATTAATTAATTAGTTTTGTATTTTAAATTAATTGGATTAATGAATATTTCAATTTTAATATTTTGATTGGGTCACTGTAATCATAATGAGTTGGACTTTTGACATCTAAGTCTCATGAGCCATAATGCTTCTATAGTTAAAGGCTGTCAATTTTTGAATAGGGAATAAAAAGAAAGATTCTGGCATCTTGTTTCCTCATTTTCTCCAACTTCTTTTTGATTCAGTAATGGTCCAATAAAGTATACACAATCATAATTTTGATAATTCTGATTTATTGTTATTTGGTATTTTATAATCATATGCACAATCCGTCATTTTAGATTTTTCATGGGTATGCCAGAATAGGGGAGATGGAGGCTGGCAGGGAGGTCTTTCAGATGATGCCAGAAAGGAATTGCTTTGTGTGGTCATCTATGATTTATGGGTACTTCAAGAAGGGCAATGTCACTGAGTCTGAGGCTGTTTTTGACTGGGTTCCGGTTCGGAATTTGGAGATTTGGAATTCCATGATTGCTGGCTATGTCCAGAATGGATTCGGTGAGAAAGCACTGCAAGCTTTTGAGGGAATGGGAGCTCAAGGTTTTGAGCCGGATGAGTTTACTGTTGTTAGTGTTTTATCTGCGTGTGCTCAGCTGGGGCGCCTGGATGTTGGTAAGAAAATCCATCCCATGATAGAACATAAAGGGATAGTTGTGAACCCGTTTGTGTTGAGTGGATTGGTTGACATGTATGCCAAATGTGGTGACTTGGTCAATGCAATGTTGGTATTTGAAGGGTTCACTGAGAAGAACATATTCTGCTGGAATGCTATGATTTCGGGCTTTGCCATCAATGGAAAATGCAAGGAGGCTCCTTGAGTTTTTTGGCAGGATGGAGGAATCAAATAAAAGGCCTGATGGTATCACCTTTCTTACTGTGCTTTCCGCTTGTTCTCATGGGGGTTTGGTCAGTGAAGTTTTGGAAGTAATATATAAAATGGAGGGATATAGAATTGAAATTGGCATCAAGCATTATGGATGCATGGTTGACCTATTGGGCAGAGCAGGGAGATTAAAAGAGGCTCATGACTTGATAGTGAGAATGGCAATGAAACCTAACGACACAGTTTTTGGGGCAATGCTTGGAGCATGCCGGATTCATTCTGATATGAAGATGGCAGAACAAGTAATGAAGTTGATCTGTGAAGACCCTATTACTGGTGCTAGTTCTCACAATGTGCATTTGTCAAATATCTATGCAGCTTCTGAAAAATGGGAGAAAGCTGAAAGGATGAAGAGCATAGATAGAGGGTCTCAGAGGATACCCGGATGTAGTTGTGGATTTAAGTGCACAAGTCCCACATTAAAATGAATGGGCTTAAGTTCTATCTGAAAAGAAATACCTCTATCAAATAAAAAAAGAAGAAAAAGAGAAATGCCAAAAGAAACACTGCTCTATACACGAAACAGTCTAATGGCGACAAAGACTGGGCTTTTATCATAATTGCAGTAACTGTGAGCCCCACGCCAAGACCAATGCATGGCTGCAGCTTCCATTATGGGGTAATATTCCAACAGTTTTTGATTAGCAAAGCCATTTTGATTTGTGATTCTGATCAAAGAGTTGTCTGAGTAAAGGGCAAGGAAGTGTGGTTTGAAGCCACATGCAAAGTATTGAAAGCTAGTGAAGGTTGACTTAATCGGTAGGATCCAATGAAGTCTTGAGTTCATTTTCTGATTATTTTCCTTCATTGATGGATCAGTTAAGTACCATGATAAGCCTTTTCTGAGACCTGTGGCAATGCCCTGACTTGGAATAGAACAAACCCCCCTTCCCCTAAACTTTAAATTGTCAGATATTATGTAACGAAGCTTCTTAATTATCACTGTAAAATTTCATAGCATTTGGTGTGTACTTAGAACGTAGAACAGCAACTTCGAAATATAACAAAACTGGTTTGGTATATTGAAGGTACAAAGATTTTGCCTATATGATCTCTTGATTCACATAAATCCCAGTCAGACAAAGTAGTAGGAAACAACCTCTTTGTTGTACTATACTACAAATATAGAAAGCTGCATTTCAATTAGCTATGGGTTTACAGAAGATTTTAATTATACAACCCGGAAAGATTCAGCTATTTTCTTCAAATCATCGTAGTGTCTCTTCCACTGAAGACCTGCAATTAAGACAACATTAGATTATTCTGTTAGTTCTTGTAGCTTCTTTGTATACTTTCTAGCTGTTCAGACTTGATGTTGTGAAACAGTGAAGCTATTTAGAAGAGGATAAATAGCTATACCGCTGCCTGTTACACCAAACAAATATAAGCGGTTGCCAGCTGCAGTGGCAGTAATGAAAATATGGGGAGGCTCTAGCTCAAACTGGTAGTAAGTTCTTCCTTCATGTTCTGCTACACTAGCGCTCAGAACCTTCCCTTCTACATTTTCCCCAATCATTTCTGGACCAAATGCATTGATCACCTTCTCTGGAGGTCCAATTTTTTCTATTGTAGCATTGTCACCAAGATCTGTATAGATGTGTAGTAAAAAAGTTATCATATAAAACAAGTAATAAATGGAAGTTCCACCTAGAAGTTTAATTGTTCTTTCCGTTTCAATTTTATTCTCCTTGTCTCTAGAAAGCTAAGATGGAGAAAGAAAATGAGGCAAACTCAATACTCACCATCAGAGAATCTAAGAACAGGAGCAACAATGACAAACAGACGTCCTTCCTTAGAGCTGGCAAATCTCAAATCTATCTCTGTGCCACCAAGATCTGCTATTGATACTGGTACCTGTTAAGCAGATGTATCCTGGATGAAGTATACAGAAGCAAGCAAGCAGAAGGACAAAAAGAGAGAGAAAATGTCCTCTAGGTGAAGAAATGTGAGAACATATCTTTCAGATTAAAGATAAGTAAATTGCTCACCCAAAACGAGAGAAATAGGAGTTATTTCATTAGTCTTTTCCACTGTATACTTATTTTTTTTTTCAACTTTAACTAGAAGAGATCATTAAGCATCACCTCTTCCCATTCTTCAGGCACTCTGAAGCTGTATGGAATAATAGGACTCCATCCAACACCATGTCCTCCTGACTTCTCATCCGGCCTGCGATATGTCCTCCAACCTGTCTGATCAAATACTTGCCTACATTATGTCACTTTCATTAAAAATCTCG